>CM035163.1:44597574-44912574 GCA_020205615.1 Panax quinquefolius | reverse complement strand
ATAGTAACTCGTAAAATAAAAATACCAAAGAAAATGATATTCCATGACGAGTACAAAAGAAATGATATCTCATACGAGTATAATAGAATATACAAAAATAATGAAATGGATTTTCACCGCTTATGCAGAATCCACGTAGATGCATCATTTTCACAATTTAATAAAGAATGAATACGAAGGGTCATTCACCATACATGCGATGTCCCGTAGAGAAAGGTTATTCCAACGAATAATAAAGAATGGAATAATGTAAGAATTCACCATGCATGCGGTAGTCCGCGTAGAGCAAGTTATTCCAACGTAATAATAAAGAATGGAATAACGTAAGAATTCACCATGCATGCAGAGTCCGTCGCGTGAGCGAGGTTATTCCAATGTAATAATAAAGAATGGAATAATGTAAGAATTCACCATGCATGCGGTAGTATCTGCAGCGTGTGCAGTTATTCCAACGTAATAATAAAGAATAGAATAACGTAAGAATTCACCGGGCATGCGGTAGTCAGCATGCATGGGTTATTCCAATGTAATAATAAAGAATGGAATAATGTAAGAATTCACCAGTACATGCGATGAGTCCACTTGCATGCGAAGTTATTCCAATAGAATAATAAAGAATGGAATAACAACCCTTACGAGTATTGAAAGAAAATTACTCTCTTCATGAATACGAAAGAAATAATACCCCTTACTTTAGAAGAAAACTGGATACTGGAATAGTGAGGTAACAGACTTCTCTTCTTCTTTCTCTTTATAATAATTGCTCTTGTGAGACTTAGTGAATTGGTGAGAATGAAAGAAGAATGAGCTTCTATTTATAGGAAAATATAGTTTCGATAATTGCACGCTTGGGGCTCAAATATTACAAATATAATACCTTCCTCTTTTTTTCATTTTCAATTTAGTCCTGCAAGTATTATCAAACTTGCACCACCTCTCCTAATAGTAAATAATGTGAATTAATAGTTCATTCATGTGACTTAATAGTATAATCATGTGAAAAAACTAATTACAGTATAGTACATTCATCTATACCTCCATTTTTAATTTAGTCATGCAAGTATTATTAATCTTGCACCAACTCCCCTAATAGTAAATCATGTGAATCAATAGTACACAAATAAGAACACATAGTTATAAGCATATGAATTAATAGCAATTAATTGCTCATTTATCCGGTGAATTACCCGATTGGTCAATATAACCTCCAGACATCAATTATTATCGAAATAAATATCGATTTTCACTAACACTAATAATTCCCACACAATGGAACTATCAATTTCATCTTTAATCAACACAAACTTATTCATCATTAATATTATCACTCTTAATATTTAAAAACTAGATTGTTCCCAAGAGAAAGGGGGCTTTCCAATAAGGATTTCTCCCTATTGGCGCGCAATTAGATTATCTAACCTCTCCTTGACAGAACTTCTAGACATTGTCAATATTGAAAATAATAATATAAATAACTTTGTCGTGTCAATTATTGATTTAATAATATAACATATTATACAGATGATACTGTGACAATAATTGAATCAATAATATGAGAGATATGATACAACAATTATCGTAGTAATAATTGAGTATAACCGAGTGACATCTTACATAAGCATCAATAATCAATACTGCAGCTACTACGCAACCAACCCAGACATCGTCTTTTACTTTTACTACTGGTAGTTCAACAGCTTTAATTGGTAATACTTTCGCCGCTATTTTTATAAAATGATAATTCTGTCATTTTCTAACTACGATAATACTTCCGTTGTGGGGTCCACCAATGATTGTGTCGTTGTACTAATATTCCCGATAAAAAGAATATTCCCCGACCAAACGAATATTTTATAACAACTTGCTCACTTTGCAAAATTTTCACATATCACCCTTAACTTTAACCTTTTATCAATTTAACCATTTACGAAATAAAATAATAATTATAAGAAAATTGAATACTTTCATTTCATAAAATTCGGGGTCATACAATCTCCCTCCTTATGAAATTTTGCCTCTAAATATATCGTGACGCATTCGTATGTCAAGAAGAGGTGAGGATACCTTGACTTCATTTCGGATTCTAACTCTTGAGGTATAACCTTTGAGTGTCGAATATGATCCTTCTTATCCAAGATTTTAACACGTATCTCCTCATACATTAAATCTTTTGCTATTTCGTCTATTTCTAATTCAATAATGTGGTTTGGGTCATCCACATATTTACGTAACATCGATACGTAAAAAAAATGTTATGAACACACGACATACTTGGCAGTAAAGCGAGTCTATAGGCCACAATTCCTACTCGATCGAGGATTTCAAATGGGCCAAATAAATCGAGGGTTGAGATAACGTCTTCTTGAACCTTCATCTTCGTCTTCATCAGCTCTGGGTCTGAAGCTTGAACGACTTTTAACTTTATCGATTAAAGTCGATTCTACTCGTATATTTGATATCACCACGTAGGTTCTTAGAGTCTTTAACTCTATCTTCATCATTTATAAGTTATACGAAATAGGTTTTTGTGTTAACAACATCGCACTCGTAAACGCATACGATCTTCTACTCAACGCGTCAGATACCACGTTCTCTCTTCCACGATGATATTGAATGGTACGATCGTAATCTTCAATAGCTCGATCCAATGCCTTTGGTGAATGTTAAGTTCATTTTAGTTGAAGAAATATTTGAGGGTTTTAGAAATGGGTTTTGTACTAGGGTTAATAAAAAATTCGATTTCACTCTCCGGTGTAGGCTAGGAAGTCTTCAAGAATACGTCGGGAAATTTATTAACAATAGAAAAAAAACTGTGACTCTCATCCCAAGACTTGGATATTATGTCACATTGATACCTATCAACTTGCCATCGTTATTCACAACGTCCACTACGGAAAGTTCGGCTTCGGTGTATTCCACATAAGGAAGTCACCAGCTAAAGGCTCGGGACTCTTTACTTACGGCTTAATATAACAATGATTGGATTTAGTGGTTTGGTTGCTTGAATTCGCATAACAAGTTGGTTAGGAATATGAAAGCTAACAACCTTATGAAAAGCGTGATGAGTAGTTAACCAATCGATTCCTAAAATTACATTAAAGGCAAGTATTTTTAAATAGATAAGATCGACAGGTGACGTGAAAGTGTCGATTTGAATCAACAAGATTTATAAATAGTGGGTGTAACGAAGGTTTCTCCTAACGAAGTTTTAACCGATAAGTCAAAGTCTAATTTCTCCTAAGTTAAATTTAAACGTTGAGCGCAAGCAAGAGAGATAAAAGAATGGGTAGAACTGGTATCTAATAAGGTATAGACTTCGCAAAAATTTATAATTAACTAACCCGTGCAAACTTCGTTCGGGTTACTCGGTTTTTGAGAAGTCACGAAAAACGCTCTTCCTGAAACCACCGACTTTGTTTTGTCCGTATTCGCCTTTGGTGTCATCATCCCAGTTGGACTTGACTTTGGTGCATGATAAAATCGGGCTAGGTGACCTTCTTTTCCACAATTTTAACATGCTTTGGACTGCATCACACAGTTTGGACTGATATGTCCCTCCCCTCCGCATTTGAAGTATACAATTGGTGGTCGTTCTCCTTCATTGAAAACGGGTGTTGGTGCTGCTGTCTTTCCATCGTTGTTGAACCTTCTCTTCTTAAAATTTCCACTCCTATTATCTTGGCCATGATTACCACCGAAGTGGTTACCATTCTTGGCATGATAATTTCCCCCATGATGGTTATCATTGCTCCTATGACCATTGCCACCGGTATAATTATTATCGTGTTGTTGGTCGTTATCCTTTGGTTGGGCTGGCTCATTATCGTGCTCCAATAATTAAGCTCTATTCACTACATCTGAATACAAACACAGTTTATGAGAAATGAGGTATTGACGTATTTCTGGTTTCAAACCTCTTAGAAACATTCACGTCATTCGCTCCTCATTATCGACCAGATGGGATGCAAACCGGGATAACTCCACAAATTTAGCCTCGTATTGCGACATGGTCATATTATTTTGCTCCAACTTGATGAATTCCACCTCCTTCATGTGACAAATACTTTCGGGAAAGTACTTGTCATTGAACCGTTCTTGGAACTTCTCCCAAGACATCTTGAGTGCGTCAGGCTGGGTACGTTTTACAGATTCCCACCAGTAATCTGCCTCTTCACGCAACATAAAGGTGACAAAAGGAACTTTTTGCTCCTCTGAGCATTCCAAGACATCAAATATCTTAGTAATCTGCTTTATACATGTCTCCGCCTTAAGTGGTTCTGGCTTTCCCAAAAATTCCGGCGGTCCCAGCTCCTTGAACTGCTTAGCAGTGACCAGCCGTGGGTTGCCATTGTTTCCACCTGCATTATGAACAAGAGTCTCTCTCGTCTGATGTTGCATGAATTACATAAAGCCTCTGAACATCCCATCATTCATCATTTCATCGGTGTTATTGTTTACCTGAGGATTATTGTCTTCCTGTTGCACATTATCCTGGATATTAATCATTGGAGACTCAACGGTCTCATGTGCTTCATTGCTGATCTCAACATTTTCAGATGCCATTTTCAAATACTGCCACAAAACAAGGGTTAATTGACATGCCACATATTATCCCTATACTCTGACCGACTAATTAAATAACAAGTAAACATAGGTAGGTCATACTAGCGAAGGAATTCCCCGTCTCTCCCCTCCTAGTTCTTGTCTCACATCTCAGCCAGGGATCATATCCCTAAGCTTTGATACCAACTGTGACGCCCCCAAAATAGGTATACATCACCCATTCTGAGTCACCAAATAAATGGTACATAAATCAAATACAAACTTAATTATACAATTGTCGGGTAATATACGACAAAATATAGCTGAGAGTTTAAACAAGAATATTGCCTTCTTAGACAATATCCACTCTCAATGGAGTCCTCATTACAATTATTATCACACTATTGCACAGAATAGTGAGGAATACTAAAACAACCATCTAGACCGTCAATCCGTTCCCCGACTCGTCCCATCTATATTCTGAATTCTTGAAGAGAACAGTGAAAGAAAGGGTGAGCTCAACTAGCCCAGTAAGAAATATTATGACTAAGATAAGGCAGAATAAATTATCCTTAACCTTCAACAGTATAACAACTGATAGAATATAATAGACAACAAGTTTTAGATCAACAACTGCAGCGGAATAAGTAATCCATTAGAAGAGTCAAGTAGAGCATAAAATCTACTATCTTCTATGATTTAAAAAGCTTTTCAACAATTTTATCGCTGAGACTCAGCTTAATAAATAAAATCAAATCATCAATGGTTATGATTATACCGAATAATCCCTGGTCATAATCATACCAAGTCCATCTATGCACGTAAGCCAAAGATAACTTTAATCATAATATAAGCATGAGGATGATGACAATGACAAAATAATTCAATAAAACAAGTTCAAGGATAAATTTTAAAGATTTATAATTTAATTTATCCAAATCAATAAATATCCAAATTGTCAACATGATCTTCGCTTTGAGATTAAAATTCAAGAATAATATTCATGTACCAAAAATAATTTGGATGTAAAATAAATATATTTTTTTTGAATGAATAGTATCACGTGAATAATAGATTTCTTGAATAGTACCCGAAACTACGAAAAGTGTCCCGAATACCGAGTGAATGATACTAGAGTGAATAGTAATCAGTGAATAGTAACTCGTGAATAAGATTATAACACGAAAAGTGTTCAATACCGAGTGAATAATACTAGAGTGAATAATAATCGTGTGAATAAGAACCCATGAATAAGTAACTCTTAAAAGAAAAATACCAAAGAAAATGATATTTCATGATTTGAGTACAAAAGAAATGGTATCTCATAAGAGTATAATAGAATATACTGAAATCTATGAAATGGATTTTCATCCGCCATGCGGTAATCTACGTAGACGGATCATTTCCACAATTTAATAAAGAATTAATACGAAGGGTCATTCACTATGCATGTGGTAGTCTACGTAGACATGTTATTCCAATGTAATAATAAAAAATGGAATAATGTAAGAATTCACCATGCATGTGGTAGTCCGCAGTGAGCAAAAGTTATTCCAATGTAATAATAAAAATAGAATAATAGAAGAATTCACCAGCATGCGATAGATCAAGATGTATGCAGTTATTCCAAGTAATAATAAATAATAGAAATGCAGACACGCGTAATAATGCATGCATACGATATTCCAATGTAATAATAAAGAATGGAATAACAAAAGAATTTCACCATGTATATGCGTATTTCACATATACAAAGTTATTCCAACATAATAATAAAGAATAGAATAATAGAAGCTCTCTTCATGAATACGAAAGAATAATACCCCTTACTATAATAATAATAATAATATCCCTTACCTCAGAAGAAAATTAGATATTGGAATAGTGAGGTAGCAGACTTCTCTTCTTCTTTCTATCTATAATTTCTCTCTATAATAATTGCTCTATAGCTTTAGTGAATTGGTGAAAAATAATAAAGGAATGAACTTCTATTTATAGGAAAATATAGTTTCCATAATTGCACATTTTGGGGCTCGAAATATTACAGTATAATACCTTCATCTTTTCTTTCATTTTCAATTTAGTCATGCAAGTATTATCAAACTTGCACCACCTGCACTAATAGTAAATCATGTGCATCAATAGTAAATCATGTGACTCAATAGTTCTAAACATGTGAAAAAATTAATTATAGTATAGTACCTTTAACTATACCTCCATTTTTAACTTAGTCATGCAAGTATTATCAATCTTGCACCAACTCCCCTAATAGTAAATCATGTGAATCAATAGTACACACATGTGAACACATAGTTATAAGCATGTGAATTAATAGCAATTAATTGCTCATTTATCCGGTTAATTACCCGATTTGTCAATATAACCTCCAGACATCAATTATTATCGAAATAAATGTCTATTTCCACTAACACTAATAATTCCTACACAATGGAACTATCAATTTCATCTTTAATCAACACGAACTTATTCATCATTAATATTATAACTCACAATATTTAACAACCAGGTCATTCCCAGGAAAAAAGAAGATTTCCGATAAGGATTTCTCCTTATTGGCGCGCAATTAGGTGACCAAACCTCTCATTGACAGAACTTCTAGACATTGTTAATATTACAATAATAATATGAATAACCTTGCCGTCTCAATTATTGATTTAATAATGACCATAATTGAATAAAACTGAGTGACTTCTCACGTAAGCATCAATAATCAAAGATATCGCATAATCTGGTAAGCTACTATGCAACCACGAGTATTACTATACTTTATCACCGATTATTTTATGACAACTTGCTTACTTTGAAAATTTTTCACATATCACCCTTAACTTTAACCTTTTGTCAATTTAACCATTTACTAAATAGAATAATAATTATAAAAATTGAATACTTTCATTTCGTAAAATTCGGGGTCTTACAACACACATGTGAACACATAATTATAAGCATGTGAATTAATAGCAATTAATTGCTCATTTTCCGGTGAATAACCCGATTGGTCAATAAAACCTCTAAACATCAATTATTATTGAAATAAATGTCAATTTTCACTAACACTAATAATTTCCACACAATGGAACTATCAATTTCATCTTTAATCAACACGAACTTATTCATCATTAATATTATAACTCTTAATATTTAAAAACTAGATTGTTTTCAAGAAAAAGGGGTTTTCCAATAAGGATTTCTCCCTATTGGCGTGTAATTAGATTATCTAACCTCTCCTTGATAGAACTTCTAGACATTGTCAATATTGCAAATAATAATATGAATAATTTTGTCGTCTCAATTATTGATTTAATAATATAATATATTATACAGATGATATTGTGACAATAATTGAATCAATAATATGAGAGATATGATGCAGCAATTACTGTAGTAATAATTGAGTATAACTGAGTGACTTCTTATGTAAACATCAATAATCAATACCGTGTGCTACTATGCAACCACGCCAGACATCTTATTTTTACTACCGGTAGTTCAACAGCTTTTTATTGAGTAACACTTTCATTTATTATTTTTATAAAGTGATAATTCTGTTGTTTTCTAACCACGACAATACTTTCGTTGTGGGGTCCACCAATGATTGTGCCGTCGTACGGATATTCCCGACAAAAAGAAAATTTTCCAACCAAACAAATATTTTATAACAACTTGCTTACTTTGAAAAAAATTTCACATATCACCCTTAATTTTAACCTTTTATCAATTTAACCATTTACGAAATAAAATAATAATTATAAGAAAATTAAATACTTTCATTTCATAAAATTCGGGGTCTTACAATCTTCTCTCCTTATGAAATTTCGCCCTCGAAATTTACGTACGTACCTGGTATGCCGAAAAGGTGAGGATACCTTGACTTCATTTTAGATTCTAACTCTTGAGGTATAACCTTTGATTGTCGAATATGATCCTTCTTATCCAAGATTTTAACACGTATCTCCTCATACATTAAATCTTTTGCTATTTCTTCTAATTCTAATTCAATAATATGGTTTGGGTCATCCACATATTTACGTAACATTGATACGTAAAAAAAACGTTTTGAACACGTGACATACTTGGCGGTAAAGCGAGTCTATAGGCCATAGTTCCTACTCGATCGATGATTTGAAATGGGCCAATTAAATCGAGGGTTAAGATAATGCCTTCTTGATCCTTCGTCTTCATTTTCATCAGCTCTGGGTTTGAAGCTTGAACTGCTTTTAACATTATCGATTAAAGTCGATTCTACTCGTATATTTGATATCACCACATATGTTTTTAGTGTAAGACCCCAACTTATTATTAAATGAAATTGAAATTTCCTCTATTTATTATTTTGAAACAGTAAGGGTTGATTTGATTAATGTGGTTAGTTATGGGTAAAGTGCGCAAATATTTCAAATAAGCAAGTGGTTATAAAATATTCATTGTTGTCGGGGAATATTCGTTTGGTCAAAGAATATTCTTACTGTCAGGGAATATTCGTACGACGGCGCAGCCTTGTGTGGACCCCATAACGAAAAACGATTGGATGAAGAAAACGACAAGTATAAATTGTTTATAAATAACGGCGTAGTTGTTACCGTTAATACTGTTGGAATACTCGGTGGTTAAAATACAGTAGCACATAGTATTGCACCAATTATTGATTCTTACGTAAGAAGGCATTACTCAATAATTGTTACAGTAATTACTATTCAATATTTTATTTTATTAATTCAATAATTACTGCATTGATATTTTATTGTTGTTTCAATAATTGTTACTACACAGTATTTTTTATTATCAAATCAATAATTTATATTATTTGAATAATATTATTAGATTACATTATTGGTAATGTCTAGAAAGTTCTGTCTAAGGAGAGGTTTGGTCACCTAATTACGCGCCAGTAAGGAGAAATCCTTATTGGAAAGCCCCCTCTTTCCTGGGAACGGCCTGATTGCCAGTATTGCGATTCTGTAATATTATTTGTGAATAATTAATTATTGATTTATATGATAAGGAAAATATTCATTTTATGTGGATATAGATGGAGAAAATTTTAAAGTGATAATTGTTGAAAAATTGATATTTTATCTTTTCTGATAAATAATTCATTTAAATATATTATTATATTTTAATAATATAATAATGATGATATTTTTACAATGAATGTGGGATATATGAGTATATGAGGAGGAGGAGTATTTTTGTTACTAAAATTGTTTAAAACATGTTAAATATGTCTGTGGGCCCATTTCTTGATTGAAATTTGATTATAGCTTGTAAAATCGCCCGTTTGTGGATTTCGGTCAATTTCTGCTTGGAATTTGGAAAAACTTAAACTTACAAAGTTTTAGATAATGGAATTTCCTTTGGAAAAGGCATAAGGTTTGAATTTTTTTGACAAAAGGGCTATTTATTATGAATTATTGAAGTTCCGAAGTTCTGAAATAATTGATTTTTGGAAGTTTTAATTATTTTTAATAACAAAAACTTTTTTTTTGTTTTTGTCATTATTGGTTGCTGAATTCAGATGGTCTTGAGGTGGGCGTGACAATTTTATAATTATATTAATATTATATTGAATTTTCTGCTTTGGTGTTCTAAGCATTTTCCTATAAATAGGGTGCTTAGGTTAGAATTGAAAATCACACCAGAAACTGAAGTTTTCTCTCTCTATATTATCGAGCGTATTCTTGTGAGTATTTTGATACTTTGAGTGTTGCTATATGGTGCAAGTTCCTTCAGCGTTATATCTGATATTCCAGCCAGAAGTACTATTCTTTTCGAGATAAGGGATGTTATTTTTTTTTAAAATGATATAATTTCTTATAATATCATTATGTCAAAATATTGGTAAGATTTTTCTTGTGAAATTCTTGTCTTTTAGTGTCGGGGTTACTATTCACGTATACGGTACTATTCACGAATACGGCACTATTCACAGAAAAATTAAATTTTCGTTTTTTGTCCAAAATATCTATTATGGATACTAACTTTAATTGTATCCATGTTTTGATCATTCTTGAATTTTACTTCACTATGATTATTTATGAAGTATTTTTGAACTCGGATTGTTTAAAGTACGAATCCTTAATATTTGTTCTTTTGTTTCACAGAGTTCGTTTTCTTTAAAATATTATTCATCATCCTCAGTCATAAATGATGGTATTACTGAATATCTTTGGCCTATAGTGCGAAGATGGTTGATTTTATTATGAATATCTTTGGCCCGTAGTGCAAAGATGTACAGGTGTTGAGATGAACATGACCAACTGTTGAATATCTTTGGCCTGTAGTGCAAAGATGAATATTTGATTCAAGATGAATATTGATTGATGTTACAGGGATAAAATAATGATGATGGACTTTTAAATTCATAGATTATAGTAGATTTCATTCTCTACGTAACTCATCTATGAATTATTATTTTCGCTGCGAATATTGATCTGAAACTTGTTGTCTATTGTATTTTATCAGATTTTTCCCTGTTGAAGAGTAACGATAATTTGTTCGATATTATCTTAGTCATAATATTCTTTACTGGGCTAGTTGAGCTCATCCTTTCCTTTTTGTTCCATTTTTCTTCTCAGGAGGCGAGAATGTAGCGAGTTCTAGTCGGGTTATGGAATGATGGATCTAGAAAGTTGTCTTAGTAGTCCTCACCAGTTTTGTAAAATAATGTACCATGTTATTGACGACTCAAAATGGGCGATGTATACCTATTTTGGGGGTTTCACAGTTGGTATCAAAGCTTAGGGATATGATCTCTGGCGGAGATCGGGGAATAGAACTAGGAGGGGAGAGACGAGTAAAACCTTCGCTAGTGTGTCTTACCTAAGCTTATTTGTTGGTTGGTCAGTATATAGGGATATTATGTGATATGCTGATTTCTTTAATTAACCCTTGTTTTATGGCAGTATTTGAGAATGTCGACTGAGAATGTTAACAGTGGAGTAAATTAGACCGTGGAGACACCTTTACTTACCAACGAGGAGAACGTGCATCAGGCTGGCAATGTTCCTCCCGCGAACAACACCACCGAAAGCGTATGATGAACGACGGATGTTTAGAAGCTTTTTGCGAGCTTCATGCAAAATCGATTTAGGAGACTCGTGCACAAAATATAGGTTGAAATGATAACAACGCACGGTTTGTCACAACCAAGTAGTTCAAAGAGTTGGGACCACCAGAATTCTGGGGATAGCCAGATTCGATTAAAGCAGAAACGTGGGTCAAACAAATTACCAAGATATTCGATGTCTTGGGATGCACGGAGGAATAGAAGGTTCCATTCGCCACCTTTATGTTCCATAATGAGGTAGATTACTGGTGGGAATCTGTGAAGCGTACCCATCCAACTTTTCAGATGTCTTGGGAGACATTTCAAAAATCGCTTCAATGACAAGTACTTTCCTAAAAGTATTCAATCGTATGAAGGAAGTGGAGTTTATTAGATTGGAACAAAACAACATGATTTGTGTCCCAAAGACGAGGCGAAGTTTGCGAGTTATCCGTGTTTGCACCTCATTTGGTGGAGAATGAGGAACGTATGACGCGAATGTTTCTGAGAGGTTTGAAACCCGACATACGTTAATATTTTATTTCTCATAAATTTTCTCTCTATTCAGATGTTGTCAACATGGCTCAATTATTAGAGTGAGATAACGAGTACGTTCAACCGAGGGACCACAACCAGGATTATACCGGTGACAGCAGTCATCAGAACAACGATAACCAGTGGAGAAAGAAAAATACGGACAGAAATGGTAACCACACTGGTGGTAATCATTGCCATGAAAATAGAAGAAGCGAGTCGGGGGGAGATTTTAAAAAGGGGAGATTCAATAATGACCATGTGAAGACATCAACACCAGCAGCAACTGGTTCTAAGGGAGGAGAACGACCACCTGTCATATGCTATAAATGTTAAAAAGAGGGACATATCAGCCCAAACTGCCCACAACAGTTCAAGGTATGCTATAATTGTGGAAAAGAAGGACATATCGCTCGAGATTGTATGGTAGAAAAACCAAGTCCAGCGGGGATGGTGACTCAAAAGGCTGTCCTAGAAAAGTCAAAGTCAACGGTTCTTGGAAGAGTGTTTGTCGTGACTGGTCAAAATACGAGGAACCCAAACAAGGTGATCACGGGTAAGCTAATCATGAATTCTTGCGAAGTTTATACCTTACTAGATACCAGTGCTACCCATTCATTTATCTCTCCTGCTTGTGCTCAACTTTTAAACTTAACTCCGGAGAAATTAGACTTCGATTTATCTGTGGAGACTCCGTTAGGAGAAACTTTCATCACATCCACTATTTATAAATCTTGTTTGATCCAAGTTGGCACCAATACATTACCTGTTAACCTTATCTCTTTAAAGATACTTGCTTTTGATATGATTTTAGGGATTGATTGGTTAACTACTCATCATGCCAAAATTGATTATTTTCGTAAGGTTGTTAGTTTTCATATTCCTAACAAACCTATTGTACGAATTCAAGCAACTAAACAACTAAAATGAATCACTATCATATCAAGTCATAAAGCTATTCGTTTATTGAAAAACGGATGTCAAGCTTTCTTAGCCCATGTTATGGATTTGAATAAAGACATGTCAGATTTGAATAATATTCCTATTGTTAGTAAATTTCCTGACGTATTTCCTGAAGAACTTCCCGGTTTACCCCCAGAATGTGAAGTTGAATTCTTTATTGATCTTGAACCTGGTACAAAGCCTATTTCTAAAACCCCATATCGAATGGCTCCTATTGAACTTCAGGAGTTAAAAGTCCAACTACAGGAATTGTTGGACATCGGTTTCATTCATCCTAGTACATCTCCTTGGGGTGCGCCTATTTTATTTGTAAAGAAGAAGGACGGGAGTATGCGACTTTGCATTGACTACCGGGAATTAAACCATGTCACTATCAAGAATAGGTATCCGCTACCTCGTATTGATGACCTGTTCGACCAGTTACAAGGAGCACAATTCTTTTCAAAGATCGATCTTCTTTACGGATATCATCGCCTAAAGATTAAATCGAGGATATTCCAAAGACCGCCTTCGAACTCGATGCGGGCATTATGAATTCTTAGTCATGTCTTTTGGATTGACTAATGCTCCTGCGACTTTCATGGATATGATGAACCGAGTATTCAAGGATTATTTGGATCAGTTCGTTGTTGTCTTTATTGATGACATCCTCATATATATCCAAAAGCCGTGAAGATCATGAGCACCATTTGAAGCTGGTACTCCAAAGGCTTCGTGAAAACAAGCTTTATGCTAAGTTGAAAAAATGCGAGTTCTGGCTTGAGAAAGTAGCATTTCTTGGGCACGTGGTGTCAAAACATGGAGTATCTGTCGACCCGACGAAGATTGAAGCAATACAAAATTGGGAGCAACCAAAGTCGGTGACCGAAGTATGTAGCTTTCTGGGCCTAGCTGGTTATTATCGAAGATTCGTGGAAGGATTTTCTCGAATCGCTACCCCGTTAACTCAACTAACTCAGAAGGATACAAAATTTGTATGGAGCGAGGAATGCGAAAAGAGTTTCCAAGAGCTTAAGAGGAGACTCATTTCGGCACCTATTTTGACAATACCATCTGGTTTGGATGGATTTGTTATCTACAGCGATGCTTTGGTCAAAGGGTTAAGATGTGTTCTCATGCAACATGGGAAAGTCATAGCCTATGCCTCGCAACAACTTCAAGAATATAAGAGGAATTATCCTACTCATGATCTAGAGTTGGCAGCAGTCGTTTTCGCGCTAAAGATCTGGAGGCATTATCTATATGGAGAGAAAGTGGAGATATATTCAGACCATAAAAGCCTCAAATATTTCTTCACCCAAAAGGAACTCAGCATGCGGTAACGATGTTGGTTTGAGTTATTAAAAGATTATGACCACACCATTCAATACCATCCTAGAAAAGCAAACGTGGTAGCTGACACGTTGAGTAGAAGATCATAATATTCATAATATTCTTAGTCATAATATTCTTTACTGGGCTAGTTGAGCTCATCCTTTTCCTTTTTGTTCCATTTTTCTTCTCAGGAGGCGAGAATGTAGCGAGTTCTAGTTGGGGTGTGGAATGATAGATCTAGAAAGTTGTCTTAGTAGTCCTCACCATTTTTGTAAAATAATGTACCATGTTATTGACGACTCAAAATGGGTGATGTATACCTATTTTGGGGGTGTCACACTTAGAGTCTTTAACTCTATCTTCATCATTTATAAGTTATACGAAATGGGTTTTTGTGTTAACAACATCGCACTCGTAAATGCATACGATCTTCTACTCAACGCGTCAGCTACCACGTTCGCTCTTCCACGATGATATTGAATGGTACGATCGTAATCTTCAATAGCTCGAGCCAACGTCTTTGGCGCATGTTACGTTCATTTTAGTTGAAGAAATATTTGAGGGCTTTAGAAATGGGTTTTGTACTGGGGTTAATACAAAATTCGATTTCACTCTCTGGGATAGGCTAGGAAGCCTTCAAGAATACGTTAGGAAATTTATTAACACTAGAAAAAAAACTGTGACTCTCATCCAAAGACATGGATAGTATGTCACATTGATACCTATCAACTTGCCACCGTTATTCACTACGTCCACCACGAAAAGTTCGGCTTCGGTGCATTCTACACAAGGAAGTCACCAGCCAAAGGCTCGAGGCTCTTTACTTATGGCTTGATATGACAATGATTGGCTTTAGTAGTTTGGTTGCTTAAATTCGCATAACAGGTTGGTTAGTAATATGAAAGCTAACAACCTTACGAAAAGCATGATGAGTAGTTAACCAATCAATTCCTAAAATCACTTTAAAGGCAAGTATTTTCAAAGAGATAAGATCGACAGGTGACGTGAAAGTGTCAATTTGAATAACCAAAATTTATAAATAGTGGGTGTAACGAAGGTTTCTCCTAACGAAGTTTTAACCGATAAGTCAAAGTCTAATTTCTCCTGAGTTAAATTTAAACGTTGAGCGCAAGCAAGAGAGATAAAAGAATGGGTAGAACTGGTATCTAATAAGGTATAGACTTCTCAAAAATTTATAATTAACTAACCCATGCTAACTTCGTTCGGGTTACTCGGTTTTTGAGAAGTCACAAAAAACGCTCTTCCTGAAACCACCGACTTTGTTTTGTCCGTATCCGCCTTTGGTGCCACCGTCCCAGTTGGACTTGACTTTGGTGCATGACAAAATCGGGCTAGGTGACCTTCTTTTCCACAATTGTAACATGCTTTGGACCGCATCACGCAGTTTGGACTGATATATCCCTCCCCTCTGCATTTAAAGCATACAATTGGTGGTCGTTCTCCTTCCTTGAAAACGGGTGTTGGTGCTGCTGTCTTTCCATCGTTGTTGAACCTTCTCTTCTTGAAATTTCCACTTCTATTATCTTGGCCATGATTACCACCGAAGTGGTTACCATTCTTGGCATGATAATTTCCCCAATGATGGTTATCATTGCTCCGATGACCATTGCCACAGGTATGATTATCGTGTTGTTGGTCGTTATCCTTTGGTTGGGTTGGGTCATTATCGCACTCCAATAACTGAGCCCTATTCACTACATCTGAATACAAACATAGTTTGTGAGAAATGAGGTATTGACGTATTTCGGGTTTCAAACCTCTTAGAAACATTCACGTCATTCGCTCCTCATTATCGACCAGATGGGATGCAAACCGGGATAACTCCGCAAATTTAGCCTCGTATTGAGACACAGTCATATTATTTTTCTCCAACTTGATGAATTCCACCTCCTTCATGTGACGAATACTTTCGGGAATGTACTTGTCATTGAACCATTCTTGGAACTTCTCCCAAGACATCTTGAGTGCGTCAGGCTGGGTACATTTTATAGATTCCTACCAGTAATCTGCCTCTTCACCCAACATAAAGGTGGCGAAAGGAACCTTTTGCTTCTCTGAGAATTCCAAGATATCAAATATCATAGTAATCTGCTTTATACATGTCTCCGCCTTAAGTGGTTCTGGCTTTCCCAAAAATTTCGGCGGTCCCAGCTCCTTGAACTGCTTAGCAGTGACCAGCCGTGGGTTGCCATTGTTTCCACCTGCATTATGAACAGGAGTCTCTCTCGTCTGATGTTGCATGAATTACATAAAGCTTCTGAACATCCCATCGTTCATCATTTCATCGGTGTTATTGTTTACCTGAGGATTATTGTCTTCCTGATGCACATTATCCTGGATATTAATCGTGGGTGACTCAACGGTCTCATGTGCTTCATTGCTGATCTCAACATTTTCAGATGCCATTTTCAAATACTGCCACAAAACAAGGATTAATTCACATGCCACATATTATCCCTATACTCTGACCGACTAATTAAATAACAAGTAAACATAGGTAGGTCATACTAGCGAAGGAATTCCCCGTCTCTCCCCTCCTAGTTCTTGTCTCACATCTCAGCCAGGGATCATATCCCTAAGCTTTGATACTAACTGTGATGCCCCCAAAATAGGTATACATCACCCATTCTGAGTTGCCAAATACATGGTACATAAATCAAATACAAACTTAATTATACAACTGCCAGGTAATATACGACAAAAATAGCTGAGAGTTTAAACAAGAATATTGCCTTCTTAGACAATATCCACTCTCAATGGAGTCCTCATTACAATTATTATCACACTATTTCACAGAATAGTGAGGACAAATAAAACAACCATCTGGACCGTCAATCCGTTCCCCAACTCGTCCCAGCTATATTCTCATTTCCTAAAGAGAACAATGAAAGAAAGGGTGAGCTCAACTAGCCCATTAAGAAATATTATGACTAAGATAATGCAGACTAAATTATCCTTAGCCTTCAATAGTATAACAACTGATAGAATATAATAGACAACAAGTTTTAGATCAACAACTACAGCGGAATAAGCAATCCATTAGAAGAGTCAAGTAGAGCATAAAATTTACTATCTTCTATGATTTAAAAAGTTTATCAAAAATTTTATCGTTGAGACTCAGCTTAATAAATAAAATCAAATCATCCCTGCACCACGGTCAAGGATATTCATGTAATCATCGATGATCATGATTATACTGAATAATCCTTGATTATAATCATACCAACAACTGTCCATCAATGAACTACATGCCAATGAGGACTTTTACCACATCATTCGTCACATTACGGTCATGATTATACTGAATAATCCCTGGTTATAATCATACCAAGTCTATCTATGTACGTAAGCCAAAGATGACTTTAATCACAATATAAGCATGAGGATGATGACAATGACATAATAATTCAATAAAACAAGTTCAAGGATAAATTTTAAAGATTTATAATTTAATTTATCCAGAAATCAATAACGTCCAAATTGTCAACATGATACTGCTTTGTAGAGTAAAATTCAAGAATAATATTCATGTACCAAAAATAATTTGGACAAAAAGAAATATATTTTTCGGGTGAATAGTTTTTCGGGAATAGTACCCCGTGAATAGTACCCCGACACGAAAAGTGTCCCGAATACCCGAGTGAATGATACTAGAGTGAATAGTAATCGGGTGAATAGTAACTCGTGAATAGTACTACAGCACGAAAAGTGTCCCGAATACCCGAGTGAATAATATTAGAGTGAATAGTAATCGGGTGAATAGTAACCCATAAATAGTAACTCTTAAAAGAAAAATACCAAAGAAAATGATATTTCATGACGAGTACAAAAGAAATGATATCTCATACGAATATAATAGAATATACAAAACTGCAAATGGATTTTCATCCGCCATGCGGTAATCCACGTAGATGGATCATTTCCACAATTTAATAAAGAATGAATACGAAGGGTCATTCACTATGCATGTGGTAGTCTACGCAGACATGTTATTCCAACAGAATAATAAAAAATGGAATAACAGAAGAATTCACCATGCATGCAGTAGTCTGCGTAGATAGGTTATTCCAACAGAATAATAAAGAATGGAATAACAGAAGAATTCACCATGCATGCGGTAGTCCGCATATACAGGTTATTCCAACAAAATAATAAAGAATGGAATAACAAAAGAATTCACCAGGCATGCGGTAGTCCGCACAGGTAGGTTATTCCAACAAAATAATAAATAATGGAATAACAGAAGAATTAACCACGCATGCGGTAGTCCGCATAGACAGGTTATTCCAACAGAATAATAAAGAATGGAAGAACAACCCTTATGAGTATTGAAAGAAAATAACTCTCTTCATGAATACGAAAGAAATAATACCCCTTACTTTAGAAGAAAACTGAATACTGGAATAGTGAGGCAGTAGACTTCTTTTCTTCTTTTTCTCTATAATTTTTCTCTATAATAATTGCTCTTGTGAGACTTAGTGAATTGGTGAGAATGAAAAAAGAATGAGCTTCTATTTATAGGAAATATTGTTTCGATAATTACACGTTTTGGGGCTCAAAATATTACAGAATAATACCTTCCTCTTTTTCTTCATTTTTAATTTAGTCCTGCAAGTAGTATCAAACTTGCACCACCTCCCCTAATAGTAAATAATGTGAATTAATAGTTCATTCATGTGACTTAATAGTATAATCTTGTAAAAATACTAATTACAGTATATACCTTCATCTATACCTCCATTTTTAATTTAGTCATGCAAGTATTATCAATCTTGCATCAACTCCCCTAATAGTAAATCATGTGAATTAATAGTACACACATGTGAACATATAGTTATAAGCATGTGAATTAATAGAAATTAATTGCTTATTTATCCGGTGAATTACCCGATTGGTCAATATAACCTCCAGACATCAATTATTATCGAAATAAATGTCGATTTTCACTAACACTAATAATTCCCACACAATAGAACTATCAATTTCATCTTTAATCAACACGAACTTATTCATCATTAATATTATAACTCTCAATATTTAACAACTAGATCGTTCCCAGAAAAAAGGGGGCTTTTCAATAAGGATTTCTCCCTATTGGCGCTCAATTAGATTATCTAACATCTCCTTGACAGAACTTCTAAACATTGTCAATATTGCTAATAATAATATGAATAACTTTGTCAGCTCAATTATTGATTTAATAATATAACATATTATACAGATGATACTGTGGCAATAATTGAATCAATAATATGAGAGATATGATGCAACAATTACTGTAGCAATAATTGAGTATAACTGAGTGACTTCTTACGTAAGCATCAATAATCAATACCGTTTGGCACTATGCAACCACGCCAGACATCAGCATTTTTTTACTACCGTGTAGTTCAACGGTTTTAATGGTAACACTTTCGTAGTTATTTTTATAAAATGATAATTCTGTCGTTTTCTAACTACGACAATACTTCCGTTGTGAGGTCCACTAATGATTGTGTCGTCGTACGGATATTCCCGACAAAAAGAATATTCTCCGACCAAATGAATATTTTATAACAACTTGCTTACTTTGCAAAATTTTTCACATATCACCCTTAAATTTAACCTTTTATCAATTTAACCATTTACTTAAATAAAATAATAATTATAAGAAAATTGAATACTTTCATTTCATAAAATTCAGGGTCTTACAGTTAGGCACGGGCAATTACTAGTATATATATATATATATATATATATATATATATATTATAAGTTTTGTTTTTTATGAAAAATAAAATATATTATATTTTATTATGCATAATGTTTGTATAGTGTCTGCATAGTATTTGCATAGTGAATTCATAAACTTTTTTCACATTATTCGTGCGCCCGTAATGGTTTTACTGTTGGTCCGTGAAAAACTTTTCTAAATAGTATCATTCCATTCTCCTATAAATAGGATGCTTAGTTTAGAATTGAAAATCACACAAGAATTAGAAAATTCTTCTTCTATAATATTAAGCGTATTTCTTTAGAGTTTAAGGAATCTTTGAGCATAGAAAATAATTTAAGTTTTCTTCAAGAATATCCCCGCTATACCATTAGTTTAGAATTAAAAATCACACCAGAATCAAAAAATTCTTCTTCTATAATATTAAGCGTATTTCTTTAGAGTTTAAGGAAGCTTTGAACATTGAAAACAATATAAGTTTTCTTCAAGAATATCCCCGCTATACCAGTTAGAATACTCTCATTTTTAATGTAAGGGATATTATTTATTTCATATTCGCATACGATATTATTTTTCCTATTCGTAAGAAATTTTATTACGTTCCATATTTGCAAGAAATATTATCTTCATTTAATATTCGTAAGGAATATTATCTCCATTCAATATTCGTAAGGAATATTATTTCCATTCAAAAGTCGTAAGGGATATTATTTTTGTTCAATACTCGTAAGAAATAATATGTTTTTCCATACTTTTTAGTATGTAAGAAATGTTATTTCGTTTCAGATTCTGAATTCTACACTCATTTTGTTAAGTCTTGGCTTCTATACTCCATGAAATTAGTAGAATATCCTTGAAATTTGCGCTCCATCCAGTATCTTTTCATGGAAATATTATTCTGAGCATTCTTGATAAGTTTTAACTTTTTCATGTCGGAGTACTATTAACGGGGTATTATTCCCAAAGTACTATTTATGGGGTACTATTCACTAGTGTACTGGTACTATTCATGATAAAAATTAATATCTTTTCGGTCCAAATCATTTTTGATACATTATTATTCTTGAATTTTATTTCACAAAGCAGTATCATGTTGACAATTTGGACATTATTGAATTCTGAATAAATTATATTATAAATCTTTAAAATTTATCATTTGCTTTTATTTAATTGAATTCTTATATCATTATCATCATCCTCATGCTTATATTGTTATAAAAGTCATCTTTGGCCCGTAGTGCATAGATAGACTGTTGATTGGTATGATTGTGACCAGGGATTATTCGGTATAATCATGACCTGTAATATTACAAGTGATGTGGATTATTTATTGAACTGAGTCTCAGCGACAGTTATTGGTATGGTCATGACCATGCGTTCTCTTCGGCCAAGGGTGCAAAGATGAATTGTTGTTTGGCATGTTCATGATCATTGGTGAAAACACGAATATCCTTGCCTCATTGTGCATGGATAATTCGTGGTTGTGATACTAATGAATATCCTTGGCCCGTAGTGCATGGATAATTCAGTGATGTGGATTATTTATTAAGCTGAGTCTCAGCGATAAAATTGATGATAAACTTTCTAAATCATAGAAGAAAGTAGATATCATGCTCTACTTGACTCTTCTATTAGATTGCTTGTTCCGCTACAGTTAAACTTGATGTTTATTATATTTTATCAGTTTAACACTATTGAAGGCTAACGATAAATTATTTTGCATTATCTTAGTCATAATATTTCTTACTGGGCTAGTTGAGCTCACCCTTTTGCTTTCATTGTTCTCTTCAGGAAATGAGAACGTAGCCGGGACTAGTCAGGGAACAGAGTGATGGTCCGAGATGGTGCATTAGTAGTCCTCACTATTCTGTGAAATAGTGTGATAATAATTGTAATGAGGACTCCATTTGAGTTTGGATATTATCTAGAAGATAATATTCGTATTAAAACTCTCAGCTATATTTTGTTGTATTTTACACGACAGTTGTATAATTAAGTTTGTATTTGAATTATGTACCATGTATTTGGCGACTCAAGATGGGTGATGTATACTTATTTTGGGGGCGTCACATTATGGTTAATAGAAAAGACAGAACCTAGTTTAAAGTTCCTTAACATGTGTGTGTGAAACAACTTGAACCAAAGTACGTGACTTAGTAATATTTAACGTATATAAACATGAGATGAGTATATGGGACTAAAATTGCTAAAATGTTCTAAGGTTGTCCAAAAGTAAGGACAATGTGGATTATACATCTATGAGTTTTAATGTGTGTACCATACATGAAAAAAATATGTGCGATAAATACATGTTGATATA
Source organism: Panax quinquefolius (assembly GCA_020205615.1). Taxonomy (NCBI): domain Eukaryota; kingdom Viridiplantae; phylum Streptophyta; class Magnoliopsida; order Apiales; family Araliaceae; genus Panax; species Panax quinquefolius. Next base: position 44,890,101 of record CM035163.1, on the reverse strand, counting down.
TATGTCAAAGTGTGTGTGACTAATGAATACCTATACATACATAAATAGGATAATATAGTTCATTGAGGGTGTTTGTGCTAAAAGTGGTAATCAACGCACAAGGCAAGTTTCCTAACTTACACAATTTTGGATGTTGTGCAAGTTCTCTAACTTTATTTGATTCTCATATTGAATGAAAGTTTCTAAATTCTTTACACTGTATATATTGTATAATCCAAATTATTGACATATCAACCATATTTATTTCCAACAAATATCTATTACTATTCAGAAATCATTGATATATCTTGATGATTGTGGCATGCATTGAATTTATCGCTCTTGAATGCATTATAAAAGCTATCTAAGCCATTGATTCGGCTAGACTATTATCGTATGTTAAAAAGTTATCCAAACCAAATTGACTTGGTACAGACTCTTATAATTGACTGAGATGAACAACCCTCTTTGAAGGGGAAACTATATAATTGTCGGGAGACCGACGTGCGCACATGAGTATGATTAAATGTTATGCATAACGTAGGGTACTTTAGGCTGATAACCTGTTGTACTCGTTTTATTAGATTCTCAGTATAATACTATTAATTCTAGTAGAAGTTTTTAGTGACTGCTCAGTGTTTATAAATCTTGAAGTTTGATATGATTAACTCTTTTTTTATACCTTTCAAGTCTATAGCGACTTTATTAAGAATTTTTGATAATTCCTGAAATACTATTCACTGTCATACCCTTGAGATTTGAACTTATAACTGTTCACCCTTATTGTTATAGTTCTTGCTGAGCAAATTTGTTGCTCATTCTTGCTTCCCTAAAAACATTACAGTTAAGGTAGAACAAGGCGGTACTTTGGGAAAAGACAGAGAAAAGGGAAAGGCTACGGATTAGCTTAGTCCTTTATGCGTAGGAAGAATCATTGTTATTTTTATTATTTTAATGATGTATTAAGGATGAATAAATGTTTGTTTAAGTCGTATTCAGTTTATATTACTGGAATGATGTAGTAACGATCACGAGACCTTGGGACGCGAATATTTATATTATATCAATGTAAATTATTCTATTATTTCCGTTGTTGGTGATTTTAGTATGATATTAGAATTAGCACGTGACGAACCAAATTCGAGATATGGGTGTCTGAATTTTGGGGGAGCCACAAGTTGGTATCAAAGCATTAGGTTATAAACCTTAGAAGCAAGAATCCTAAGACTATAACATTAGAAGAACTTAGAGGATAGAAGGAGATAAGACTCATGTAGAGTTTTCTTAGGGAGTTAGTGGCATTGCGAAATATATTTCCATTCTATATAATGAATTTATGTTTGATTTTGGCATTCTAAAGGAGTTTTCTATTTGTTGTCTTGTGTTTATGGTTGTAGGATGTCAGAGTTGGGAGGACCTAGTAGAGTGGTAGAGGAGGAGCCACATGACATACACGTAGTGTATGAGGCACATTTGATAGTGGAGCCTATTTCAGCAGTAGCTCCTATCGATGATGAGGATGAGAAGGAGGAGATGGAACCATTTTATGTCGAGTTGGATCCCGAGGAGGAACCTATTGAGGATGAGCCCGTAGAGGATTTTGATGAGGCTACTTTTGAAGACCGAATGTTGGGGGAATATGAGGAGCGAATTTTGGAATTTAAATGCCAAGTTGAGGAACTAGAGACCCAGACTCAAGAGAGAGAAACCGAGATGCAAAAATTGAGGGAGGAAGACCTTAAGAGAAAACTGAAGATGCAGGAGATGGAAGTAGAAATTGCGTATCACAAAGAGGCAGGTATCCAGATGGGAACCTATGACGATTTGATTATTTGAATTGTGATTCTGGGGACAGAATCCTTGTAAGGAGGGAAGGATGTAACAATCCGAAATTTTAAATTATAATATTAAATATTTATTGAATAATATAAATATTTATTTGATGTGTCTATTGTTGAATTGATGAAATAAATATTTTATTGATGTGATGGTTGTTAGTAAATATTTATGAATCTAAATTTATTAGATAATATTCTAAATTAAATTAATTTATAATTTAGAGAATTGTAGTATAACATGAGATGTTATATTGTTGTTTTGATTTAATAATTTAGTTGGTATGTTAGATTATTAAATAAAGTTATAATAAAATTATAATTTTGTGATATTTGCTAAAATGCTATATTTAATTAAAATATAGTATGTAATTAATTTAACGGGTTAATGTTGGATATCGAAATCTAAATAAATAATATGTGATTATAAATTATAAACTAAAGTGTTTATTAAAATAAATTAAAAAGGGTTTAATTCAGGTTTTGCCAAACAAGGCTTAATATATTAATTCTTTAAAAATTAAAGGGGTTTTGCCAAACAAAGCCTTATGGCTTTTGAATTTTTAATTTTTGAATTTAAATAAAATAAATTAAAATAATAAATATAATATATTTATGTTATATACGTTAGTAACTGAAATAGCAATTAGTATTATTATTAAGGGTTATCGGTTTTAGAATCACTCATCACATTAATTAGCTTAGCTTTTGGTTATACGCATTCTTGTTGCAAAGCTTAAGAGAATTGAGAGAAAGCTTGAGAGAAATTGAGAAAGATTGTCTGCAATTGCAAGGAATTATCACGCTAATTGAAGGTATTTTCCCTAATTATATATGAATATGCATATCTAAGTTTTTACGCCAAAAACCTTCTAAGTCTGTGAATTCAATTTGTGGAATTGTTGAAATGAATAACTGTTAATTGTGATTATACATGCTTATGATGCTAGGGTTATGTGTAAAACAAGAAATTCATGCTAATTTCGTTTGACAGTAGTAGAAAATTTTGATATTATATGTGTTCTTCATATGGCTTAGGTAAGTATCAATTTTAGTTGCCAATTGGTATGTGAAACTGTAAATTGAAGCTTGATGATGTTAGTTCATTAAGAAACGAGCATAGCGTAATTTGAATGAGATGATTTGGCCATGTTTTGAAATCACAGTGTTGATTTTTGGGATGGATATCAAAATTTGAGTTTTATATGAAAACCATGGAATTTGAAAAATTAATCTAGCTTAAATTGTTGTTAAATTATTTTAATTGGTGGAATATGTTCACAAACATGTTTGTGATAGTTCTATACCATTTTTATATGTTATTATCACTGTTTGGTGGGTGAAATTCTTGTTAGTTGGCTTAAGAAAAGTGTCATAGCTATGTTTTGCAAAACTGGAATTGTGCATATACATGAAATAAGGCCAAGAAATTATGATATGCGCCAAGGCCAAGAAACCGATATAAAATCATGGCTACCGCTTCAAAGACTCGCCACGAACGGTGAAGTCTCATTAATTATCTGCATTTTGGGCGTTCAATTTAACTTAATTTGAATGATAGGTTAATGTGTCCAACATGTAACAACAAGGCTAAAACAGAGTTGTGTTATATGGATTATGAATTCAAAGTTGTAAAAGTGATTAGTAGGTTACGAACGCATTATGTGATAACTTAGTTTATACAATAAATGTTAGATAGGTGTTGTGATGTTAACACTTGGGAATTATGAAATATATAGGGTAGCATAAGACTTGTGCTAAGATGATAAGTCTAGCCAGAAATGTACATGTTGTGGTATGTTAACATATCTAATAGATAATGTGGTTCTAAATTAATGTGTAGGTGAACGTGAGTTTAATATTGTAGCTTACGCTCGAGGCAAGTTTCTAAACTTTTCTTTTAACTTTGAGCAAGTTTTCTAACTCTACACTTTCGTTGAGTTAGTTCTATTATTACATTGTGTAACTTCTCTTTTTACATTAAGCAAGCCTTTTAACTCTACATTTATTTTGAGCTAGTTCTTACTTTAAAGTTTCATTAAGCGAACTATTGTAGTCTTAATCGTGATTTGAATAATCTAGCTATGACCTTATTTTACTCAAACAATTTTGAATTCCAAAATTTATTGAAGCATTCTAACTTGTTTATTGTTAGACAAGTTTCTTTATTGTCATTTGGATATTATGAATGCAGTTTTCTTGAATTCTAATTTCTAATGTTGAATTATCTTAGTTCATTTACTTGACACAAGTCATTCTCATAATGAGCAAGCTTTATTTTCAGCTTGCTATTACTTAATGTATATTCAATAATTCATAGTCCTAGCTTAATTTTATTCAAGCAAGGTTTATTGTCATTCAATACTTATGCTTTGTAGTTCTTTCTAAGCATGAGTTCAACGTATAGTTAGTTCGCTTACACTTATTCATTGATTCATATTATGTTATTATTGATCAACTGTTGTGTTATCAAACACTATTGATTCAACTAGTCCTCTAGTTGATGTTCGTTAAACTTCAAATTACCCTTGCAAGCTTATCCAAACCAAACTTCCTTTGGCGCGGACTTATACTCTAAATACTGAGATGAACAACCCTATTATTATTAGGGGATAATTTACGCTTAGTGTTTAAATGTTTGTGCACAATACATTGTATGAAGGGTTGATCCCCCTAAGTACGAGGAGTCCTTATAGTCTTATGACTGTTAAAGTTGGAGTTGAAAGATTACTCGCAACTGTGGTGATAGGTATATTTTTATCTTATATTTTGATGATAACAATTATGTTTTAAATAAATATTTAATATATTTATTTATTTTATTATTTACTGTTTTTACTTGAATTAATTTGTTACTGGCCTTGATATTTTATGTCAAGTGTTGAATAAATTAATTCATATATTATTCAAGGCAAGGATACCCTATTTTTTTTAAAAACAAAGTTGGGCAAAATATTTTCAAATACATAAAATTATCAAAAGTATATATATATATTATATTTTTATACCGTATATATGTTATTTACTACATATAGGTGTGTAATAAATGTGCATGTGTTATTTTAAGTGTTAAACCGTGTGTGCTAAAGTGTGTGTTATTGCACATGCTGTCATTTCTTCAAGTGTTAACCGTGTGTGTACTAAAGTGACTATCATTTCGGGACTTAAATTAAAACATGTGTTGGCTGGTATTAGTCAAACAAACAATAAATGCTCAGAAGGTTGAAAAACGCCTAGGCGTTTTTATAACTCTTACCGCGTAAAAATGTTGCTTTGATCTGGACCATTCATTCAAAAATAATTGATCATATTTGTTCATTCAAAAATTTCAATTTTGAAATTACTATTTTGCCCCAACTTCAAAAATCCTATAAAAAGGGAGTATTTTATTCATTTGGTTTTTACCAATTACGTGAAAGAAAATCATACTCTTCTTGCCTACATTCTCTCTAAATCATATATCTTTTCATACAAAAAGTTCTGATTAAGTTTTGAAGAAAAAATTGGTCCAAGTATTGAGATAAGTTTACTATCTGTTAAAAATATTTCTTACTTGTGTTCTATCTATAGATATACAAATATATTTTGTTCTACACAATTCTATATATCTATATTTTATCTATTTATCAAATAAAAGGATACTTGGGCACCGCAAGGCTACGGAGATAAACCTCTATGGAGGGGAATCCAACCGTACGATTCCTTATAGTCTTCAGTAACCTTTTATTGATATTATTTATATAAATATTATAAAATAGATACGGCACTTGATAGCTCAAAACAACACTGAGATACTGCTCCCAAAAAGAGTAGTCATCCGAACCGAATTTGAGAATCGTAGTGATCTATTGAAAATATTTATATAAATATCAATTGTGAAAATTATAAATTCTGTTATACTTGGGCACTACAAGGCTACAGAGATAAACCTCTACGGAGAAGAATCCGACCGAACGATTCCTTATAGTACCAAGTGACACTATTTATAAAAGTTCACATAATAGATAAAATATTCCTATATATTATTTGAGTTAAACAAATAATATCTGTTATATCAATTTGTGCTTAACTGAAATTATACTTGATAACTCAGAAATAATTCAATCCATAGAAAAGCACTCTTTATTTTATAAAATTGTTAATTCTTCATAAAGTGCTTTAATATTATATATTTGCTTAATCAGAAGCATAAGTGGATCTAAACAAAAGTTCTATCTGAATTAAAGAAGTTTATTTTTTAAAAGATATTGAACTTTTACTGAATATTTAGTCTTAACTCTTTATCTGCTTATTTAAGAAGCATTACTCTGTACTTAAACTTGTATCAGCTTATTCAAGAAGCAACTTGTTGTAAACTTATTTGTACAAAGAAAAAGGTATAGAGTTAGTTTATTTTATGTACATGTGAGAAAGACGAGTAATTCTTCGACCAAGACCAGAGTCTTAGAGAGGTCAGTGGGAAGTTGGGTCTCTAGTGTACTTGTGAGGTGAGGAAAAGGCTGTTGTTTCAAGACCAGATCATAGAATAGAACTGAACTCAAAGGAAGTACAACTAAGCTTGAGGAGGGAGCGGAGAGCTTGCTGTCCAAGATAGATTAGTTGGGATTAATTGAAAGTTTATCTTTAAAACTTTGTAAAGGCTTCTCCGCCTGTTGAAGGAGTTGATTATTATTGATAGTAATAGGATCTCAAGTTCCAAGTAGGGACTTAAGACTAGACGTAGCAACATACCAAGGGGTGTATGTTGTGAACCAGATAAATCTCTGTGCATTGTGTGATTGAATTTTTACTATCTTGCATATTAATTTCTAACGATGCAAATTAATTATTCAAAAATTCAAAAAGGCCTTAGATAATTTTTAAATATGTAATAATCTATTCAACCCCCTTCTAGATTATTATTGGACTTTTATGTGGACATAGTTCATGGTCTTATGACCCTCAGTTAGATATATTCCATATTTTGGATTTCAGTTTTTGATTATCATCATTAGAGTACTATTCAGTTTTGATGAGCCTATTGTTGGCAGTTATTATTATTATTCTTCTGTTGATTCATTATTATATCTAGTGAGCAATTATTTTGCTCACTCTTGCATCTTTATATACTCATTGCAGCTAAAGTTGAGAAGGTAGATGAGCCTTCAACTAGCTAAGGAAAGGAAAAAATGTACAAGTGATGCAGACTTATAATTTTATTTATTGTGATGATGATAAACTTTTTAATAATGATGTAATGTAATAATTTTATTTCCGCACTTGAATGATGTTTAAAGGTTAGACAACCTGGGAAGATTTTTATGATGTAACCCTATTTAAAGGTAGGATTATGGTTTACATATTATTTTATTTGGGTAGATAGTATGAATGCATGGATAGTGAGCACCAAATCTTGTGGGAATGAAGTACCTAGATTTGGTGGTGTCACAGAACCCTTTTTCACCGATCGGTATCCAGGAACGTGGAATTGGTGGGAAGGCTGGAGGAGTCTGAGCAGAAGGAGTTGAATGAGAAAGCCGAGAAAGAGGCTCTTCGCACTCCGCTTGAGCTGGAGGTTATGGAGAGAATCCACTTTGAGGAGAAGTGGGAAGAAGCTATTGATAGGGCAGGAGACCTGGAAGATGAAGTGAGGTGTAAGAGGAGGAAGATGAACAAGATGGGCTATGCTTTTCGCACGACTATAGAGAGATTGATTGATGGTGCATACCATTACCCAGCGGAGTAAGGACAGACTCGACATACCATAAGCAGAAATTTGGTGGCACACATAGCTCAAGTGGAGTACAAGAGCGTTGTGGAGCGCGGAATGTTATATTAAGGTCTAGGTGTTAGTAGTCTAATAGTAGTAGTTAGTATTTATCTATGACCTGTTATTGTAATCCCAATCTTCGGTGTGAGATGTGGGATAGTTATGTAAACCCCAAACTTTTGTAAAATGTTAGAGGGGTAGTATGTTAGTGCTTCCCCATCTTTTGTGATATTAGGGGATACAAAGTTAGCGTTTATAGAAGTATGCTAGGAATCATCATATCAATGTAATGATTTGGCATAAGAATATAAATGTTCTTATTTCAGAAACCATGTCATGAAATTTTGTTTTTTTTTTTGCATTAAAGAAATACTTAATTAATATAATTAGAGACTGAGGATGAAATTTTGTTATGCAGAAAATGTCGCCCAGACGTAGACTAGAAACACTAGAAGAATCGGTTAATAGCAGTAGGGAACAAGTAGACCCTATCCAATGGCTAGTAGACTTACTAGGAGAAGCCCTGCGGGGAAGGAATAACGAAACAGTACCACCCAACCCTCAAGCAGTTCCAGTTATGAATTTTAAAGACTTTAGGAGTGTAGGACCTCTGGAATTTATGGGTACTACCGATCCTATCGTAGCACAGACGTGGGTCAAAGAAATGGAGAAAACCTTTGACATTTCTCATGTGGGTGAAGACCAAAAAACTGTGTTCGCTACATATATGATGAGGGGTGAAGCCAACTACTGGTGGGAAGCCAATCAACAGAGAGTGGGAGAAGGGACTATAACCTGGTAAAGGTTTAACATTTTGTTCTTCGAGAATTACTTCCCGAAGAGCATGAAGAATTGAATGGAGTAAAAGTTTCTAGAACTAAGACAATGAGAGATGACGGTGACGCAGTACGCGGCCAAGTTCAATGAACTCCTACGTTTTACAATGCATCAAGTAGACATCGAAGAAAGGAAAGCTTGACGCTTCGAACTTTGACTGAAACCTTGGTTGTTCAACAAGGTGTCGGTCCTTCAAATTGACTCGTTTGCCACATTATTGGAGAAGGCAATAATTGCTGAAGGCTGTAACGAGGCGTTGAGCTAATATAACAAGGAGAAGAAGAACAAGAATGCTGGGGGAGAAACTCATGGAGGGAGTAGCAGTGGTGGAAGCAATCTGGGAAAGAGGAAATGGGAGAACCACAACAAAAATAATATTAACAATCGACAAATCAGCCAGTCAGGAAGTTATCAAGGAGGATTTAAGAAAAGAAGTGAAGCTTGCTCGAAATGTGGGAAGGACCATCAAGGGGAGTGCTGGAAGGGGTGCAGTGTCTGCTATAACTGTGGCCAAGAAAGGCACATTTCACCCAACTGCCCAAAGCCCAGGAAGATCAAGGGTTATTTTGCTTGTGGCTCGACGGATCACCTTATGAAGGACTGCCCAAAGAAAGGGAGCGGCGGAGGAAGTGGCCAGCAAGGGGGAGGCAATAAGATAATGATAGGCAGACCAACGCAATCCAACCGACCGATTGCCCTAACCTTTAACATGACTTTCCAAGATGCAGTAGCTGTGAAGGACATGGTGTCAGGTATTCTCCTAATTAATAATATAAATGCCTATGCATTATTTGCTTCGAGTGCTACATGTTCCTTTGTATCTGAAGAATTTGCTAGACAACTAAACATACCCCATCAACGCTTAGAAAACTCGTTGAACATAGAGATTGCGAATAAGGAAGTAATTCCCATAGAATTTGTTTACCGAAATTGTTGTGCAAACATTAGAGGTCATGAACTAAGAGTAGATTTGATTCCTATAAGACTGGAAGATTTTGATGTGATATTAGGAATGGATTGGTTATCCAGCCACGCTGCGATAATCGACTGTCAAAAGAAAAGTGTGACCCTTCAGACTTCAAATCGGTCTAGGGTAGTGTTTTATGGGTAGCTCATCGCTTAAGCAATCATGTTGCCTTACGATGATGCAGGCTAAGAAATTGCTAAAGAAAATATGCGTAGGTTTTTTATCTATATAATGGATACTCAGAAAGAGGGAGTAGAAATGAAAAATATATCAGTAATCAAAGATTTTCAAGATGTGTTTCCAGATGATCTGCCTGGTCTTCCACCAGACAGAGAAATCTAATTTGTAATAGACTTAGCACCAAGAACGACACTGATTTCGAAAGCTCCATATCGTATGGCGCCATTAGAAATGAAGGAATTGATGAACAATTGCAAGAGTTACTAGATAAGGATTATATTCGGCCGAGTGTGTCTCCTTGGGGAGCACCAATGTTGTTTCTAAAGAAGAAGGATGGATCGATGAGGCTCTATATCGACTATTAGGAGTTGAATCGAGTGACGATTAAGAATAGATATCCATTGCCAAGGATAGACAACCTTTTTGATCAACTAAAAGAACAAAGTATTTTTCTAAGATAGATTTACGAACGGGATATCATCAGTAGAAAGTACAAGAGGAGGACATACCAAAGACGGCGTTTCGAACCTGCTTCGGACATTTCGAATTTCTAATGATGTCATTCGGGTTGACTAATGCTCCGGCAGCATTCATGGACTTGATGAACTGAGTTTTCAAGCCATACTTAGATAATTTCATAGTAGTATTTATCGATGACATTTTGATTTATTCAAAGACTAAGGAAGAACACGCCGAACATCTGAAGATGGTCTTAGAAGCATTGAGAAGAGAAAAGATATACGCAAAATTTTCAAAATGTGAATTTTGGATGGAGAAGGTTAAATTTTTAGGACACGCAATAAATTAAAATGGAATTTCCGTAGATCCTGCAAAAGTGGAGGCGGTAAGTACCTGGGAACAACCGAAGACTCCAACAGAAGTAAGAAGTTTCGTAGGGTTAGCCGGGGACTATCGAAGATTTATCCAAGATTTTTCTAAGATAGCAACCCCGCTAACCAATCTAATGAGGAAGGTAGTGAAGTTCGTGTGGACGGAAAAATGCGACGAGAGTTTCCAAGAGTTGAAGAGGAGGTTGAGCGAGGCGCCTGTATTATCATTACCATATGATACATGAGGATTTGTGGTGTATAGTGATGTGTCGCATAGAGGACTTGGCTGTGTGCTAATATAGCATGATAAGGTCATTGCGTATGCATCATGACAGTTGAAAGATTTCAAAAAATGATACCCTACCCATGACTTGGAGTTAGCAGTGGTTGTTTTTGCGTTAAAGATTTGGAGGCATTATTTGTATGGAGAAAGATGTGAGATATACACGGACCACAAGAGTCTGGAACATGCGATAAAGAAGGTGGTTGGAAATCAAGGATTACGACTGTGAAATTCTTTATCACCCCGGGAAAAGTAAACGTAGTATCCAACTCTCTAAGTAGAAATGGAAGGGAGAAGTTATACAAATTGAGAACTTAGGATGAACTAATAAAAGAAATGGAAAGGTTGGAAATAGAGGTGGAAAAATCGAAAGAACGGAAGGAAAATTATTTATAATGGAAGCTCACCCGACGTTATTGGATAGAATAAAGGAAGCCTAAGAGAAAGATGAAGAATGTGAGAAGATAAGGATGAGAATAGTAGAAAATGAGGAAGAAAAGTTCAATGTGGATAAGGACAGGATATTGAGATTTGAGTGTCGAGTATGGGTATCAACTGTAACCGAACGGAGAGAGGAAATCTTGCACAATGCACACAATACGACATATTCTGTTTGTCCAGGAGGCACGAAGATGTATTGGGATCTTCGATAACACTTTTGGTGGCCTAATCTTAAAAGACAGGTTGCAGAATACGTCAGTAGATGTCTTTCTTGTCAAAGAGTCAAAGCAGAACACCAGAGGCCAAGTGAACTACTTCAACCACTGGAAATACTAGAATAGAAATGGGAGCACATTACAATGGACTTCGTGGTTGCACTTTCGATTACACAGAAGGGTTATGATGCCATTTGGGTTATCGTGGACCGACTAAAAAAGACAACTCATTTTCTACCTATCAAGATCCGATTAAATTTGAACTGGTTAGCAAATTTATATGTGAATCGTATCACGACATGGAGTGATGGTGTCGATTGTCTCCGATCGAGATCCGCGTTTCATGTTAAAATTCTGGAAAAGTTTGCAAGGACGAATGGGAACTCAGTTGAGATTAAGTACTGCTTATCACCCTCAAACTGATGGGCAGAGTGAACAAACCATACACATTTTGGAGGACATGCTTAGAGCTTGCGTGATGGACTTCAAGGGGAATTGGGAAGACCACTTACCATTGGTAGAATTCGCTTATAATAACAGCTATCATTCAAGTATCGGCATGCCGCCCTATGAAGCTTTTTACGGGAGAAAGTGTAGAACGCCGTTGTGTTGGGATGAAGTTGGAGAACAACAACTTTTGGGACCGGAATTAGTTCAAAAGACGGTCGATGTGGTAACAACGATAAAAGACAGATTGGTAGCAGCTTAAGATCGCCAAGAAAGTATGCCGATTTGCATCGTCAAAACTGAGACTTTGAAGTCAGTACTTTTATGTTTTTGAAGGTGTCTCCCTGGAAAGGAAAGCTCAGATTCAAAAAGAAAGGAAAATATAGTCCGAGGTTCATAGGACCATTCGAGGTATTGAAGTGAGTGGGCGTAATGGCATACAAAGTTGCATTACCACCTGAGTTGGAGCACATCCACAACGTGTTTCATATTTCCATGTTGCGTCCGTACAAGCCTGATTACAAACACGTGATATCCTACGAGCCCATTCAAGTGGAGAGAAATCTAACGTATGAAGAGATTCCTGTTCAAATAATAGATAGGAAAGAGCAAACGTTGAGGAATAAAGTTATATCTTCAGTAAAGGTAATTTGGCGAAACCAGAACACCGAGGAGGATACGTGGGAATTAGAGGATAAGATGAGGAGGGACTATCCCCATTTATTTATGTAAACTTATACCAATTCTGAGGACGGAATTTTTATAAAGGGGGATAATGTAATACCCGAGAATTTTATAAGTAAATTTAGTAATAAAATAATGATATTTGCAATTATCTGTGTGTATAGATATATAAATATGTATATATGGCATCGGGCTAATAATTAAATACAAATCGAATCATGTATGAAAGGAGTAAGAATTTTGGTGTTAATGTTGATAAGCTTGGTTATGATTAATTGAGCTTAAGTGTTAAGCCTTTTCTGGCATGATTAATTTCTTAATGAGATTAATTGATGAATAACTTAATGAAGTGTTTGATCTAGGATATATCCAAGCCCAACCTTAATAATGTATCATACTTGCATAAGTTGGGGATTTAGCCCAAGAAATTGAATTAGTGGACTATTGTTTATGTGACGCCCCCAAAATAGATATACATCACCCATCTTGAGTCGCCAAATACATGGTACAAAATTCAAATACAACTTAATTATACAACAATAGTGTAAAATACGACAAAACATAATCTAAGAGTTTTAATAAGAATATTGTCATCTAGACAATATCCACACTCAATGGAGTCCTCATTACATTTATTGTCATACTATTTAACAGAATAGTGAGGACTACTAATGCTATCATCTAGACCGTCACTCTGTTCCCCGACTAGTCCTGGCTACGTTCTCATTTCCTAAAGAGAACAATGAAAGCAAAAGGGTGAGCTCAACTAGCCCAGTAAGAAATATTATGACTAAGATAATGCAGAATAAATTATCGTTAGCCTATAATAGTGTTAAACTGATACAATATAACAAACATCAAGTTTAACTGCAGTGGAACAAGCAATCCATTAGAAGAGTCAAGCAGAGAATAAAATCTACTATCTTCTATGATTTAAAACATTTTTCATCACTTTTTTCGCTGAGACTCAGCTTAATAAATAATCCACATCATCGAATCACCCCTGCACTACGGCCAAGGATATTCTTTAGTATCACGACCACAAATTATCCATGCACTACGGGCCAAGGATATTTGTGTATTCATTAATGGTCATTATCATGCCAACAACTGTCCATCAATGCACTACGGGCCAATAAAGACTTTTACCACATCATTTGTAACATTACGGTAATGATTATACCGAATGATCCCTGGTCATAATCATACCAAGTTCATCTATGCACTACAGGCCACAAATGACTTTCAACAGAATATAAACATGGGGATGATGACAATGATATAGGAATTCAATAAAACAAGTTCAAGAATAAAATTTTAAAGATTTATAATCTAACTTTTCCAGAAATCAATAATCTCCAAATTGTCAACATGATACTTCTTTGTAGAGTAAAATTCAAGAATGCTCAGAAGAATATTTCCATGAAAAGATACTAGATGAAGCGCAAATATCAAGGATATTCCACTAATTTCATGGAGTATAAAAGCCAAAACTTTAACCAACTGAGTACAATAAAGAATGGAATAACAAAAGAATTCACCAGGCATGCGATAGACCGCACAGATAGGTTATTCCAACAAAATAATAAATAATAGAACCAATCCAATCACGCAGAAAATGCACGAATGTGATATTCCAATGTAATAATAAATAATGGAACCAAAGTCATGCGTAAATGCACAAAACAGGATATTCCAAATGTAATAATAAATAATGGAATAATGTAAGAATTCACCATGCGTGCGATAGACCACATAGACGAAGTTATTCCAATGTAATAATAAATAATGGAATCCAGTCACGCGAACGCATAAAATGGATATTCTAACGAATAATAAATAATGGAACTGTGTCATGCGTATACGCATGCATGTGATGTTCCAAATGAATAATAAAGAATGGAATAATGTAAGAATTTCACCATATATGCAGATTACATGTATGAAGTTATTCCAACATAAAATTAAGAATGGAATAATGTAAGAATTTCACCATGTATACTAGTAGTCCATGTATACTGAGTTATTCCAACAATAATAAGGGATGGAATAACAATAGCTCTCTTTAAGAACACAAAATAAATAATACCCCTTACCTTTGAAAGAAACTGGATACTAGAGTAGAGAGGTAGCAGACTTCTCTTCTTCTTTCTCTCTATAATAATTGCTCTATAGCTTGAGTGAATTGGTGAAGAATAATGAAGAAATGAGCTTCTATTTATAGGAAAATATAGTTTCGATAATTGCACATTTTGGGGCTCAGAATATTACAGTATAATACCTTCCTCTTTTCCTTTATTTTTAATTTAGTTCTGCAAGTATTATCAAACTTGCACCACCTCCCCTAATAGTAAATTATGTGAATCAATAGTAAATCATGTGAATCAATAGTTCTAGACATGTGAAAATATGAATTACAATATAGTACCTCCATCCATACCTCTATTTTTAACTTAGTGATGCAAGTATTATCAATCTTGCACCAACTCCCCTAATAGTAAATGAATGTGAATCAATAGTATACACATGTGAATAAATAGTTATAATCACATGAATCAATAGCAATTAATTGCTCATTAATCTGATTAATTACCCGATTGGTCAGTATAACTTCCAGACTTCAATTAATATAGAAATAAATGTCGATTTCCACTAACACTAATAATTCCAACGCAATGGAACTATCAATTTCACCTTTAATCAACATGAACTTATTCATCATTAATATTATAACTCACAATATTTAACAACCAAGTCGTTCCCAGGAAAGAGGGGGATTTACGATAAGGATTTCTCCTTATTAGCGCGCAATTAGATGACCAAGCCTCTCCTTGACAGAACTTCTAGACATTGTAAATATTGTAATTTAATAATATGAATAACTTTGTCGTCTCAATTATTGATTTAATAATATATCATATTATGCAGATGATACTTTAACAATAATTGAATCAATAATATGAGAGATATGATGCAACAATTACTATAGCAATAATTGAGTATAACCGGTGACTTCTTTACGTAAGCATCAATAAATAATCGTGTGTCCTACTACGCAACCACGCCAGATTATTGTACTTTTACTACCGGGTAGTTCAACAGCTTTTAACGATAACACTTTCGCCGTTATTTTTATAAAAGATAATTACATGCGCTTTCTAACTACGACAATACTTCCATTGTGGGGTCCACCAATGATTGTGCCATCGTACGAATATTCCCTGTTAAAACGAATATTCCCCGACAATCGAATATTATATAACATTATATCAAACCACATCATAATATTCAAAAATATATTTCGAGAAAATTATTCTTTATTCATAAAAGTTGGGGTCTTACAGTTTAGCCCCATGTGTATAAGTATTTGTGCCTAGCCCAAACTTGATTTAACTTAGGGAGAGCCCAATGGGTAATTGATCCAAAATTTGATTAAAATTGTGCTCGTAGCCACGAGGCATTTTATTGGATTAGCCCAATACACTTGAGTCATATAATTATATGGGTATATGTATATGTATACAATTCAGGAGCTAATATACTAGCTTATGGTACAAATTATGGATGAAATAAAATGTAACATAGGGAAATAAGCCCCATGACCGACCAGGCCCCTCCCCCTTGCCAAATGCTAATTTTTTTCAAGTTAATTGAGCTATAAAGCAAAGTTCACGCAGGGGAAATGATGATGCAAGTACTAGGAATAGTGTAGGAATAGCGTGGGTTGGTAGAACTTTGCACCAACTCCACTTTTACCCTTAGTTAATACCCCTATTATTGGATAATGATTTTTCTATAAATAGGGGCCTTAGAGTGTTGGTGGAATCTGCCATATTTCAGTTGATAAGTTCCAGTATAGAGGGAGCCACAAAGAGAGTTGAGAGAAAAGAAGAAGACCCATGAAGCTCTTGTTGTTCAGGAAGGCAGAATCTAGGAGAAACAATTGTTAAGGCATAAAGGTATGACCTTATTACCTTAAATATTACTTATCAATTTTAGCCATTTAATTCTTTTGGGTAAGTAATGTAGTATGTATTTGGAAAAGTCTTATTAGTCATCATGATAGTTGTATCCAAGACCCAACATTATAAGCATTAAGTAACTTGAATAAAGTGATAAGTCGGCTATCTGTGTACCCATGAATTAACCCAACAAACCAAAGAACTTAGACTCTGCTGAAGTAAAATAGACCCAAGTTGAATTGCATGGCATGCCTCAAAAATTGTTATTTTTCCTTTCGGGTCCTTGCCTCCTGGTTAGCAAACCCAAACTCGATAAATCTTGTGAACTTTTAAATAATAAATTATTGTATGCCTTTAGAGAGAATAGAAATGATCACACGTCAAGTCAGACTCATAGTACAGCTAGCTATGAAGTCTGAGGAGGAGTTAGTTAGGAGTCGGGATAGAAGGACCAGCTGAAGAAGCAGTCATAATCCCTAAAGACTGAAGCTTTTCTAAAGAGCTAACTTCAGAAAATGTCTTCAACTTTAGAAAATGTTTTCAACTTCGATAGATGTCTTCGACATCGGAGATGATATCTTCGACTTCGAAAGATGTCTTCGGGTTCAGAGATGATGTCTTCGACTTTGGAAGATGACTTCGGGTTTGGAGATGACGTCTTTAACTTCAGAAGATGTCTTCGACTTCAGAAATGACGTCTTTGACTTGGGAAGATGTCTTCGGATTCGGAGATTGCATCGTGACTTTTGAAAAGGCTGAATTAATGTGATAAATATTATTATTTAATAATAAACTACTCACGCATGAACTAAAAGGAGTTTCGAAGTAGAGAGTTTCATTAGCTACGTGCAAATAATTCTAATACATACAAGCATACGTAGGGAAGTTATTTAACATTATTGTTTAATGGATGTTATGGTTAACTTTTGGCACAATGAACTTTCTTAATTTTTAAAATGGAAATGTTATGAGTAAAACTAACAGTTGTTGAAATTAAATAGAAAAGACATGATATAGTTTAAAGTTCCTTAACATGTGTGTGTGAAACAACTTGAACTAGAGTACATGACTTAGTAATATTTAACATGACTAAAATTGCTAAAATGTTCTAAGGTTGTCCAAAAGAAAGGATAATGTGGATTATACATCTATGAGTTTTAATGTGTGTATCATATATGAATAAAAATATGTGTGATAAATACATGTTGATATATATGTCAAAGTGTGTGTGACTAATGAATACATATATATATATATATATATATACATAAATAGGATAATATAGTTCATTAAGGTGGTTTGTGCTAAAAGTGGTAATCAACGCACACGACAAGTTTCCTAACTTACACAACTTTGGATTTTGTGCAAGTTCTCTAACGTCATTTGATTTTCATATTGAATGCAAGTTTCTAAATTCTTTACACTGTATATATTGTATAATTAATACTCAATTAACCATTAATTATAAATAAGGTTCAACATCCCTTAGAACTGAATAAAAAGAACTTAGTTCATGTCTTCAATCCTCTAATGATGTAGATGAGAGAATGTAGTAGATGATTGAATGAATAAAACCCTGACTATCATCCTCTATTTATAATGCTAGACAAAGACCTAAATCCTATGAGAAGTAGAAATCCAAATCCTATAAAGAATTACAAATCACAATAGTTTCCATAAAGAAATAGAATCCAATTTAGATATAAATCTTAGTCTAAAGGAAATCCTAAGTCTAATAGAAATATTAATCCAATTCTATGTAGAAATTTGCAAAAAATCTACTTTTAGAAACTTTTCAAAAATCCAAGATTTCCTAATTTTTCCGCTCAAATTCTCCCATATATCCTGTTGCGACATCCTTTGGTAAAATGACATAACGTTTGATCCAGAGGATTTACGGGACCTGCTACCTATCAAATTAAAGCCCTCGACGAGATCTATAACTTTCATTCTTTGAGAATTGACAGATTCTAGCTACATCAAGATCGAAATCGGGCTCCAAGTGACTGATGTGTAAATTGCAACTTCCAAACTTTGAGGTTCAACGTCCGTTTAGTAAAAAGATCATAACCTTTTCATATGAACTCAGATTGGGACGATTCAAGATGTTTCAGAAAGCTAAAGAAGAGCTCTATAATAAAATCCAAGTCCCAAGACAAGACCATGCATCCAAATACACATGAAATGTACAATAAAACTAGACATCAAGAAATCAAAATAAATAAATAATATGCACTCATCATTATCCCTTTAAGATAAAATCAAGGTTATAAATCAAACAGCAGTTATAGCAGATATGGCATAATATAAATGACACAGTGATTTAAGTGGTTAAGAGTACGCAAGACTTCTACCCCACTCTTTTGCTTCAACAAGCAGGAAATCCACAAAGGATATTTTACAAGCTTTGAATCACAGAGATTCCTTCAAAACCAGCAGTATTGGAAAGCTAGTTCACAAAGAACTCTTCAAGCCCAGCAGACTTGGAATGTTAATACACTAAGTACTCTTCAAACCTAGTAGGTTTGGAAACTCTGCAATGTGTGTAGTTGAGGTTGTTGTTGTGCTACTATGTTTCCTTAAGCCCAAGTTCTGATGAACTTAGTAGCGAAGCAAGATTTTGCTGAATCGTGGAGTGAAGCTTTGTTAGATGTTCTTGTGATTTTCTTTTATGTTCTTGTTTCTCGATTTTCTAACATCTTCAATCTGTTAGCCTTATATAGGAGCCTTTGAAATCTTCCCGTTAAGAGGCTTCCGTTTGAGCATTTAATGTTTCGGGCATTTTGAACACTTTGATGTTGACATCCTGGGATGATGTGAAAGCTTCTTTTTGAGTTGCCTGATACAGCAGTCGGCTTTCTCACCTAGCACCTCTGAAACGTCACTATCAGCAGATTAGTTGGTAGACACGTTTTTTCTTACTTTTTGATTCTTCATTTCAACCAAGGATGTTGGTGAGGGCATTGGGTTTCTCAATCATATCAACGTTCAAAAAATCAATTGATGATGTCAGGCATTTTTGTTTATCAGACTCGATCTTTAACTATTTTGATGTTTATTGATGAGCACTACGATCGTGGTCTGATGATAAGTTCTTCTAGGCGATTTATACTTATCAGCTTTTGATGAGAATCGTAAAGTACTCTACGATTTTGCCTTAGTTTTGACAGCGCTTGACTGACTACGATCTTGATGCTTTAAGGACTCCACAATTTAGAGCATTGCCTACGATTTTAACTTGACTTAACAGGCACTCAGCAAATTGCTTCACGATTCTGATAGGCTTACTTAGTAGACTACGATTCTGGCTTCTGCAATCTACAAAATTTTGTTCTACCTATCTATTACAACTCATAAGATCATCCCAACAAGTTTGATCTTTCTATTATATTAGATCTTACAAGAAGGTAAACATTCAACTTAGATCAACCTATCAATTTTGATCTTTAATCTAAGTTCTTGTACATATGATCTTAAAAAGGACTTTACAATGTGAATGATGCATGCACAAATATATAATTTCAATATCAAATTTAAATATGCAATTCCCAACAAAGTATATAAAGAGTTGGTTTCTATGGAAAACAGATTTAGCTTAAAAGTTTAAACAACCTCTATAGTTATACTTCTTGTTTAAGCAAATAGATTCACTGAACTTTATGATGTAAAAATTTAAATAACTTTTATATTATGCAACAAGTATTTTATGACTGCTCAAATAATAACATATATCAAATATAATAAATTAAAATTTTAAGTAATACTTGATATAACAAATAGTTAAACTCAAAAATATATATAGTTATATATTTTATTTATCATGTGAATATTAAATAATGTCATTTAGAACTTCAATAACCGTTGAATTATATTCTTGTTTAAGCAATACATTTAATTATCTGTATCTCTAAAATCGAACGAATTTAATATTTCACTGTTAATATTTGTATAAATATTTTCTATAGATCACTTAGAACTTAGAACTCCAATAATCGATCAACTTTATAATATTTATATAAATAAATTATATATCGATAAAGAGCCACTTAGAACTTCAATAACTGTTTGAATGATATTCTTGTTTAAGGAATACCTCGAAATATCGGAATCTAAAACTGACTTTTTATTGATATGAATAGATAAAATATAGATATATATAAATGTGTAAAACAATTTCTATTTGTATATCTATTTTTATGCATAAGTATGAGATAACAACAATATATCAACTAAAGAACTTATCTCAAAATAAATTGACGAATTTCCTCTTCTTCAACTGATAAAAACTTTGATTAGAAGAGAATATGCTTTTTAGAAAGAAATTATGTGTAGGCAAGGAGAGTGTAAGATATTCTTGATTTGGAAATTGGTAAGTTGAAAGTGAAGAAAAGCTCCCCTATTTATAGGAAATTTTGGCCAAGGATAATTTTGGAATTTTGAAACTAAATTTTGAATTTAATGGCTCAGATGGATTATTTTGGAAATGAAGGGTTCAGATGAATTAAAATTACCATCACACGGATCAAACACATGCATTTCTTTTAGCCCATATAAAATTTTGAGAGTTCTGTTATAGTCAAGATTCCCTCCTCGTGAGGGTATGCCAGCTTGCCTCCTTCCTTTCTTCTCTCTTGTGATGATTCCTTCCCCGTGACACCCCCAAATCCAAGTACTTCATTCCCACAGGATCTGGTGTTCACTTAATCAAACATTCATATCTAACTACCCAATCACAATAAAACTGGATAATAAAACCTTTCCCATTAAAGGGTTACATAATAAAATCTCCCAGGTTATCTAACCTTTAAATACAATCATTCAAATGCGAAAATTAAATAAACTTCATTAAAACCAAGTCTAAGATCATTTTAATAAAAGTCTAACATCTTAATCAAAGTAAAAATTATAAGTCTTCATCACTTGCACATTTTTCCTTTCTTTTGCGCCAAATAAGGTTCATCTACCTTCTCTCTTTTTAGTCAGAATGAGTTTATAAATATGCAAGAGTGAGCAAAACAATTGCTCACTGGATATAATAGAGAATCAATAGGAGTATAACAATAATAACTGCCAATAATAGGCTCATCAACAATAAATAGTACTCTATCAACAATAATCAGAAACTAAAATCCCAAGATATGGAAAATATACATCACTGAGGGTCGTAAGACCATGAACTACGTCCATAGTTGCAAGTAATCTTTCAACTCCAACTTTAACAGTCATAAGACTATAAGGATCTCGTACTTAAGGGGATCAGCCCTACGTACAATATATTGTGCACAAACATTTTAACGCTATACGTAAGTTAACCCCTAATCATAACAATAGGGTTGTTCATCTCAGTATTTTGAGTACAAGTCTGCACCAAAGGAAGTTTGGTTTGGATAAGCTTTCAAGGGTAATTTGAAGTTCAACAATCATCAACTAGAGGTCTAGTTGAATTAATAACATCATATTACAGAATAATCGTAATTGAATCAATCATAGTAAACTAAAGTCATGCTTTTGGAATAATCTAAGAGCATACAATTTGAATAACTATAACACCTTGCTTGAACAATACTAAGCCAAGGTTAATTAGAATTGAATACTAAGCATGCATAGCAAGTTGATCGATAAAAATGTTCAACATTAGAATATATAAATTTTTGCATGCTAAACAACAAGTTAAATACAAGAATAACTTGCTCAAGAATAACTTACATCATTATATCATAATCGAATTGAAAACAGTAATTTGATTAACAAGATAATAGATTAGGAAACTTGCTCAAAGAAAATTTAAGCGCTTTCACAATTATAAAAGTAGAGTTAGAGAACTTGCCTTGCTCGTAGGCTAAATCAAATCAATACGAATCACAATATCCTATAAACATATGTCATCATGACATAATTAGTCATTACCATCTTACAAACATAACTAAGTACGTTCATCATTTAAAATTGGATTTTTAATAACATAATCGAGTTATAACACAAGTTAATTGTTAATAACATACTTATTCATAGTATAGATATACTAAAATCAACATTTAGCAGTCCTACTATCATCACATAACTTTTCTTAAAATTTCGTGTACAAAAAGTACACTGTCAGACCATTCTGCTAACTCTTGTCGCGGCGCCACAATTTACATCATGGGTCATTACATAGCTGCAAGGCATAGGCATGCCAGTAGATCAAGGCTCAGGCTAAAAGGCCACATGGGCCTGAATTGCGTACCTCGACAGACGACCTCGGCAAAGACCAGAAAAAGTCAATTTTGGCCTATAAGTTCATTTCTAACAGACTAATTAGCACATAAATCATATAAAGACTTCATGTAAACATATTTCAAAAACTCTAAACATGATTCTACCCATACAACAACATAAACAACAAAATTAACACACCCAAATTCACTATTTTTGGCTAAACCTCACTTTTTGATATTTTTGATGAAAATAAACACTGTAATTTTGTTTCTCAACCAAAACCACTAATTCAAAGCATTTTATCAAAGTATATATATACTCTAACAAATTCAATAATTAATTTATCAACTAAACAACAATTAAACCCTTAATTTCTACCTTAAACCCAAACAATATATATATTCACAAAACTCTCTGTAAAAATATTTTTTTCTTCACAAACATATACATAATACCAATTTATTGACTATAGCTTATGAAAATCATTTTTTAACATCACTAGAATTCAATATAAAGCCACACAACAACCACAATTTATCTCTACACAAGGAATTTATAGAGAATTAGAGAAGAGAAAACTAGAATTTTAGAAACATAAAAGAAAAAGGGTAGGATGAAACCTTGAAGAAAATGATGATGGCTATCTCTTTCTATTCTCAAGCCTCTCCTTCTCCAATCTTCAGCCTTTATTCCTCTCTTCTCTTCTTTTTCTCTGAGTTTTCTTTCTTCTCTCTAACCTCTCTCCTCTAACATACGTCTTAACCAAATAACGTATATAGATATTATATATATTAATTATATAATATAATTATAAACATAACTGATATCAGTTATGTGAATTTTAAAATCAAAAGCCATAAGGCTTGTTTGGTTAACCACTAACAAAATAACCCATTAATCCTAACACCTTGTTTGGTAAAACTCAAATAGAATAAAGACTTAATAAGCAATAGGCCTTGTTTGGCAAAACTGAATTAAACTCCCTTAATTTATTTTAGTAACTCCTTTATAACAAGGTTATTTGTCACACATTAACTTAATTAAATTAATTCTAAAAACAATTTATTAAATCACTTTAACATATAAATCAATACCACAAAATTATAATTTTCTATATAATCATAATTTTATTTAATCCACTAACACATCTTTTTAGTTACAAATTCAAATAAAAGAATAATAATTCAATTAATCAAAACTCTCGAACTTAATAATTAAATTAAATTAGAATATAATAATTAATTTCCTTAATTATTTAACAAACAATTAACCAAATCGAATCAAATTTGAACAATTACAAATTCAACCATAAACACATCCATTAAATATTTAAATAATTCAATAAATATTTAATAAAACAATTAAAATTCTGGAATGTTACATTCCCCGTGACTCTTTCTCTTCCTTCACACTCTTCTTTTCTTCCATGACCCTTGCCTATATAAAGGCAATCATACTGATGAATAAGATTAAGATTTTCTCTGAAGAATTTCTCTCTCTTTCTCTCTTGCTTATTTTCTCTAAATTTATGCAGTAATTATAAGAGTATCTTTATATACTTTGCTAAAGTTTTATAACACGTTATCAGCACGAAGCTCTAACCAACTGAGACGGTAAAATTAAATTCTTGCAATTTATTATTATACTACCGGTTGGGCTATGCCACCAATAATATAATTTTATTCTTATAATTGCAATTAAATTCTGTTATTTATAATGGTACCATCTATCCTTGTTGATCTTATAAGACTTGGTGGGAACCTTTTTACCGCTTATTATTATGTTTGAATAACCTATCTATGCGAAGTACCACATATATGGTGAAATTCTTCTATTATTTCATTCTTTATTATTCTATTGGAATATCCCGCTTGTGAATTTCGGCCCGTCGACCGTTCCGTTCTTTATTATTATTCGCTCAATATCCCATGTCGATGTAAAATTTACTTTGACACGGTTCCGCTTCTTTATTATTCTATTGGAATAACCTACCTACGCGGACTACCGTATACATGGTGAAATTCTTATGTTATTCCATTATTTATTATTCTGTTGGAATAACCTGTCTATGCAAACTTACGCATGCCGGGTGAAGATCCATTTACATTTTTGTATATACATTAACATTTGCATTATGCTAATAACATAAATATAAGAATATTTATATTTGCATTTTATCACCACTTGAGGTCGTGACGTAGTTTATTTTTCTATATCATGCATGCAATTATTTATTGTTTTAATATATAATAAAATTTTGTTTTAACCCAGAATAGATGGCAAACTTGGCAAAAATAGATTTTTCTATTTTGAAAATCTCTGGAGACAACTATTTGGCTTGGGCACTTGATGCAGAATTGTACCTTAGTGCAAATGAGTTAGAAAAGACCATTGAATCAGGAAATACAGCAACTTCGGCACAAAATGCAAAAGCCATAATTTTTCTTCGTCACCATATTGATGAAGGATTAAAGACTGAGTATTTAACAATCAAAGAGCCCTTGTCTTTATGGGCACAACTGGAGGAAAAATTTGACCACCAAAAATTGGTTGTTCTCCCTAATGCCAAATTTAAGTGGCTTAATTTAAGGCTACAAGATTACAAATCAATTACGGAATATAGTTCCAATGTTTATAGAATAACCTCTACCTTGGCTTTGTACAGAGATCTAGTTTTTGAATCCCAAATGTTAGAGAAAACACTCTCAACTTTTCATCCCACCAATATAATTTTGTCACAACAATATAGACAGAGTAAATTCACAAGATTCAGTGACTTGTTGTCTATCCTCCTTGTTGCAGGAAAGAATAATGAATTGTTGTTGAAAAACCATCAAGTACGGCCAACGGGTGCTACCCCGTTGCCAGATATTAACAGCACGTCATTCCAGCAGAATATATATGACAAGAGATGGTCATATAATAAGAAGTCTTGGAGACGAAAGAACAAACGAGGCCATCATAACAACAAATTCCAAAACCGCGACAATTCAAGCCACCAGAAGTGGCAAGTGTCTGAGTCGGGTAAAAATAGAGAAAATGCAACACCGATAAAGAACAAACCAGATGTTTGTTTTAGGTGTGGGATGAAAGGGCATTGGTCGCGTACCTGTCGTACGCCGAGGCATCTAGCTAATTTATTCCAGGAGTCTCAAAAGAACAAAGTAATGGAGGCAAAAACAAACTTTGTTAATCAACAATTGAATATTGTTAATGATCCACTAATGACCAACAATGAGGAAAAGATTATTGATATTACTGAACCTTCTGAAAGTATCTTTTGGGATATCGTTTAATTTCTTGTTTTAATTAAACATCCTATATAATATTATTAGTTTTCGTTTTATACGTGGTATGTGTTTATCATGAATAAAATTATATATGAAATGTAACTTTTCTTATTTATGTTTTTATATGTGTCAGACCATCTTTAATGGATATGGAGGATATATGTTTAGCAGGTAGTGCAACAACTCATATAATTCCTCGAAGTGAGAAATATTTTTCACAACTGATCAAAGCTAAGGGAAATGTAGGAACTATCTCTGGCACATCAAATTTAATTGATGGATTTGGAAAGGCTAGTTTCTTGCTACCAAATGAGACACGAGTTTTTATCAAAGATGCTCTATATTCTAGTAAATCAAGAAGAAATTTGCTTAGTTTTAAAGATATTCGACTAAATGGTTTTCATATTGAAACAACCAATGAAAATGATAATGAATATCTTCTCATCACTTCTACTATTTCTGGAAAAAAGAATATCCTAGAAAAACTTCATTCAATTTCTTCTGAATTATATACTATGAAAATTAGAGCAATTGAGTCTCATACTGTTATGATTCCAAAAATCATAGATCCCAAATCTTTTATGCTTTGTCATGAAAGACTCGGTCATCCAGGTACTTCTATGATGCGTCGTATTATTGAAAATTCTACTGGTCATCCTCTCAAAGATAAGAAGGTTTTTCCTAGTAGTGAATTTCCTCAGGTCTTGCGTGTTCTCGAGGAAAATTAATTGTTCGACCATCACCAGTAAAAGTTTATAAAGAATCCCCAAAATTCCTAGAGAGAATTCAAGGAGACATTTGTGGACCTATTCACCCATTGTCTGGCCCATTTCGATATTTCATGGTTTTAATAGATGCTTCAACTAGCTGGTCTCATGTTTCTCTTCTCTCTTCTCGAAATTTTGCCTTCTAAAACTTCTTGCTCAAATAATCAAGTTACTGTGCTCGCCTCCTTGGATCATCCAATCAAGTCAATTCGACTTGATAACGCAGCTGAATTTTCATCAATGACTTTTAATGATTTTTGTATAACTATTGGAATCTCCATTGAGCATTCTGTTCCTCATATTCATACACAAAATGGTTTAGCTAAATCTTTAATAAAAAGACTTCAACTAATTGTGCGACCATTAATGTTAAGGGCTAACTTACCTACCTCAGTTTGGGGTCATGCAATTCTTCATGCTGCAGCCATCATTCGAGTAAGACCAACGGCTCTTAATAAATTTTCTCCTCTACAGTTAGTTCTTGGACAGATACCCAACATATCACACTTTCGAGTTTTTGGAAGAGCGGTATATGTTCCAATTCACCTCCATAAAGAACTAAGATGGGAGCCCAACGAAGAATAGGTATTTATGTTGGTTTTGATTCTCCTTCTATTATCAGATATCTTGAACCTTTAACTGGAGATGTTTTTACTGCACGTTATGTAGATTGTCATTTTGATGAATCTGTATTTCCAACATTAGGAGGAGAGAAAGTTTAAATAAAAACCCTCTCGAAATATCATGGAATGCATCGATTTAAATTCACTTGATCCTCGTACAGGACAATGTGAAATTGAAGTTCAAAGAATTATTCATTTACAAAATATTGCAAATCAAATGTCAGATGCATTTAATGATGCTAGAAAAGTGATAAAGTCACATACACCTGCAATGAATACTCCAGCAAGGATAGTAATACCTATTGAAAAATCAATTCCTGAAGAATTGACGAATAAGGTAATAGAAGAATCTAAACCACGCCGTGAAGCGTGGAAGACCCAATTGGTGCAAAAGACACCGCACTACCGAAAAATCAAAAGCAAATAAGGGAATCCCAGAAGGAATACCCGCTCCAGAAGTAGCACTTATTCCAAGAGTGGGAATAGCCCCAGAAGAGGTTCAAAATCTCAGTGAAGGGATAAGAGATGAACACCAAGAGATCTCAATAAATTATGTACATGATGAGAAAATATGGGATCGAAGCAAAGTCATGATTGATGACATATTTGCTTTCTCTATAGCATCAGATATTACTTTGATTCCTGACACGGATCCTGAACCATAAAACGTGGAAGAATGTCGGAAAAGAAAAGATTGGCCAAAATGGAAAAATGATATTCAAACTAAGCTACAATCTCTATTGAAAAGAGAAGTATTTGGACCAGTAGTCCAAACACCGTTAGGTGTAATCCCGGTTGGAAACAAATGGGTATTTGTAAGAAAGCGAAATGAGAAAAATGAAATTGTGAGATACAAAGCCCGATTTATAGCTCAAGGGTTTTCACAAAAACCTGGTATTGATTATCATGATACATACTCTCCAGTAATGGATGGAGTCACTTTTCGCTTTCTGATAGGTATGGAAACCATGGAAGGTTTGGAAACACGTCTGATGGATGTTGTAACAGCATACCTATATGGCTCACTTGACAGTGAGATTTACATGAGAATCCCTGAAGGATTGAAAATGGTTGAATCACAAAGGCCCCGTCACATATATTCAATCAAGTTACACCGCTCATTGTATGGGTTGAAACAGTCTGGTCGTATGTGGTATAATCGACTTAGTGATTATTTAATAAAAGATGGATATATAAATGATCAAGTATGTCCATGTGTTTTTATTAAGAAATCACAAAGTGGATTTTCCATCATTACTGTATATGTGGATGATTTGAATCTTGTACGTACTCCTGAAGAACTCACGAGAACTGCTACTTATTTAAAGGATGAATTTGAAATGAAAGATCTTGGAAAGACAAAATTCTGTTTGGGAATACAAGTGGAGCATTTTGCATCTGGAATTTTTGTTCATCAATCCACATATGCTGAAAAGATTCTCAGTCATTTTCATATGGATAAAGCTCATCCTTTGACTACCCCGATGGTTGTTCGATCTTTAGAAGTTGATAAAGATCCATTTCGGCCTCTAGAAAGTGGGGAAGAAGTTCCTGGACCTGAAGTTCCATATCTAAGTGCAATAGGTGCTCTTATGTATCTTGCAAACTGTACACGACCTGATATTACTTTTGTTGTCAACTTGTTTGCAAGATACAGTTCTTCTCCTACTAAGAGACATTGGGATGGGATCAAACATATTTTTAGATACCTTCGTGGAAGTATATATCTTGGGTTATTTTATCCAAGAAATTTAACGTCGCAATTAGTTAGATATGCCGATGCAGGATATTTATTAGATCCACACAATGGAAGATCACAAACATGTTATGTATTTACATATTGTGACACAGTTATATCCTAAAAATCCACAAAGCAAACCATGACAGCTACATCTTCAAATCACTCAGAGATTCTCGTTATACATGAAGCAAGCAGAGAGTGTGTTTGGTTGAGATCAATTATTCAGCATATTCAAAAGTCATGTGGATTACCAACAATCAAAGACATTCCTACAATTCTGTATGAGGATAACACTGCATGCATTGCTCAACATAGAGGAGGGTACATCAAGGGTGATAGAACAAAGAACATTTCACCTAAATTCTTCTTCACACTTGAGCTACAAAAGAAGGGTGATATAGATGTGCATCAAATTCAATCATGTGATAATCTAGCTGACTTATTCACAAAGTCGCTACCAAATGAAATGTTTGCAAAACTTTGGAAAAGGATTGGAATGTGTCGACTGAAAGACTTGTGATAACATTTCATCAAGAAGTAATGAATTCTTTTTTAGGGGAAGACTGTACTCTTTTTCCTTAGTCACGATTTTTATCCCAATGGGTTTTTCCTTACAAGGTTTTAACGAGGCAGTCAATTAAGATATTTATGTAAAAGATATGTACTCTTTTTTCCTTCGTTAAGTTTTTCCCACTGGGTTTTCTTAACAAGGTTTTTAATGAGACATAATCTTCTATCGGAGGAAATCAGGGGAAGTGTTATAATCAAGATTCCCTCCTCGTGAGGGTATGCCAACTTACCTCCCTCCTTTCTTCTCTCCTGTGATGATTCCTTCCCCATGACTCCTTCTTCTCTTCCTTCACACTATTCTTTTCTTCCATGACCCTTGCCTATATAAAGGCAATCATACTGATGAATAAGATTAAGATTTTCTCTGAAGAATTTCTCCTCTTTCTCTCTTGATTATTTTCTCTAAATTTATGCAGCAATTATAAGAGTATCTTTATATACTTTGCTAAAGTTTTATAACAAGTTCATAATTAATGCACCAATTTTGAGCATGTTCGGTCAGACAAGGCTTAAGCCTTTTGCCTTTTTCCTTTTTCCTTTTTCCTTTTTCTCTAATTAATTTATATGGGCCCACTTCTTTTACAAGCAACAAACCGAAGCAAGGTTTTAATAACCTTTCTCATTTCATTCATTTAATTTCCATGGACCACACAAATTTCATCACATAACCGAACCAAGGCTTACAAGCCTTTCAATTTTTATTTCTTCTCATGGGCCCCACATATGCAAGTTCCAATTCGAATAATCATACAAAGGCTAAGGCCTTTTGGCAATTTTTGGTTTAAAAATAACTTTAATATATATATATATATATATATATTATTTCGAAAGAATTGTTGAGGAATAATTATTTTAGAAATAGGGATTCTCCTTGCCTTAGGAAATGTTACTTTATGAATTAATCTCTTGAACAATTGATATTAAATTATCAAGGTCAAGAAAATATTAATTCAATTTAGGATGAAATTTTTTTTTGGTAAAAATAAATAAGATAATTAAAAACATTTATATAATATAATTTCGATGGAGAGGATTCTATCCTAATTACTAATTTATTGTTATCTTCAAAATATTCTTAAAAGTTGGAGACCTATCAACTAGTTCTTCAACCCAGCTTCGGGGTAGTTCTCTGATGGTTACATTTGGGTGGGAGTATTCAGCCCAATCAGGAATTTAGTGGGTGTAGGGGCCTCAGACGAAAAACCATTGTGAATGCCACCATTTGTTGCTTGAAGGGGTATTCATCAGGGAGCATTTTTTAATACCTTTGGTTTGTTGTTTACCTATTTTTCAGAATTCCAGTTCTCGAGATCGACTCATGCTGAATAAACTGAAGAAAAGTCAATGGTAGAAAAGACGCCTAGTTCATGGCAGACGACGATGAAGAAGATGATGTTGATGTGGGTGTTCGGTATGAGTTGGGAGAAGTTAATGCCTATAAACCAAAGCAGGGTAATGATGAAGGTATGGAAAGGTTGGCGAACCCCCTTTTATAGGGCAACAAGAGAGATTGGTTCATCCATCAAGGCGATGGTACATCAAGTCTTTATCAAGAGGAGCCCGAAGTTTATAGGTGGTTGGAATATGGTATTATTTCCATATTTTGGTGAGGTGGTGGTTTTCAATGGTGGATTCAGTGTTGATGTGGGAGAATTTTACTTCATCAAAGTATTCTCTTTTCATTTTTTGAAAATCTAGTTCTACTTTAGATTGGGCTGGAGCTTGGGAACAGAACTGGTGGTGGTGGTAACTGTGGTGGTAATGGCAGTGGGTAGTTGATGAAGGAACAAATGAAATAGTAATAGGGACAGTGGAGTTTAGAGCATAACTTAGGAGGGTGCCTTCACCTGAAGTAATTGGGGCAGATGAAGTTAGAGTATTTGGAGCAGCCATTGGAGAGCAGGGAGGAAGTAGAGATTTACAGAGAGACTGAAAAGGTTGAAGAAAGCTCTTAATTGATTTTGAAAAGTTGGATCTAAAAGGTGGCGCTTGTTTTAGGGAGAAAGGATTTTTGAAAAGATTGACTTTTAAACTTCTCTCGGTTACTTGAATACGACACATTAATGCAGAGGTAATGACGACGGACGTAGGGAGATGTAGTGGCCCAACAATGAGTGTTGGGTATGTTTCCAAGATGTTTGATATTTGGGCCTAATACATGATTATTTATTATGTAATTATTGAGCTTAGAATAAGGAACTCTTCCATTAAATGACCCATTGTAATGAAAGACTGTGGGGAAATATTGGGGCCTGGTTAGTAGTGTTCAGTTGATATAGTGGGCTATAATCAAAGTGGAGGTAATTATCCCACCTATGATGTGACGCCCCCAAAACAGGTATACATCACCCATCTTGGGTCGCCACTTACATGGTACATAAATTCAAATACAACTTAATTATACAATAGTCGTGTAAAATACGATAAAACATAGCTGAGAGTTTAAACAAGAATATTGTCATCTAGACAATATCCACACTCAATGGAGTCCTCATTATAATTATTATCACATTATTCCGTAGAATAGTGAGGACTACTAATGCTATCATCTGGACTGTCACTCCGTTCCCCGACTAGTCCCTGCTACATTCTCATTTCCTGAAGAGAACAATGAAAGCAAAAGGGTGAGCTCAACTAGCCCAGTAAGAAATATTATGACTAAGATAATGCAGAATAAATTATTGTTAGCCTTCAACAGTGTTAAACTGATACAATATAACAAACATCAAGTTTAACTACAGCAGAACAAACAATCCATTAGAAGAGTCAAGTAGAGAATAAAATCTACTATCTTCTATGATTTAAAAGGTTTTTCTTCACTTTTATCGCTGAGACTCAGCTTAATACATAATCCACATCATCAAATCATCCTTGCACTACAGGCTAAGGATATTCTTTAGTATCACGACCATGAATTATCCATGCACTATGGGCCAAAGCTAATCGTGTTTTCATCAATGGTCCTGATCATGCCATAAAATAATTCATCTTTGCACCCTTGGCCGAAGAGAATCCATAGCCATAATCATACCAAAAACTATCCATCAATGCACTACGGGCCAATGAAGACTTTTTCCACATCATTTGTAACATTGCGGTCATGATTATACCGAATAATCCCCTCAATCATAATCATCATACCAGTCCCATCTATGCACTACAGGCCATAGATGACTTTCAACATAATATAAACATGAGGATGATGACAATGACATAATAATTCAATAAAACAAGTTCAAGAATAAATTTTAAAGATTTATAAATAATTTATCCAGGAACCAATAACGTCCTAATTGTCAATATGATACTGCTTTGTGTAGTAAAATTCAAGAATGCTCAGAAGAATATTTCCTTGAAAAGATACTAGATGAAGCACAAATATCCAGGATATTCTACTAATTTCATGGAGTATAGAAGCCAAAATTTTAACCAACTAAGTATAATATAATATATGAAACTGCAAATGGATTTTCGCCCACCATGCGGTAATCCACGTAGATAAATCATTTCCACAAGTTAATAAGGAATGAATACAAAGGATCATTCACCATGCATGCGGTAATCCATATAGATAGGTTATTCTAACAAAGTAATAAAGAATGGAACTAGGTCAAGCGTAATTTGCACAGACAGGATATTTCAACAGAATAATAAAGAATGGAACCAAGTCATGCGTAATCCGCACAGACAGGATGTTCCAACAGAATAATAAAGAATGGAACCAGGTCATACGTAATCCGCATGCATGCATGATGTTCCAAATGAATAATAAAGAATGGAATAACAACATGAATTCACCGAGGCGTGCGATAGAATCACATGCATACGAGTTATTCCAATGTAATAATAAAGAATGGAATAATGTAAGAATTTCACCATGTATGTGGTACTTGAGCATGAATGAGTTATTCCAACATAATAACAAAGAATGGAATAACAACCCTTACGAGTATTGAAAGAAAATAACTCTCTTCATGAATACGAAATAATAATACCCCTTACGAGTACAACAAATAATATTCCTTACGAATATAACAAATAATATCTCTTACGAGTACAACAAATAATATCCCTTACCTTAAAAAGAAAACTTGCACTATTTTCTACGATCAAAGCTTTCTTAAACTCTAAAGAAAATGCTCAAGATTATAGAAGAAGAATTCTCTAAATTTTTGGTCTGATTTTCAATTCTAACTAAGCATCCTATTTATAGGAGAATGGAATGGACACTATGCAATAAAATATAATATATTATATTTATAATTATATAATAAAACAAAATTTATAAATATATATATTTTATTTAAAATCTAATAAAATAAATAACTTTATAAAAGTATTCTATTTTATATAAAAAGATTTTACTATCTGCAAACACTATCCAGAGACTTTATCGTAATAAAATATAATATATTTTATTTATAATCAAACAAAACAAAATTTATAAAAAGTATTCTATTTTATATAAAAAGATTTTACTATGCAAACACTACGCAGTAGCTATGCAAATACTATGCATAATAAAATATAATATATTATATTTATAATCAAGTAAAACAAAACTTTATAAAAAGTATTCTGTTTTATATAAAAAGTTTTCTGTTTTATTACATTTATAATAATAATAAAACAAAATTTATATATATATATATATAATATATATATATATATATAAACTTCCGTGACTTCCTAGATTCCCCCATCCAATTTTCTTTCGTGGACCCCACATGTGGCCCCCACATGTGAGCCCACCTTTTAAGAAATTTCTACCGATTATTTTGAAAAATGGATAAATGGGGGTCCATAAAATAAGTCAAACTTCATAAAAATCACCTTAATAATTTTAACAACATTTATCACCTTTATTATAATTCACAATATTAATCAACCAGGTCATTCCCAAGAAAGAGGGGGCTTTCTAATAAGGATTTCTCCCTATTGGCGCGCAATTAGGTGATCAAACCTCTTCTTGACAGAACTTCTAGACATCTTTAATATTGCAATTAATAATATTAATAACTTCGTCGTCTCAATTATTGATTTAATAATATATAAAATATTGACAATAATTGAATCAAATAACGTGAGATACTATGCAGCAATTACTGTAGCAATAATTGAACAAAACTGAGTGACTTCTCACGTAAGCATCAATAATCAATACCGTGTGCTACTATGCAACCACGCGTATTATTGTACTTTTACTACCGAGTAGTTCAACAATTTTAACGATAACACTTTCGTTGTTATTTTTATAAAATGATAATTCTGTCGTTTTCTAAATACGACAATACTTCCGTTGTGGGGTCTACCAATGATAATGTCGTCGTACGGATATTCCCCGACAAAAAGAATATTCCCCGGCCAAACGAATATTTTATAACAACTTGCATACTTTGCAAAATTTATAAATATTACCCACAACTATAACATTATATCAAATCCACACCATAATATTCAAAAAAAATATTTCAAGAAATGTAAACCTTTATTTATAAAATTTGGGGTCTCATAATCTCCCCTCCTTATAAAATTTCGCCCTCAAAATTTACGTACGTACCTGGTATGATGAGGATACCTTAATTTCATTTCAGATTCTAACTCTTGAGGTATAACCTTTGAGTGTTGAATACGATCCTTCTTATCCAAGATTTTAACACGTATCTCCCCATGTGTTAAATCGTCTACTATCTCGTCTAGTTCTAATTTAATAATGTGGTTCGGGTCATCCACATATTTACGTAACATCGATACGTGAAAAACGTTATGAACATGCAACATACTTGGCGATAAAACGAGTCTATAGGCCACAGTTCCTACTCCATCGAGGATTTCAAATGGGCCAATTAAATAGAGGGTTGAGATTTCCTCTCTTCGTCGATTCTTTCTTCTAGAATAACGCCCTCTTGAACCTTCTTCTTCACATTCATCAGCTCTGAGTATGTAGCTTGAGCGGCTTTAACTTTATCGATTAAAGTCGATTCTAATCGTATATTTGTTATCTTCACGTGTGTCCCTAGAGTCTTTAACTCTTTATTCATCATTTGTAAGTTATACGAAATGGGTTTTTGTGTTAACAACATCGCACTCGTAAACGCATACGATCTTCTACTCAACGCGTCAGCTACCACGTTCGCTCTTTTCATAATGATATTGAATGATATAATCGTAATCTTCAACAGCTCGAGCCAACGTCTTTAGCTCATTATACGTTCCTTTTGGTTGAAGAAATATTTAAGGGTTGAAGAAATGGGTGTTGTACTGGGGTCAATACAAAATTTGATTTCATGCTCTAGGGTAGACCAGGAAGTTCTTCGAGAATACGTCAAGAAATTTATTAACAATAAAAATATCATTCAAAACTGTGACTCTCATCCAAGATTTGGATAACACATGTAATGAAGGTTTCTCCTAACGGAGTTTCAACCGATAAGTCAAAATCTAATTTCTCCGAAGTCAAATTTAAACGTTGAGCGCAAGCAAGAGAGATAAAATAATGGGTAGAACCAGATCTAATAAGGTATAGACTTTGCAAGAATTTATAATTAACTAACCCGTGCTAACTTCGTTCGGGTTACTCGCTTTTTGAGAAGTTGTGAAAAACGCTCTCCCTGAAACCACCGACTTTGTTTTGTCCGTATCCGCTTTTGGTGCCACCGTCCCAGCTGGACTTAACTTTGGTGCATGACAAAATCGGGCTAGGTGACCTTCTTTTCCACAATTGTAACATGCTTTGGACTGCATCACGCAGTTTGGACTGATATGTCCCTCCTCTCCGCATTTGAAGCATACAATTGGTGGTCGTTCTCCTTCCTTGAAAACGAGTGTTGGTGCTACTGCCGACGTCTTCCCATCATTGTTAAATCTTCTCTTCTTGAATTTTCCACTTCTATTATCTTGGGCATGATTACCCCTGAAGTGGTTACCATTCTTGGCATGATTATTTCCCCCACAATGGTTATCATTGATCTGTTGACCGTTGCCACCGGTATTATTATTATCGTGTTCTTGGTCATTATCTTTTGGTTGTGCTGACTCATTATCGCGCTCCAATAACTGAGCCCTATTCACAACATCTTAATATAAACAAAGTTTGTAAGAAATGAGGTATTGACGTATATCGGATTTCAAACCTCTTAGAAACATTCGCGTCATTTGCTCCTCATTATTGACCAAATGGGATGCAAACCGGGATAACTCCGCAAATTTAGCCACGTATTGCGACATGGTCATATTGTTTTGCTTCAACTTGATAAACTCCACCTCCTTCATGTGACGAATACTTTTGGGAAAGTACTTGTCATTGAACAGCTCTTGGAACTTCTCCCAAGACATCTTGAGTGCGTCAGGCTGGGTATGTTTTACAGATTCCCACCAGTAATCTACCTCTTCACGCAACATAAAGGTGGCAAAGGGAACCTTTTGCTCCTCAAAGCATCCCAAGACATCAAATATCTTGGTGATCTACTTTAACCACGTCTCCGCCTTAAGTGGTTCTGGCTTTCCCAAAAACTCCGACGGTCCCAGCTCCTTGAACTGCTTAGCGGTGATCGACCGTGGGTTGCCATTATTTCCACCTATATTTTGAACAGGAGTCTCTCTTACCTGATGTTGCATGAATTTCATAAAACCTTTGAACATCCCATCGTTCATCATTTGATCGGTGTTGTTATTTACATGAGGATTATTGTCTTCCTGTTGCACATTATCCTGGGTATTGATCGTTGGTGACTCAATCGTCTCATGTGCTTCATTATTGATCTCAACATTTTCAGATGTCATTTTCAAACATTGTCACAAAACAAAGGTTAATAAACATATCACATATTATGCCTATACTCTGACCGACCAAATTAATACCAAATAAACTTAGGTAGGTCATTCTAGCGAAAGAATTCCCCATCTCTCCCCTCCTAGTTCTTTTCTCACATCTCAGCCAGGGATCATATCCCTAAGCTTTGATACCAACAGTGACGCCCCCAAAACAGGTATACATCACCCATCTTGGGTCGCCACTTACATGGTACATAAATTCAAATACAACTTAATTATACAACAGTCGTGTAAAATACGACAAAACATAGCTGAGAGTTTAAACAAGAATATTGTCATCTAGACAATATCAACACTCAATGGATTCCTCATTACAATTATTATCACATTATTCCGTAAAATAGTGAGGACTACTAATGCTATCATCTGGACCGTCACTCCGTTCCCCGACTAGTCCCTACTATGTTCTCATTTCCTGAAGAGAATAATGAAAGCAAAATGGTGAGCTCTACTAGCCCGGTAAGAAATATTATGACTAAGATAATGTAGAATAAATTATCGTTAGCCTTCAACAGTGTTAAACTGATACAATATAACAAACATCAAGTTTAACTGCAGTAGAATAAGCAATCCATTAGAAGAGTCAAGTAGAGAATAAAATCTACTATCTTCTATGATTTAAAAGGTTTTTCATCACTTTTATCGCTGAGACTCAGCTTAATAAATAATCCACATTATCAAATCATCCCTGCACTACAAGCCAAGGATATTCTTTAGTATCACGACCACGAATTATCCATGCACTACGGGCCAAAGACAATCGTGTTTTCATCAACGGTCCTGATCATGCCATAAAATAATTTATCTTTGCACCCTTGGCCGAAGAGAATCCATAGCCATAATCATACAAAAAACTGTCCATCAATGCACTATGGGCCAATGAGGACTTTTTCCATATCATTTGTAACATTACGGTCATGATTATACCGAATAATCCCTAGTCATAATCATACCAAGACCATCTATGCACTACAGGCCACAGATGACTTTCAACATAATTTAAACATGAGGATGATGGCAATGACATAATAATTCAATAAAACAAGTTCAAGAATAAATTTTAAAGATTTATAAATTAATTTATCCAGGAACCAATAACGTTCCAATTGTCAACATGATACTGCTTTGTGGAGTAAAATTCAAGAATGCTCAAAAGAATATTTCCATGAAAAGATACTAGATGAAGCGCAAATATCCAAGATATTCTACTAATTCCATGGAG
Source organism: Panax quinquefolius (assembly GCA_020205615.1). Classification (NCBI taxonomy): domain Eukaryota; kingdom Viridiplantae; phylum Streptophyta; class Magnoliopsida; order Apiales; family Araliaceae; genus Panax; species Panax quinquefolius. The sequence continues at coordinate 44,851,448 of CM035163.1, read as the reverse complement.
TATAGAAGCCAAAACTTTAACCAACTGAGTATAATAGAATATATGAAACTATGAAATGGATTTTACTCGCCATGCATGCGGTAATCCACGTGAGCAGTCATTTCCACAAGTTAATAAGGAATGAATACAAAGGATCATTCACCATGCATGCGGTAATCCACATAGACAGGTTATTCTAACAGAGAAATAAAGAATGGAACCAGGTCATGCGTAATTCGCACAGACAGGATATTCCAACAGAATAATAAAGAATAGAACCAGGTCATGCGTAATCCGCACAGACAGGATGTTCCAACAGAATAATAAAGAATTGAACTAGGTCATACGTAATCCGCATGCATGTGATATATTCAATAGAATAATAAAGAATGGAATAACAACAGTAATTCACCGGCATGTGATGAGGCCAATGCATACGCTTTATTCCAATGAATAATAAAGAATGGAATAATGTAAGAATTTCACCATGTATGCGGTATTGCAGCGTAGGCAAAGTTATTCCAACATAATAATAAAGAATGAAATAACAACCCTTACGACTATTGAAAGAAAATAACTCTCTTCATGAATACGAAAGAATAATACCCCTTTCGAGTACAACAAATAATATCCCTTACGAGTATAACAAATAATATCCCTTACGAGTACAACAAATAATATCTCTTACCTTAGAAAGAAAAATATTCCGACTGGTAGGGCGGAGATATACTTGAAGAAAACTTGCACTATTTTCTACGATCAAAGCTTTCATAAACTCTAAAGAAATACGCTCAAGATTATAGAGGAAGAATTCTCTGAATTTCTGGTGTGATTTTCAATTCTAACTAAGTATCCTATTTATAAGAGAATAGAAAGGATACTATGCAATAAAATAAAATAATTATATTTATAATTATATAATAAAACAAAATTTATAAATATATATATATATATATATATATATTTAAAATCTAATAAAACAAATAATTTATAAAAGTATTCTATTTTATATAAAAAGATTTTACTATCTGAACATTATCCGAGCACTATGCAAATACTATGCATAATAAAATATAATATATTCTATTTATAATCAAATAAAACAAAACTTTATAAAAAGTATTTTGTTTTATATAAAAAGATTTTACTATGTAAACACTATATGATACTATGCAAATACTATGCATAATAAAATATAATATACTATATTTATAATCAAATAAAATAAAACTTTATAAAAAGTATTTTGTTTTATATAAAAAGTTTTTTGTTTTATTACATTTATAATAATAATAAAATAAAATTTATATATATATAATATATATATATATAAACTTTAAATGACTTCAGATTCCCCCCTCCATTTCTCTTTCGTGGGCCCCCACATGTGCCCCACCTTTAAGAAATTTCTACCGATTATTTTGAAAAATGGATAAATGGGGGTCCATAAAATAAGCCAAACTTCATAAAAATTACCTTAATAATTTTAACAACATATATCACTTTTATTATAATTCACAATATTTATTGACCGGGTCATTCCCAAGAAAAAGGGGGCTTTTCAATAAGGATTTCTCCCTATTGGCGCGCAATTAGGTGACCAAACCTCTACTTGACAGAACTTCTAGACATCGTTAATATTGTAATTAATAATATTAATAACTTCGTCATCTCAATTATTGATTTAATAATATATAAAATATTGACAATAATTGAATCAAATAATGTGAGATACTATGCAACAATTATTGTAGCAATAATTGAACAAAACTGAGTGACTTCTCACGTAAGCATCAATAATCAATCACGTAGCTACTACTATGCAACCACGCCAGATTCATCAGCTTTTTACTACCGAAAGTAGTTCAATGCTTTAACGATAACACTTTTCATTTATTATTTTTATAAAATGATAATTTTGTCATTTTCTAAATACGTCAATACTTCCGTTGTGGGGTCTACCAATGATTATGCCATCGTACGGATATTCCCCGACAAAAAGAATATTCCCCGGCCAAACGAATATTTTATAACAACTTGCATACTTTGCAAAATTTATAAATATTACCCACAACTATAACATTATATCAAATCCACACCATAATATTCAAAAAAATATTTCGAGAAATTTAAACCTTTATTCATAAAATTTTGGGTCTCACATATGAGTCTATTTTGGGCAGTGTATAACTTTAAGGAATCTAAGATTCCTAACTATATTTAATTTCCAACTCCTAAGAAAAGTGTCAGGATAGAATCTAACTACCTTCTTTTTAGGAAACTCAGTTCGATCCCATTAAGGAATCTAACATAATGACAAATCCTATTTCTATACGGAGAAGGGCATGTAGAGGAGGTGTGATCACTATAAATACAAGGCTATACCTTGGCTCTCAGGTACAATTCATTATTACTTTCCAGCACTAAATACTTTCATTGTAAAACCTTGTTCAGCCTGTACTTATTCTTACACTGGAATTATCTCCCGGCGGCCCAAGCTGTCAAGGTCTTTGTATGACTTCGTTTCTGTGCATGATTGGATGCAATATTCGTGATTGGGCGCGTGAACAAATTTTACCGTTAATAATATACTTTTTTATTTTAAAATAAAAAAAAAAAAGAATATGTTTTGCCCTCTTATATAATGATATAGTAGGTATAATAGGCAAAATAATACTCCCCTCTGTTTCAAAATTAAAAATACTACTACCCTCCATTTTAAAATTAAAAATACAAATTGACTTTTGAGGTCAAATGACAATATATTGAACTTCAAAATTGGTATGACTCATAAAAAATTAGAATGAAATAAATTTTGTGATTAATAGTTTTTGTTATATAGAATAATATTATAATAATTGTATTAACTAAAATTAAATAAATTTACATCAATTTAAAGTTTAATATGTCATCGTTTGACCTCAAAGGTCAAATTATATATCTAATTTTTGAACGAATGTAATATATTTAAAAAGGTTGCAAAATAACCATAAAGGATGCATCGGATAGACGTGTGGTTGACATTAGCTCTCCAATTTTTATTTTTATATCAATGGTAGTACATAATAAGTCAAGAGAGGATCATGTAATCAAATTGATTTGGTTGATCATTTGATTTTTAAATTCAAATTGATTTAGTTTGTCATTGAGTTTGCTATTAAAACAGTTTCAATTTTAGCATTAAAAACTTTTCAAGTTGGACCAATGTATATTCATAATCATCTTTGAAAGTAGTATGCACACAAGCCAATCATGTTTGATGATAAAGCATATACTTTGTAACAATCTTATTCATTTATTAATAAAAAGTATTAATTTATTAAAGGCTTTTAATTATCTACATGATCTTTGTTTTTATAATATGTGATAAACCCATAGTTTTAAGCAATGCTTTTAGAATAATGATGAGGATCATTCTAATGAGATCTAAATTCTTAGAAAGCTTAAAACTAAAATAGTTCCCAATTATTGGATTACTAAATTGGGGATTAGTGAATCCGGATAGATTGGTACATACGTTGCTTGCTCATTGGATGAGGATGATTGATCTCATGATCATTTGTGTGGAGACACTAAAGCAAGTATGTAGGTGCTTATTAGAGAATAAGTTCAATCGAGCGTGGCTCGCTAAGGAATACCTAATGGAGTTTTATTTGCTGTCGAATAGAATTCTGTAGTGATAGTAGTACAAGTAATCCTTGGACTTGAGATCATCATAGTATCTTGTGTATGATGAGTTATACTTTGACTTATTCCTTAAGACCCTTAGGGTATATCAAAGGGTATGCTTGGGTATAATAAGTTGTACATGGAGATAATGTATGATCAATAAAGAATCTACCACTTCTAATAAAAGAAGAGAAATGTCCTATGTGATTCGATAAATGACAACCCAAGAGTCCTTGGCGTTAAGGCGTAATGAAATTAGAAAGGAGTTTCTAATTTGCATTATTTGAGTTGTGCATTTAAGAGTCGAAATACATATAATTAAATAAAATAAGACTTGACAAAATTCATGTCTTATATTTAATTGGGACATTGTATGGTGGAAGGATTGAATTGTCACAGTAACTATTTACTCAAAGGTTCTTTTATGATTAATGTTGAAATCTATATTATCCGGAAAGTCGTTGATCGCTAGGGAGGCTTATCCCTATTGTAGAATAAATATTATTTATTTAAATAAATTAATTGTTTAATTTATTTATTTAAATAAGATTAGAATTGTTCTAATTGATTTATTCACAACCTAGGTTTAATATGGAGAACCTAAAGGGTCACACCATAAAAGGAAGAATAATTATTTAAGAAGTTAATGGCATAATCGTAATAATATGTTAAGTATATTTAATTTAATCTATGGTGATAGAATAAATTAAATAGCTTAATATTTATTATTTAATATTTTAGAAATATTAAATATAAATTAATAAGAGGAGTCTTATTAATATTATTACAATTATTATTATTTTAATTTCTAAAGGAGTTTAGGAATTAATTTAATATAAGTACTCTCGAATATTCCTAATTGGATTAGGAAGGAAAATTAGTTAAAGGAGTTTAATTAATTATCCCTAATAAGATTAGGGAGCTTAATTAATTAAAAGAATTTAATTAATTAAATAAAATCCAATTCCTTAATTGTTAAGGTGGGTTGTCCACATCTATAAATAAGAGGAGTCTTATTATGGGTGGTATGGGTTGTTGACTTTGACAACTACGTAATAATTCCAAGTTGTTGGGAGTATGCCTTTTCTATAGAGATAGAAAACTAGGGTTAGCCATAACACCCATCTTCTTGAATTTTATTCTTCCTTGGTGGATCACCTCTAGAGGCCAAACATTTGGGTGGCTAACGTTGATCAAAGGAAGGAACCAAACCCGGTGGATTCAAGATTGAACGCGAAAGGATTTGGAGGTGAACTTGTACCTGAGGAAGCTCGATCTTCAAGGGTATGATTTATTCTTTATCTTTTCGATTAATTAATAATTATGCATAAAGGGTGATCCGGGTATATGGTTTGTAAACCTTTTAAACTCTGATTTTTACACGCTTCCGCAATTTTATGCAATTTGATTGCGTTCATGAATATTACAAACCTAACAATCTTTTCATATTGTCTTTGATGATTTGGAATTAAAAATATATCCAATGACCTTGGATAATCTGTGACATCCCCAAAATAGGTATACATCACCCAACTCATTCTGGGTCGCCAAATACATGGTAAAGAAAACAACTACAACTTCATTAAAATACGACAACACATATGTTGTGGATATCAACTATGACTCCCATCCCTTTACTTGGATAGCACCTCACATTGATACCTTACATAATGGTACAGTTAATAACTGTTTTAGAAATTAAAATCTTTGGAAAATGCTCAAGGAAACCTTCGTACATGGGAGGTCATGCATCTAATATATCATATGACTCGAGAATTATCCTTGGTTGACCCAATAGACCCCAAAGAAAAATGAGAAGATTGCTATCATGTTCATTCCAATAGTGAGTCTTCTCTTGCCATATAATTATCTCCATTGTCTCCAATTGAGAATTATATTTCAACCAAACTCCAAGATTATATAGGTAGTGCTCGTAGATATAATCAGTAAGTGGATGTGCACAACTCTGTCTTATGAAAACACAGAGTCGTACGTCATTAGACATCTTGTATGATAGTGGCAAAACACCCTTCCAAAGTTGGGTTCACCTCACCCTATTCAGTTCACCAAATTCAACGGTTAAATGGCATATAAAATACGACACATTTATCTAAAATTCTCAATAAAATTATTTCCATACTGTTTTAGGGAAACCTCAATGACCATCGACCATCGCTTCTATTCCCCTGTTACCCCCCCGCTAATTCCACTACACTCTTATTACCTGAAAAGGAATTGTAAAATAAAAGGGTGAGCACAACTAGCCCAGTAAAGAATATTATGACTAAAGATAATTAAATTATTAATAGCCTTCGTCAGTAATGAATCAGAGATTTAGAACATATGGTAGATGATAAAACTTTTCAACCATAGTTGCAGCAGAACGAACAATCCATTAGAAGAGTCAAATAGACCATAAAGTCTATTATCTTCTCCATGTTAAAAGTCCACCAACAATATTTTATCCCTGTAACATCAATCAATAGTTCTTATCCACAATCATGTGAATAATTCATAATCATATTGTGGTTCTAAATTCCTCTTCACATCCAGGACGAAGATAATTTTCATCACCTGTCTTTACCTGAAACATCAAAGATCATGGTTATACCAAATCACAGTTCCTGTTCATAATCATACCAATAAATTCATCTTTGCACTACGGGCCAAAGATATTCATCAATAGTTCATCTTTGCATTACAGGCCAAAAATATTCAACAACAGGTCATCTTTGCACTACGGGCCAAAGATATTCATCAACAATTCATCTTTGCACTACAGGCCAAAGATATTCAACAACAGGTCATCTTTGTACTATGGGCCAAAGATATTAATATCTCAAAAAAATATATAATCATTTCAGAATTTATATAAACAATAATTATAACTATGTTGATCAATTCACCTTTGCACTTAAGCTATAGATATTCAATTGTAAACTCAATGGTCATGATCATACCAGTCAACAATTCATCTTTGCACTATTGGCCAAAGAGAACCCATAGTCACGATCATACCAATAATATACCCATCTTTACACTCCAATGAAAGAGAAATTTCATCACTAGAGTTATAAAAATATTATATATGATAATAAAAATAATATGATTAAAATATGGATTTAATTTCAAGAGTAAGATTCATAAATCAACGATAATTTGGTCAGAAAAAGAAACCAATTTTGTCATGAATAGTACCCCGTGAATAGTAACTCATGAAAAGTAACTCGTGAATAGTAACTCATGTAAAGTAACTCGTGAATAGTAACTCATAAATAGTAACTCGTGAATAGTAACTCATGAATAGTAACCCGTATTCGTATATAGTACCGTATACGTAAATAGTATCGTATACGTAAATAGTGCCATATACATGAATAGTGTCGTATACGTGAATAGTATCGCGTGTATACGTGAATAGTAATCCCGACACGAAAAGGTAAAAATTTCCCAATAAAATTCATACTAATATTTCGGTATAATGATACTGAAAGAAATAATATCATTTACGAAAAAAATAACATCCCTTACCATCTCTTACCTCAAAAGAACAATACTTCTGATTGGATTATCGGATATGATGCTGAAGAAAACTTGCACTGAATAGCAACTTTCAAAGTATCTAAATACTCATAAAAATACGCTCGATAATATAGAGACAGAAAACTTATGATTCTTGTGTGATTTTCAATTCTAACTAAGCACCCTATTTATAGGAAAATGCTAGAACGCCAAAGCAGGATTAACCTGCTACCTGGTGGCTTTATCTGCTACTATTCATGCACACCACGTTTGAAATAAAATTTTAGCACATTTCTCACCGACCAAAAGTGGGGCTCACCCATTCTAGAAAATCTCCACCAAAATATTTTAAATTTAAATAATATTCAGAAACTTCAATAATTCATAATAAATAGTTCTTTTATCAGAAAAATTTAAATCTCATGTCCACTCCATAGGAAATTTAATTCTCTACAACTTTGTAGAAGAAAGTTTTTCTAAATTCCAAACAAAAAATGCCTGAAATCTACATAGGGATGATTTTTAATACCTCTATTCCAACATAATACTGATAAAAACTTCAACATTAATTCCTTCATTTATAACCACATAAAAATAAATATTTTCTTATCATATAAATCAATAATTAATTATTCACAAATAATATTAAAGAATCATATCATCGACAACTGTGTCGCTCCTGTGAAAGAGGGGCTTTCCAATAAGGATTTTTCCTTCTTGGCGCCGCAATTAGGTAACCAAACCCTTTCCTGCATGAACTTCCTTAGACATTGCCAATAATGCTATCTAATAATATTATTCAAATAATATAAATTATTGATCTGATAATGGGAAATACTGTGCAGTGACAATTATTGAAATAACAATAATATAAAATATCAACATAGCAATTATTGAATTAATAAAATAAAATATTGAAAAGTAATTACTGTAACAATTATTGAGTAGGGCCTTCTTACGTAAGAATCAATAATCCAAAAATATTGTGCAATACTATGTGCTACTTTGCAACCACACGTATTACTGTATTTTAACCACCAGGTATTCCAACAGTGTTAACGGTAACAACTACGCCGTTATTTATAAAAACTCAAACTTGTCGTTTTCTTCATCCGACAGTTATTTTGTTCTGGGCCTACAAATAGTTGTGCCATCGTACGAATATTCCCCGACAACAAGAATATTCCATGACCAAACGAATATTCCCTGACAACAATGAATATTTTATAACCACTTGCCTATTTTGTAAAATTTGCACATTTCACCTATAACCAAAGCATTATATCAAATTAACACCTTATTATTCAAAATAATAATTAGAGGAAATTCAATTTTATTTATAAAAAGTTGGGGTCTTACAACCTCCCCTCCTTATGAATTTTCATCCTCGAAATTGACGTACGTACCTGGTGTTTTGAAAAGGTGAGGATACCTCGCTTTCATTTCCGATTCCAACTCCCAGGTCATTTCCTCAATAGCATGGTTCCTCAATAAAACGTTAACTTGTTGTATAACTTTTATGCGTAGGACATGCTTTTTCCTATCCAAGATCTTGATAGGTATCTCCTCATATGTTAAATCTTCGGCTATCTCGTCTAGTTCTAACTCAATAATGTATTTTGGGTCGTCCACATATTTACGTAACATCGACACGTGAAAAATATTATGAACACGTAACATACTTAGCGGTAAGACGAGTCTATAGGCCACAGTTCCTACTCGGTCAAGAATCTCAAATGGACCAATAAATCGAGGGTTGAGATTTCTTCTCTTCATCAACTCTTACTTCTGGAATAATACATTCTTGTACTTTTTTCTTCATATTCATCAGTTCCGGGTTTATGGCTTGAGCAGCCTTAGCTTTATCGATTAAAGTCGGTTCTACGCGTATATTTGACATCATCACGTGGGTCCCTAGAGTCTTTAACTCTATCTCTATCATTTGTAAGTCATAAGAAATGGGTTTTTGTGTTAACAATGTCGCACTCGTAATCGCATAGGATCTTCTACTCAATGCATCAGCTACCACGTTCGCTTTTCCCACGATTGTATTGTCAGAATAGGTGCTGAAATGAGTTTCCTCTTGAGTTCTTGGAAGTTCTTCTCACATTCCTCGCTCCATCCGAATTTTATATCTTTATGAGTCGGGTGAGTTAATGGAGTGGCAATTCAAAAAATCCTTCCACAAATCTCCGATAATAACCAGCTAAGCCTAGAAAGCTACGTATTTTAATTATTGACTTAGGTTGCTATAAATTATGACTCATATCCCAATCTTGGATAGCATATCACAATGGCACCTATCAGTTTACCACCACACGAATATGGCGTCTCCTATGGAGAGTCTGACTTCGGTACATTCCACAAAGGAAGTCACCAGATAAAGGCTCGGTTACCAACTCTTGTAGTTGGGTTTTTAACTCCTGAAGTTGAATAGGAGCCATTTGATATGAGATTTTAGAAATGGGTTTTGTACTGGGTTCAAGGTCAATACAAAATTCGATATCACGCTCTGGGGTAGGCCAGGAATTTCTTCAGGCAATACGTCAGGAAATTCATTAACAACAAAAATATTATTCAAATCTGACGTATTTTTGTTCAAGTCCATGACATGGGCTAAGAAAGATTGACATCCGTTTTTCAATAAACGAATGGCTTTAAGGCTTGATATGAAAGTGTTTGACTTTAGTGGATTGGTTGCTTGATTTCGTATAATAGGTTGGTTAGGAATATGAAAACTAACAACTTTACGAAAATAATTAATTTTAGCATGATGAGTGGATAACCAATCAATCCCTAACATCACATCAAATGCAAGTATCTTTAAAGAGATAAGACCAATAGGTAACGTGATTGTGCCAACTTGGATCAAGCAAAATTTATAAACAGTGGATGTAATAAAAGTTTCTCCTAACGGAGTTTCAACAGATAAGTCAAAGTCTAATTTCTCCGTAGTCAAGTTCAAACGTTGAGCACAAGCAGGAGAAATAAAAGAATGGGTAGAACCGGTATCTAATAGGGTATAGACTTCACAAGAGTTTATGATTAACTAACTCGTGATAACTTTATTTGGGTTACTCGCTTTTGAAGAAGTCACAAAAAATGCTCTTCTTGAAACCACCAACTTTGTTTTGTCCGTATCCGCCTATGGTGCCACTGTCCCAGTTGGACTTGATTTTTCTATAGGACAAAATTGAGCTATGTGGTCGTCTGTTCCTAAACTAAAACATACATTGGAAGGCTGTGAAAAGTTTGGACTTATGTGTCCCTTCTCTCCACATCTGTAGCATCTAACTGGCAGTCGTTCTCCTCCACTAGAATTTGTTGTTGGTGCTGGTGCTGCTGTCGACATCTTCCCATCGTTGTTAAATCTTATCTTCTTGAATTTTCCGCTTGAATCAATTCTTCTATTATCTTGGCCATGATTACCACTGAAGTGGTTACCATTTATGGCTTGATAATTTCGTCCATGATGGTTATTATTGTTCCGATGGTCGTTTCCACCGGTACGATTATTATCGTGTTGTTGGTCATTCTCTTTTGGTTGAGCTGACTCATAATCCCGCTCCAATAACTGATCCCTATTCACTACATCTGAATATAAACACAATTTGTGAAGAATGAGGTATTGACGAATTTTGGTTTTCAAACCTCTCAGAAACATTCGCGTCATACATTCCTCATTCTCTACCAAATGAGGTGAAAACCTGGATAACTCCACGAACCTAGCCTCGTACTGGGACATAGTCATGTTGTTCTGTTCCAATCTGATAAATTCTACCTCCTTCATATGACGAATACTTTCAGGAAAGTACTTGTCATTGAATAGTTTTTGGAATGCTTCCCAAGATATATTGAGTGCGGTAGGCTGGGTACGCTTCACATATTCCCACCAGTAATCTGCCTCACCACAGAACATAAAGGTGGTGAATGGAACCTTCTGTTCCTCCGTGCATCCCAAGACATCAAATATCTTGGTAATTTGCTTAACCCACGTTTTTGCCTCGATCGGATCCGGCTTTCCCAAAAACTTTGTTGGTCCCAACTCTTTGAACTACTTGGCTGTGACAAGTCGCGCGTTGCTATCATTTCCACCCGTATTTTGTACACGAGTCTCCCTCGTCTGATTTTGCATGAACTGCAAAAAGCTTCTAAACATCCCATCATTCATCGTTTGTTCGGTAGTGTTGTTTACAAGAAGAATATTGTCGTCATGTTGCACGTTCTCCTGGTTGGTAATTAAAGGTGTCTTCACAGTCTCATTCACTCCATTGTTAACATTTTCAGTTGCCATTCTCAAATACTGCCATAAAACAAGGGTTAATTAAAGAAATTGACATACCACATAATACCCCTATATTTTGACCAACCAACAAATAAGCTTAGTTAGGACACACTAGCGAAGGATTTACTCGTCTCTCCCCTCCTAGTTCTATTCCCCGATCTCCGCCAGAGACCATATCCCTAAGCTCTGATACAAACTGTGACACCCCCAAAATAGGTGTACATCACCCAACCCATTCTGGGTCGCCAAATACGTGGTAAAGAAAATAATTACAACTTCATTAATCCAACAGTCGTGCAAAATACGACAACACATATGTTATGGATACCAATTGTGACTCCCATCCCTTTACTTGGATAGTTGTTGGTCGAAAAAATCACTAAACACGCACAAATATACGTGGCCTAACAAGTAATACAGTGATAAGAAAAGTGTCGTACCCACGAGGAACTATCACTAATATTTACCAAATACCGACTTTGTATCGCTTAAGTCTTATTCGAACAGTAATCTAATAAAAGTGTGATTAATTTAGTTCTAACTAATTATCAAAGCAAGTAAATGGATAACAAATGGTATCGAAGGAATTACAAGCTAAGGTCACAACTTCACCCCACACAGGCATTATGTCAAACACTTGGTGTGCTATGCTTCATCAAACTTCTTACCCTTCTCTCTTTGTTCTTAATGGTCACGACAGTTTGTCGACCGAGAACACATAAGTGCTCAAACACCTCTGTCGAGGTATGCACAAACATATCCTCTCTAGATACACCCGTTAGGGAATAGAACGGAGAAAAACATCCAAGATAGGTGATAATCCTACACATGTATGTTTGAATTAACCATGTCAAGGATTTACAGTTTAAGTTCTCAATAGGCCGCACATGGCGCACAGAGATATGTCTATTCTACACACAACTTATGCAATCAAATCAAATCCACAACACATAATCACATGCTAATATATTTAGGTGTAAATCTACAATCCTTCTGTTGATATCGTATAGATTACCAAAATCATCACTAATGTCTTAACGAGAATCATTAAGCATGAATATATTAAACCATACCATATGATGCCAACCAAAGAGATAAGACATTCAATTTAATTCAACAAAGGGTTCCATTATAACCTTAGAGCCAATACTTAGTTCATAGCTATTGAACAGAATATAAGTAGCAATAAAACAACATTTATGGATTACAAAATTAGAGGAAATAAATGGATTAGAATAAAATCTGTCGAGGGTCTTCAATCTCCAAACATTCCAATCTTTTCAAGCTTTCCACTGCAAATTGTTCACTGCACTTGTTGCTCCAAGGAATCCCAAACTTCTCCCTAAACTACCTAATCTATATTTACAAACATTAACTAAGAGATGAAGAAGAAATTACAAAAGATGAGAGAAAAACTATCTAATTCCCTAATCTATCCGATCTAACCCCCTCTCTGAATAAGTAGAAGCTCCTATATATATATATATATATATATATATATATATATATATATATATATATATATATCTATTGTATTCTTTTTCTAGGTCAAGAGCAAGCCTTCTCTCCGCCTTTCAGACCGAGGTGGCGTTATATGCATGTAATAAAGGCGTGAGTGGCACCTATTGCCATGTCATCAACAAAAAGACTGGAGGCCGCGCTGCAGCGCGAGTCCATGAAAAATCTATAGCGCTGCAGCGCCAGGATGACATCGGCAAGGACCATGGGTGGTGCCGCGGCGTGAGACTAAGACTAGGCATTAGCGCTGCGACGCCAATGTATGTAAATTGTCCGATTTATCCCCTGAAAGCTAGAAAAATCCTGTAAAGCCCTGCAATACATCAATTAAGAATAATAACACTATAATCATATAAAAATCTATAAAATCTATGAAGATTAGGTAATATTTAAGCCATAAATTATTCGATTTGCGGGTATAAATCCCACTCATCAAATACCCCCAAACTTAAATCTTTGTTTGTCCTCGAGCAAACTATCTAACACAACAAATGATAATAGTAAATCAACATGCGATTGAAATATAAACCTATATACTAGCATCATGGCTACTAAGCTCAATCATAGCTACTCCCAGAGAACAAGGCAAACACAGACATGATTAAGGGTTCATTCTATTTCAAGCATAAGACTGTATTCGATCCATTCAATGTGTGTGTGTGTGGAGACCAACCATCCTAACTAATCATAGTTTAACTAAATTCGCACAGTCAATTGTTAATACCAATATGCACACTCCGTAACTTAAACATTCAACAAGCATTAAGAATAAGACACAAGTGCAAGAAAGGATGAAAAGGTTCTAGTATGAAGATGGTAAAATCTGACTCGGACAGTCCTTAATTACCTTGGGCTATTCAGAACTACCCATTAATGAGCTTTTGATGAATGACTCCCAAGCCAGACGACTTTAGGGCGCTAGGTGTAGAACACCCCTAAGAATCTAATAACTCGAGCAACAAAGGCCACGTAATCAACATAAGCCAAATGAGACTTTACGAAATCCAAAAATTATTCGGTGAATGCATTTTATTCTCCATCTCAATATCGGTCCTGCGTTTATGGGCGAGTGTATTTTACGCTCCATCTCGACCCACCGCAAGACTTTCGATATAAATATTTTATTTTATTTTTTTCTTTTATTTTTGATATTTTATTTTCTTTTATTTTATGACAACATGCCAAAATCCAAGATCCGAAACTGTTTAAGCGTCTAAGTCTTTTATTAGCTTGTAAAAATAAAAGTTTATAAGAGTGATTATACTCTTAAAGCAATAAACACACGAAGTAAAATAAAAAAAAATAACTAGTTACACAGTTGGTCGATGCTTGCTAAGAAGGACGGATCAATAACAGTCTTAACTTATCGATAGAACAAACCCCTAGCTTACACATGCTTGACACGACTCTAAAAGATAAACATAATTACTTGGCGCTTGTCCTTAGCCACAATAAAAAATTAATAATTTGTATAAAACCCTTACCTAATAACAGCTCAAAATAGGGTAATAAGGCCATTCACATGGCACAAGCATCTAAATCTGTAAAAGCCCCAAAAAGATGGCTATAAACCACAAACATGCTAATAATAATCAAAGCATTAATAAATAATAACCAAAAATAGTTCATGACATCCATAATGATAAACCCAAAACATAATACCGCAGTTCAAAATGACTACAGTACAATCCTGGTAAAAACATAAGCAAAGTACTAAAATAGCAACCTAACATGGCAGTAGAAAGAAATAAAACAGATAATAAAACCATACCACCCCCAAACTTAAGGTGAGCAATGCCCTCATTGCTAAACATATATCAATCTATACAGGAGGGTTTCCCTGAAGATCGCTCACTTGATAGCAGCATCGTCCTCATCAGCCTCGACGGGCGATGATGGTGGAAGGTATGGTGGGAAAACAGGAGGCTCTGGGAACTGGTATGGCGTGAACTCAGCATTCTTGCCACAATAATCGGTGTATATGCTCTGTATCGTGTTGACCAACAACTCGATCTTTGCATCGCTATGTCCCATCTCTGAAGCCATTCTCTTGAAATGTGCCTCTCTCCGCTAAAGCCTCGGCGTCGTGCTTCTGATGCAGCAAGGTGAGGGATGCCATTATCTCTATCAGTAGTCCCTGTGCAACTGGGCCTGTGTCTGGAGGCTGCGAGTGTAAAACCCCAAATTTTACGAATAAAGATTTAATTTTCTCGAAATATTTTTTTGAATATTATGGTGTGGATTTGATATAATGTTATAGTTGTGGGTAGTATTTATAAATTTTGCAAAGTATGCAAGTTGTTATAAAATATTTTTTTATTGGGGAATATCCGTACGATGGCATAATCATTTGTGGACCCCACAACAGAAGTATTATCGTAGTTAGAAAATGACAGAATTATCATTTTATAAAAATAACGGCGAAAGTGTTACCGTTAAAACCGTTGAACTACCCGTAGTAAAAGTACGAATGAATGTCTGGCGTGGTTGCATAAGTAGCACACCAGTATTGATTATTGATGCTTACGTAAGAAGTCACTCGGTTATACTCAATTATTGCTACACATAATTTCGCATCATATCTCTCATATTATTGATTCAATTATTGTCACAAGATCATCATGCATAATATGTTATATTATAAAATCAATAATTGAGATGACAAAGTTATTCATATTATTATTTGCAATATTGATAATGTCTAGAAGTTACATCGAGGAGAGGTTTGGTCACCTAATTGCGGCGCCAATAAGGAGAAATCCTTATCAAAACCCCCTCTCTTTCACGGAGCGACACGGTTTGTTAAATATTGTGAATTATAATATTAATGATGAATAAGTTCGTGTTGATTAAAGATGAAATTGATAGTTCCATTGTGTTGGAATTATTAGTGTTAGTGAAAATCGACATTTATTTCGGTATTAATTGATGTCTGGAGGTTATATTGACCAATCGGGTAATTAAACGGATAAATGAGCAATTAATTGCTATTGATTCACATGATTATAACTATGTGATCACATGTGTGTACTATTGATTCACATTCTTGTACTATTAGGGGAGGTGGTGCAAGATTGATAATACTTCCATGACTAAGTTAAAAATGGAGGTATAGATGGAGGTACTATACTGTAATTTGTGTTTTCACATGATTATAACTATTGATTCACATGATTTACTATTAGGGGAGGTGGTGCAAGTTTGATAATACTTGCAGGACTAAATTAAAAATGAAGAAAAAGAGGAAGGTATTATATTATAATATTTTGAGCCCCAAAACGTGTAATTATCTAAACGATATTTTTCTATAAATAGAAGCTTATTCCTTCATTATTTTCACCAATTCACTAAAGCTATAGAGTAATTATTATAGAGAGAAAGAAGAAGAGAAGTCTGCTACCTCACTATTCCAGTATCTAGTCTTTTTCTAAGGTAAGGGGTATTATTCCTTCGTATTCATGAAGAGAGTTATTTTCTTTCAATACGCGTAAGGGTTGTTATTCCATTCTTTATTATTATGTTGGAATAACTTTAATACATGTCAAGTAATCTGTATACTTGGTGAAATTCTTCTGTTATTCTATTCCTTATTATTCTGTTGGAATAACATGTCTGTGCGGTCTATCGCATGCCTCGTGAATTCTGTTGTTATTCCATTCTTTATTATTCTGTTGGAATATATTGTCTGTGCGGATTATGCATGACCTAGTTCTGTTCTTTATTATTTTGTTGGAATATCCTATCTGTGCGAATTACGTATGACCTGATTCCTTTCTTTATTATTCTGTTAGAATATCCTGTCTGTGCGGATTACGCATGACCTAGTTCCATTCTTTATTATTCTGTTGGAATAACCTATCTGTGCGGTCTATTGTATGCCTGATGAATTCTTTTGTTATTCCATTCTTTATTATTCTGTTGGAATAACCTGTCTATGTGGATTACCGCATGCATGGTGAATGACCCTTCGTATTCATTCTTTATTAAATTGTGGAAATGAGCTTTATTAAATTGTGGAGATGATCTGTCTATGTGTATTACCGCATGACGGGTGAAAATCCATTTGCAGTTTTGTATATTCTATTATATTCGTATGAGATATCATTTCTTTTGTACTCATCATGAAATATCATTTTCTTTGATATTTTTCTTTTACGAGTTACCATTCATAGGTTACTATTCACCCAGTTACTATTCACTATAGTATTATTCACTCGGGTATTCGGGACACTTTTCATGCTGGAGTACTATTCACGAGTTACTATTCATAGGTTACTATTCACCCAATTACTATTCACCCTAGTATCATTCACTCGGGTATTCGGGACACTTTTCGTGTCGGGGTACTATTCACAGGGTACTATTCCCGAAGTACTATTCACGGGGTACTATTCACCCAAAAAATAAATTTCTTTTCTGTCCAAATTATTTTTGGTACATAAATATTATCCTTGAATTTTACTCTACAAAGCAGTATCATGTTGACTATTTGGACGTTATTGATTTCTGGATAAATTAAATTATAAATCTTTAAAATTTATCCTTGAACTTGTTTTATCGAATTATTATGTCATTGTGATCATCCTCGTGCTTATATTGTGATGAAAGTCATCTTTGGCTTACGTGCATAGATGGACTTGGTATGATTATGACCAGAGATTATTCGGTATAATCATGACCTTAATGTAACGAATGATGTGGTAAAAGTCCTTATTGGCCTGTAGTTCATTGATGGACAATTGTTGGTATGATTATGAATAGGGATTATTCGGTATAATCATGACCATTGATGATTACATGAGTATCCTTGGCCGTGGTACAGAGATGATTCAATTTTATTTATTAAGCTGAGTCTCGGCGATAAAGTTGATGAAAAACTTTTTAAATCATAGAAGATAGTAGATTTTATGCTCTACTTGACTCTTTTAATGGATTATTTATTCCGCTGCAGTTGTTGATCTAAAACTTGTTGTCTATTATATTCTATCAGTTGTTATACTGTTGAAGGCTAAGGATAATTTATTCTACATTATCTTAGTCATAATATTTCTTACTAGGCTAGTTGAGCTCACCTTTTACTTTCATTGTTCTCTTCAGGAAATGAGAATGTAGCCAGGACTAGTCGGGAAATGGAGTAATGGTCCGAGATGGTGTCATAGTAGTCCTCACTATTCTATAAAATAGTGTGATAATAAATGTAATGAGGACTCCATTGAGTGTGGATATTATCTAGATGACAATATTTGTATTAAAACTCACAGCATATGTATTGTCGTATTTTACACGACAGTTGTATAATTAAGTTTTTATTTATATTTTGTACCATGTATTTGGCGACTCAAGATGGGTGATGTATACCTATTTTGGGGGCGTCACAGCGAGGGCTCGGGCCCTGCTATAGGAGGTGGCACAGTAGGTGGCCCGTATCTTTTGCCTCTGACATGAGAATTTGCCCCGTCCCACACATTATAGCTTGAGATGGTTTGATGGTCAATGACTGACATGGGCAGAAAAGTTATCTCTTCTGGCCCCCACTGGATACCTGCCCTCTTGCACAGCAGGGTGATCAAGGATGGATGTGGAAGTCCCGAAGCGGTGGTGCTCTTGATTGCCTTCATGATGGACTCATCTATGATCAGGCCCGTGACAATGACGAATAAGTGGTTCACTCTATCCTTAGTCACGTCGCTCAGCATACGAGATCATGTTGGAATAAATAAAGCTGAACCACACCTTCCTATAACGACTGAGCGCAACATGCAGGAAATTGGTCCTCTCACCTGTGTAGTCATTTGTCTTCCATGTAGTCCCAAGCTTGCAGAGCCTCCTAATAATATCCTCGAGGTCATAGCTGCGTAGTCCCGGCTCCATATAGTCCCTACCCTCAAAACCAGGCGTCGCAAATAGTGCGTTGATAGCTTGGCTTCCAAAATCCACTGACTCCCCCCTAACTTGAACAACAGCAGGACCTTCGGGACTGGCATTTGCATAGAACTCTCTGACCATAGATATAATGGATGATTCGGGTGGTCTTGTGAAGTGGATCCAATGGCGTTCCACAATCATGTCCACCAACTTACCACCCTTTTTGTCTGGCCTCAAACCCCGCTCAGGAATCCAATTTCGTGCGGCAAAAGAGCTTTTGTATCGATTCCATGCCTCTTCGTTTATGAACTTGGTGTTGTCCCAAGCCGTTGGTGGTGCGAACGAGGAACCGCCGACGCTCAGTCGTTGCCGTTTTGATGCCATGTCAAAAATCTTGTTAGGTTAAACAAAAATAGTCCCTAAGCAATGCCAAAACTCCCCCAAACATAGGCTAGAATATCCCCCAATAAATTTCCAATGCCAAAACAGCCCAAATCAGTCAACTTTGTGGTTCAAGCAATCTGTCGAACACCTAGAGTCCACTCTGAAAAGTAAACTTGGACAGCCTTTGCTTGCAATTTCTCAAACCAGATTTCCGTTAATGGAAATCACCCAAACAAACAAGAAGTGTGCAATCCCAACAATTAGATTAAAGTATGTCCTGATTGAATGAAATCTAAAGAATACCTTAAGTTAAAAAACCCTAGTTTGAGAAATATGTGGGCTCGAACTCTGACAAGCAATTGTTGATGGCTCTTGGTTTGTTATGGTGGTTTTAGATGTTAAAGGCTTTCGGTTTGCTACTCGATCGACTGCTAAGGGTTTTTGGGGTGTAAGGCGATGGTTGGTGTGCGTGGGCTTGTATGGTGGCTGGCTGCTGAAACTACCGAGAAAGAATAGGGCGTAGTGGCCTGATTGTTGGCCTAAAACTGCTTTTAAAAACAAAAACACGCTACAGGCACTGCGGCATGGGCATTCCTTCGTTGCGTGGCACTACGACGCGAGTTAGCAGTAGGTGGAGCTGCGTTCCGGCGCTACGGCGCAAGATGTGCTTTATATCATGGCGCTGCAGTGCGAAGTTGGAGAACTAGATTTTGGACCCGACGCTATGGCACGGGTTCCAGTGTCCTTATTGGCACTACGGCGCGAGTCCAATTTCTGAGTTTTCCCTTGTATAAACTAAGCCATCATATTAAAAAATACCTATATGTATATTAACCCACCAGATAACTTGCTTAACTATACTCTTATATATATAATATCAACACAACCAGAAAACATGTTGTCTTCATTCTATAGCCACAGAAACATGCATATGAGATACGACATTGCAGTATAATTAAACTGGCAGCTATGTTAACAAACTAATAGGAAAAGACACACAGTAAACTAGACATAAGTAAAGGAAAACAGATAAAATTGATACTGGGATGGGGTTGCCTCCCCACCAAGCGCTTGTTTTAAAGTCGTCGGCTTAACTATTCCGCAGCCATTCAATCCGGCTCATAAGCGAAAATGACCATTTCATGCCGCCTATTCGTCAATTCCTTTAAATTTGAGGCAAACATGGATGATTGACCATCCTCCTTTCCTTCACCCATCGGCATAAAGAATCTTTCACCACTGGAATTATCCACTAATATGCCTTGTCATCAATTTGAAAGCGTTCTTCATGCTCTAATGGGCCCTCCAGGGTTTGCACAGTCGTGAGAGTGGTTTCTAACTGTTGATTATTCTTGACACTACTACCACTCTTGATCCTTTCCTTTCCTTCTTCAGACTCCACAGGTTGGTCAATTTGCACCTTGATATTTCCCTCAATAACTTTGTGAGATTCACCGCCTTCTCCTCATGTACCCATCGTGCAATGCTCTACTTCTTCATCGTTGAGATCAATTATGACCGGTAGATTATTTTGCGGTGGATTTGAAATGGCATCGACGAGTTGTCCCAATTGACACTCGAGGTTCTTCAATGCGGCGTCTTGGCTCGCCATTCGAACCTCATTTCTCTATATAAAGTTGGTGAGGAGCTCTTCAATCCTGTTCTCTTCTTCTCGTGTTGAGTCTACAGAAAAGCTCTCATTGGTTTGAAATGTCACCTTATACTGCGGAGGAAAATGATTTTCAAATTGATTCGGGTAGGAATACTTCAGATCATGATATTGCTCTTGACTGTAGTCCCAAGAGTTTGGATAACCTTGACAGTTTGGATGATAATAATTTGGTTCAATGTTAGCTCGTTCCTGACAGTAGGCAGTCTGAGTGGACTGACAGTCAAGATTGTCAGAAAACCTCAAGAGATTTGCAATTTGAACTTGCAATTGCTCAAGTCCTTCTTCCGAACTTGGTTGTGCCATACTCTCATAAGGTCATTGATAACAATGATTGTCCATAACTTGTAAACATAAAAATAAAAAGGATGATCAAATAAATAAAAGAAATATATATATACGTTCAAACTAAGACTATATTTATTGAAATCAATATTGGACAATATTAGAATAATAGTTCCCCGGCAACGACGTCAAAAACTTGTTGGTCAGAAAACCAATCACTAAACACGCGCAAGTATACGCGGCCTAACAAGTAATATAGTGATAAGGAAAGTGTCGTACCCACGAGGAACTATCACTAATGTTAGCCAAATACCAACTTTGTATCGCTAAAGTCTTATTCGAACAGCAATCTAATAGAATTGTGATCAATCTAGTTCTAACTAATTATTAAAGCAAGTAAATGGATAACGAATGGTATCGAAGGAATTACAAGCTAAGGTCACAACTTCACCCCACACAGGCATTTTGTCAAACACCTAGTGTGCTATGCTTCATCAAACTTCCTACCCTTCTCTGTATCGAGGTATGCACAAACATATCCTCTCTAGATCCACCCATTAGGGAATAAAACAGAGAAGAACATCCAAGATAGGTGATAATCCTACACGTGTCTATGCGAATTAACCATGTCAAGGATTTACAGCTTAAGTTCTCAATAGGCCACACGTGGCGCACAGAGATATGTCTATTCTACACACAACTTATGCAGTTGAATCAAATCCACAACACATAATCACATGCTAATATATTTAGGTGTAAATCTACAATCCTTCTGTTGATATCGTATAGATTACCAAAATCATCACTAATGTCTTAACGAGAATCATTAAGCATGAATATATTAAACCATACCATATGATGCCAACCAAAGAGATAAGACATTCAATTTAATTCAACAAAGGGTTCCATTATAACCTTAGAGCCAATACTTAGTTCATAACTATTGAACAGAGTATAAGTAGCAATAAAATAACATTTATGGATTACAAAATCAGAGGAAATAAATAGATAAGAATAAACTCTGTCAAGGGTCTTCAATCTCTAAGCATTCCAATCTTTTCAAGCTTTCCACTGTAAATTGCTCACTGCACTTGTTTCTCCAAGGAATCCCAAACTTCTCCCTAAACTACCTAATCTATATTTACAAACATTAACTAAGAGATGAAGAAGAAATTACAAAAGATGAGAGAAACACTATCTAATTCCCTAATCTATCCGATCTAACCCCCTCTCTGAATAAGTAAAGGCTCCTATATATATATATATATATATATATATATATATATATATATGTTGTATTCTTTTTCTAGGTCAAGAGAAAGCCTTCTTTACCTAGGCACCGGAGGTAGCGTTGCGGCGTGGACAATAAGGCGTAGAGTAGCACTACAGCGCTATGTCATCAACAAAAAGACCGGAAGCCGCGCTGCAGCGCGAGTTCATGAAGGATCTTTAGCGCTGCAGCGCCAGGATGACATCAGCAAGGACCATGGGTGGCGTCACAGCACGAGACTAAGACTAGGCATTGGCGTTGCGGCGCCAGTGTATGTAAATTGTCTGATTTGTCCCCTGAAAGCTAGAAAAATCCTGTAAATCCCTACAATATGTTAGTTAAGCATAATAACACTATAATCATATAAAACTCTATAAAATTAATGAAGATCAGGCAACTATTTAAGCCATAAAGTATCTGATTCGTGGGTATAAATTCCACTCATCAATAGCACCTCACATTGATACCTTACAAGGGTACCTTATATAAAGGTACAGCTAATAACTGTTTTAGAAATTAAAATCTTTGGAAAATGCTCAAGAAAACATTCGTACATGGGAGGCCATGCATCTAAGATATCATATGACTCGAGAATTATCCTTGGTTGACCCAATAGACCCCAAAGAAAAACGAGAAGATTGCTATCATATTCTTTCCAATGGTGAGTCTTCTCTTTCCATATAATTATCTCCATTGTCTCCAATTAAGAATTATATTTCAACCAAACTCCAAGATTATATAGGTTGTGCTCGTAGATATAATCTATAAGTGGATGTGAACAAACCTGTCTTATGATAATACGAAGTCGTAGGTCATTAGACATCTTGTATGATAGTGGTAAAATACCCTTCCAAAGTTGTGGCAAAACACCCTTCCAAAGTTGGGTTCACCTCACCCTATTCGGTTCACCAAATTCAACGGTTAAATGGCGTATAAAATACGACACATTTGTCTAAAATTCTTAATAAAATTATTTCCATACTGTTTTAGGGGAAACCTCAACAGCTATCGACCACCGTTCTATTCCCCTGTTACCCCCGCTCGACCCAACTACACTCTTATTACCTGAAAGGAATTGTGAAACAAAAAGGTGAGCACAACTAGTCCAGTAAAGAATATCATGACTAAAGATAATTAAATTATCAATAGAATTCGTCAGTAATGAATCAGAGATTTAGAACATATGGTAGATGATAAAACTTTTCAACCATAGTTGCAGCAGAACGAGAAATCCATTAGAAGAGTCAAATAGACCATAAAGTCTATTATCTTCTCCATGTTAAAAGTCCACCAACAATGTTTTATCCTCAGTAACATCAATCAACAGCCTCTGTCCCACAATCATGTGAATAACTCATAATCATAATTTTGGTTCTAAATTCCTCTTCGCATCCAGGACGAAAGATAATTTTCATCACCTGTCTTTACCTGAAACATCAAAGATCATGGTTATACCAAATCACAGTTCCTGTTCATAATCATACCAATAAATTCATCTTTGCACTACGGGCCAAAGATATTCATCAATAGTTCATATTTGCACTACAGGCCAAAGATATTCAACAACAGGTCATCTTTGCACTATGAGCAAAAGATATTCATCAACAATTCATCTTTGCACTACAGGCCAACGATATTCAACAATAGGTCATCTTTGTACTATGGGCCAAAGATATTAATATCTCAAAAAAATATATAATCATTTCAGAATTTATATAAACAATAATTATAACTATGTTGATCAATTCACCTTTGCACTTAAGCTAAAGATATTCAATTGTAAACTCAATGGTCATGATCATATTAGTCAACAATTTATCTTTGCACTACTGACCTAAGAGAACTCATAGTCACGATCATACTAATAATCTACCCATCTTTACACTCCAGTGAAAGAGAAATTTCATCACCAGGGTTATAAAAATATTATATATGATAATAAAAACAATATGATTAAAACATGGATTTAATTTCAAGAGTAAGATTCATAAATCAACGATAATTTGGTCAGAAAAAGAAACAAATTTTGTCATGAATAGTACCCCGTGAATAGTAACTCATGAAAAGTAACTCGTGAATAGTAACTCATAAATAGTAACTCATGAATAGTAACCCATATTCGTACATAGTACCGTATACATAAATAGTGCCGTATACGTAAATAGTGATGTATACATGAATAGTGCTGTAAATGTGAATAGTGTTGTATACGTGAATAGTAATCCCGACACGAAAAGGTAAAAATTTCCCAATAAAATTCATACTAATATTTTGGTATAATGATATTGAAAGAAATAATATCATTTACAAAGAAAATAACATCCCTTACCTCAAAAGAACAGTACTTCTAACTGGAATATCGGATATAATGTTAAAAGAAACTTGTACTGAATAGCAACTCTCAAAGTATCTAAATACTCACACAAATACACTTGATAATATAGAGAGAGAAAACTTATGATTCTGGTGTGATTTTCAATTCTAACTAAGCACCCTATTTATAGAAAAATGCTATAACTCCAAAGCAGACTTAACGTGCTACCAGACTTTACCTGCTACTATTCATGCACACCACTTTTGAAATAAATTTTTAGTACATTTCTCACCAACCAAAAGTGGGACCCACCCATTCTAGAAAATCTTCACCAAAATGTTTTAAATTTAAACAATATTCAGAAACTTCAATAATTCATAATAAATAGCTCTTTTATCAGAAAAATTCAAATCGCATGTCCATTCCATAGGAAATTTAATTCTCTACAATTTTGTAGAAGAAATTTTTTCCAAATTCCAAATAGAAAAAGCCCAAAATCTACATACGGATGATTTTTAATACCACTAATTCGACAAAATACTGATAAAATACTTCAACATTAATTCCTTCATTTATAACCACATAAAAATAAATATTTCCTTATCATATAAATCAATAATTAATTATTCACAAATAATATTAAAGAATCATAATACTAATGACCAATGTCGCTCCTAGGAAAGAGGGCTTTCGATAAAATTTCTCCTTCTTGGCAGCATTGATTAGGTGACCAAACCCCTTTCCTAAATGAACTTCCTTAAACATTGCCAATAATGCTATCTAATAATATTATTCAAATAATATGAATTATTGATCTGATAATGGAAAATCTTTGTGCGAAAGGACATTATTGAAACAATAATAATATAAAATATCAACGTAGAAATTATTGAATCAATAAAATAAAATATTGAATAAAGAATTATCAGTAACAATTATTGATCGTAATGCCTTCTTACGTAAGAATCAATAATCCAAAAATATTGTGCAATACCGTGTGCTACTGTGCAACCACACATATTACTGTATTTTAACCACCGGGTATCCCAACAGTGTTAACGGTAACAACTACGTCGTTATTTATAAAAACTCAAACTTGTCATTTTTTTTCATCCGACAGTTATTCTGTTATGGGGCCATGAAATGGTTTGAGCCATCGTCTTAATATTCCCCACGCAAGAAGAATAATTCCATGACCAAACGAATATTCCCCGACAACAATGAATTTTTTATAACCACTTGCCTATTTTGCAAAATTTGCACATTTCACCCATAACCAAAGCTTTATTTCAAATTAACACCTTATTATTCAAAATAATAATTAGAGGAAATTCAATTTTATTTATAAAAAGTTGGGGTCATTCATAATCAAGTTTGCTTTCTAGGTTATTCATATTTGTAATATCAACATGATAAAATAAACTTGTTTTTCATTGAAAAGAGAATAAAATAATACACGAAAAGATAAAGGCAAGAGAAAACAATACAACAAAAAAGAGCTCACACGTCATCAAGCAAAACAGAAAATAACACATGCATCATCAAGTAAAGAGGAAATAGGAAACATTAGAAATTAATTGTTTCAAATGTTATCAACCATTATTGTTTTAAGTCAAATACTACATTAATTGAATTCAAGAGACTGATGAGGCATAAAATATTAAAGTATCAAATAATACTCTTTAAATTGCCACATAGGTCAACAAATTTCAATCTAAAGAGTTTTTTTATTACTACTGTTGGAGATGCTCTTAATATAAGTCGTTTGAGAATTTTAAGTAAGCATTAATTATTTAGTTTCCAATATTACCCCAAGGATTAAATATAATTTTAGTTCTCTCACTATTTTTTGCCCAATAAATAACACTCTCTTTTTCCAATACAAGGACAATATAGGCAATTGATATTATAATTAATGATATACAATCATTTCTTTAATACTTGTGCACAACTCTAAAACGATTTATATTAAAGGACGGAGGGAGTAGATTATATTAATACAATTATAAATATTTTAAACAACCTAAAAAGTACTAAAACTATGAGATTTAAGGGAGAACAAGAAAATACATGTGTAACCGTAACTGCACCACATAAAATTGAACAATTTATATATGCGGTGTGATTTTTATTTTTTTACTAACCGCACATTGTGGTTTCGGTTGCGGATGCACCTATAAAATTGCATCACAAACTGCACTACACCACACAACACTTTATAATAAACAATGTAGACACTTCAAAATTTTCATTACTATTACTAATTATGTATGAGGGTAGAATCATCTTTTATCTTTCAGAGACAACCTTTGATGTCAAATGATCAAATCCAGCCCCGGTGACAACCCCTGGAGATCAAGTCAAACCCTGGTAACAACCCTGGGAGATCAAGTCAAGCCCCGAAGACAACTCTAGGAGATCAAGTCCAACCCCGGAGACGACCCCGAGAGATCAAGCCAGCCCCGGAGACAATCCTGGGAGATCAAATCATCCTCAAAGACAACCTTGAGGACTATCAAAAGTTAATACCAGACCATCTCAAAGACAACCTTGAGAAAAGACAACAACAACTTCATTAAGCCCGAAACCAACCCGGGAGAGGAAAAATAGTAATTTTTCCAACTCAACATCAATTCAGCCCAAATCACTGCAAAAGAAGTCATGTCGAACTATAACATCAATCCCGAGTGAAAATAGCTCAACGAATGGACTGTGAAGACTCGAAGATCTGGTCATAAACCCATCTCCCCGAATTCAGAAAATATAAAATCTCATGTCATTGTGTAGCTTTTATCAAGTGCTTTCCGGAAAGGTATAGCATGCCTCCATCAGATTCCCAGATTGAAAGTTATGAAGGTTCAAGTGGACAACGTGTTGGCCCGAGTGCACGTACTTTGAGACAACAGGACCCACGGGGTCGGGGACCACCCGGGTAGCCGCAGGTAGACCCGTGGCTACTTTGGTCTATAAATAGACCCCCCCCCCCAATTAGGCAAAAAGAAAAAAGAAAAAAAGGAAAAGATAGGTAAAACTCTGTCCATTTCAGCTCTTAACCCCTCCTATAGTGTTCCAAACTTTAATCTTCTTCTTTCTAAACACTTGCATACATATATTTTATAACATATCAAATTTTAACCGGTGGAAACCGAGTTTTCAATCTCCAAAATCGGTTTGAAGCCTTCTGTGCAGCATATTGTAAGATTTTTTCATATTTGAAGCTTTCTATCTCATATATATATATATATATATATATATATATATATATTAACTATTTATTACATTTAAATATCTGTTTTAACTGCTCATTCAATGTAAATCCATAATATGTAAATCTGCGGACTAGATTTATCTAAATCTAGCCATATCTAACTTTTAACTAGTTCAAAAGTTACAAAACTAGAACCGTTGCGCTAGAATGGCTAATATTTATTTAAATCTAGTTTTCTTTCTAGTTTTTTGTAAATATTAAGCAACCATGAGAGCCTAGGAGCCACGGAATCTAAGATCCAGCCGACAGATCTAGATCTGATTTCCATGATGGACCTTTTTCAACTTTACAGCTAGCCTGTAATTTATTTATGGTGTTTGGACATCTTTAGATGGCTTTCATGCCCATAAGGAGCCCGACACTTATATGTATATTATTTTTTCAAAGATGTTTCGCATCTCGAGAATTAAATCAAATCAAGCCGAATATGGAATAAAATAGAAGTATTAAAGGCCTCAATAACTATGTGAGCATAAGGGTTTGAAAATCTATTTTCAAAACATCATTGCTATTTATATTGCTTAAAATCGAACTTTTATGTAAATCAAACCCTTTGTATATAGGTGCAAACAAGGCAGAACACTACTTCTAAATAAATGCACTTAGGCCCAATACACACACACTTCAGATAAATTAAGGAATTGAAAAGAAGCGATAACCGCATTTTCACAGAAGTCGGGGGGGTGCCTAACACCTTCCCCCCGCTTAATCAATCCCCCAAACTTTGTGAATCTCGGTTTCCAAGGCCTGTTAAACAGAGTCCAACCATTGGGCCTTTGTGTAAACCTTTTCAAATTTGATTGAGTTGGTATATGTGACGCCCCCAAAATAGGTATACACCACCCATCTTGGGTCGCCACTTACATGGTACATAATCCAAATACAACTTAATTATACAACTGTCGTGCAAAATATGACAAAACATAGCTGAGTTTTTACATGAATATTATCTCATAGACAGTATATAAACTCAAATTCAATCCTTATTACACTTATTATCACACTAAGTAGTGAGGACTGCTAAAACAACCATCTCGGACTGTCACTCCATTCCCTTACTAGTCCCAGCTATATTCGCATTTCTTGAAGAGTAAAAGAAAGCAAAAGGGTGAGCTCAACTATCCTAGTAAGAAATATTATGACTAAGATAATGCAGAATAAATTATCCTTAGCCTTCAACAGTGTTAAACTGATAAAATACGATAGACATCAAGTTTAACTGCAGTGGAATAAGCAATCCATTAGAAGAGTCAAGTAGAACATAATGTCTACTATCTCTTCTAGATTAAAAGTCCATCGTTAATATTTTATTCCTGTAATACACAACAATATTTCTTTGTTATACTCAAGACAAAAAGAACTATCATCACCTGTCTTCACCTAAACCACCAAAGATTATAGTTAAATCCCCAATTCATATTTATAATCATGTAAATCAACAGTTTCTCCTTGCCACAAAGGCTTAATAGAACGTTTACTCAATATCCTTACCCTAAAGGCTAAAGATATTCAAATATAATAACAATGATCATACCAATCAGTTGTCTACCTTTGCACTACGGGCCAAAGATATTCAACTATAAAACCAATGGTCATGATC
Source organism: Panax quinquefolius (assembly GCA_020205615.1). Taxonomy (NCBI): domain Eukaryota; kingdom Viridiplantae; phylum Streptophyta; class Magnoliopsida; order Apiales; family Araliaceae; genus Panax; species Panax quinquefolius. Next base: position 44,821,820 of record CM035163.1, on the reverse strand, counting down.
ATACCAATCAATTGTCTATCAGTGCACTTTGGCCAAAGACATTCAACTGTTAACTAATAGTCATGATCTTGCCAATCACATCATCGAACTATCTGTGCACTACGGTCCAAGGATATTCGTTATTATCACCAGTGGTTATGATCATGTCATACACCTGTCCATCTTTGCACGTAAGCCAACGATATACAACTGTAAAACCAATAATCAACAGTCCATCTTTGTACGTAAGCCAAAAATATACAACTGGAAAACCAATAATCAACAATCCATCTATGCACGTAAGCCAAAGATATACAACTGTAAAACCAATAATCAACAGTCCATCTATGCACATAAGCCAAAGATGACTTTCATCACAATATAAGCATGAGGATGGTGACAATGATATAAGCATTAATCAAACGAAATCATGGATAAATATTAAAGACTTTAAATATATCCAGAGTTTAAAAATATCCAAATTGTCAACATGATACTGCTTTGTGGAGTAAAATTCAAGAATAATATTCATGTACCAAGAATAATTTGGACAGAAAAGAAATATATTTTTCGGGTGAATAGTACCCTGTGAATAGTACTTCGAGAATAGTACCTCGTGAATAGTACCCTGGCATGAAAAGTGTCCCAAATACCCGAGTGAATAATACTAAAATGAATAGTAACCAGGTGAATAATAACCCATGAATAGTAACTCATGAATAGTACTCTGGCACGAAAAGTGCCCTGAATACCCGAGTGAATAATACTAGAGTGAATAGTAATTGGGTGAATAGTAACCCATGAATAGTAACTCGTAACAGAAAAATACCAAATAAAATGATATTTCATGACGAGTACAAAAGAAATGATATCTTATACGAGTATAATAAAATATACGAAACTGTAAATGGATTTTCATCCGTCATGCGGTAATCCACGTAGACAGATCATTTCCATAATTTAATAAAGAATGAATACGAAAGGTCATTCACCATGCATGCGGTAATCTACATAGACAGGTTATTCCAACAGAATAATAAAGAATGGAATAATAAAAGAATTCACCAGGCATGCGATAGACCGTACAAACAGGTTATTCCAACAGAATAATAAAGAAGGGAACCAGGTCATGCGTAATCCGTACAGACATGATATTTTAACAAAATAATAAAGAACGGAACCAAGTCATGCGTAATCCAGACAGACAGGATATTCTAACAGAATAATAAAGAATAGAACCAGGTCATACGTAATCCGCACATACAGGATATTCCAACAGAATAATAAAGAATGGAATAACAACAGAATTCACCAGGCATGCAATAGACCGCATAGACAGGTTATTCCAACAGAATAATAAAGAATGGAATAATAGAAGAATTTCACCATGTATGTGGTACTTCGCATAGACAGGTTATTCCAACATAATAATAAAGAATGGAATAATAGAAGAATTTCACCATGTATACGGTAGTCCGCGTATACAGGTTATTCCAACAGAATAATAAGGGATGGAATAACAATAGCTCTCTTCATGAATACGAAAGAAATAATACCCCTTACCTCAAAAGAAGACTAGATACTAGAATAGTGAGGTAGCAGACTTCTCTTCTTCTTTCTCTCTATAATAATTGCTCTATAGCTTTAGTGAATTGGTGAGAAATGAAGGAATAATGAGCTTCTATTTATAGGAAAATATAGTTTCGATAATTGCACATTTTGGGGCTCAAAATATTACAGTATAATACCTTCCTCTTTTCCTTCATTTTTAATTTAGTCCTGCAAGTATTATCAAACTTGCACCACCTCCGCTAATAGTAAATCATGTGAATCAATAGTTCTAGACATGTGAAAATACGAATTACAGTATAGTACCTCCATCTATACCTCTATTTTTAACTTAGTCATGCAAGTATTATCAATCTTGCACCACCTCCCCTAATAGTACAAGAATGTGAATCAATAGTACACACATGTGATCACATAGTTATAATCATGTGAATCAATAGCAATTAATTGCTCATTTATCTGGTTAATTACCCGATTGGTCAATATAACCTCCAGACATCAATTATTATCGATATAAATGTCGATTTCCACTAACACTAATAATTTCAACACAATGAAACTATCAATTTCATCTTTAATCAACACGGACTTATTCATTATTAATATTATAATTCATAATATTTAACAACCAGGTCGTTCCTAAGAAAGAGGGGGCTTTCCGATAAGAATTACTCCTTATTGGCGCGCAATTAGGTGACCAAACCTCTCCTTGATAGAACTTCTAGACATTGTCAATATTGCAAATAATAATATGAATAATTTTGCCGCCTCAATTATTGATTTAATAATATAACATATTATGCGATGATACCGTGACAATAATTGAATCAATAATATGAGAGATATGATGCGAAGCAATTCTTGTAGCAATAATTGAGTATAACCGGTTTGACTTCTTACGTAAGCATCAATAATCAATACCGTACTACTACGCAACCACGCCAGACATCGTAATTTTACTACCGAAGTAGTTCAACAGTTTTAACGGTAACACTTTCGCCAGTTATTTTTATAAAATGATAATTACCGCTTTTTAACTACGACAATAGTTCCGTTAGGGGTCCACCAATGATTGTTAATCGTCAAATTAATATTCCCCGTTAAAATGAATATTCACGACCAATCAAATATTATATAACAACTTGCATACTTTGCAAAATTTATAAATACTACCCACAACTATAACACTATCTCAAATCCACACCATAATATTAAAAAAAATATTTCGAAAAAATTAAATCTTTATTCATAAAATTTGGGGTCTTACAGTACAACCATTTCAAAACTATCAACTGGCGACTGTGAATTTCAAATCGTCGACATTTTGTGTCAGACTCTTTTCAAACTCACACTTTCAAACAAAACTCAATATGTAAAGAACATAAAGGGTAAAAGGAGGAATTCCAAAAGAAATGAGGAAATTTTTCCCGACGTTGACAAACTATATATGTTTTATATATACTAAATATTAAGTTATAGCGTATCTAATAAAGTTATAACTGAATAATGTAATTTAATTTGTTTCTTATGAGTTTTAATCACTTTTACGTGTAATATTACATTTAATGTATGTCAATTTAACTTCCTAAAATTCATTAGTTCCTTCAACTTTATGTGAATTAATATCAAAGATAAGATAATCTATATATGATAACCACAACTAGTACAAAAAACATAAATAAGGGATTAGAACTTTATTTGTGATGAATTATTAAAATCTCTTTAATTAATGTAATCAAGTTCACTGCTTTATTTTTTTGTTTAACATATGTAATAGTAGTTCCTTACAAATAATTCATGTATAGTTGCAATTTATAAATTGAAGATTTTGTTATTTGTGTTATACATAAGATTTTTAACTAGACGTGTTGAAGTGAAAAAAATTTTCATAATATGAATTAGTAGTATAAAAATTATATATTATAATTTTTAAAATATATTTGAAAGTGGTTATGAAATCGCAACCGCATGTAATCGTAACTGCAAGAAACTGCATAGTTGTAGTTGTTAATATTAGTTGTATATTGTGTTAGGTTTGCTAGAAACAAGAGCATGCAATCAAATCACATAAATAAAGCGAAAGTGAAGTAAAACGAATTAAAAAATTTTTTACAAATCATAAACCAAGATCATTCTTGTGCTTTAATTATCAGTAAATAAAAGGGTAGGAAATATAAAATCATACCCTTGAATATCCGATCTTCCTCAAGTACAAGTTCAACTCCTATTTCTTTGTGCTCTCCTTGAATACGCGGGTTTGGTTTATTCCTATAAACAACGTTAGTCAGCCAAGCGTTTGGCCTCTAGAGGTAATCCACCAAAGAAGAACAAGAATCAAGACGAAGGTTGTTTGGCTCAAACCCTAGTTTTTCCATCTCTGTAAAAAAAAAGGCGTACTCACCAACCTTTGGAATCACATATTTTCACACACTGATATCTAATATAAGACTTCTCTTATGAAGATGTCAGTTAACCTATTTTAATATAATTAAAATAGAGTATTATTTAATTAATCAAACTCCTTTAATTAATTAGGCTCCCTAATCTTATTAGGATAATTAATTAAACTCTTTTAATTAATTTACCTCCTAATCCAATTAGGAATAAATGAGAGTACTAATATTAAATTAATTCTCAAACTCCATTAGAAATTATAACAATAATAATTGTAATAATATTAATAAGACTCCTCTTATTAATTTATATTTAATATTTTTAAAATATTAAATAATAAATATTAAGCTATTTAATTTACTCTATCACCATAGATTAAATTAAATATACTTAATATATTATTATGATTATATCATTAACTTCTTAAATAATTATTCTTTCTTTTATGGTGTAACCCTTTAGGTTCTCTATATTAAAATCGGGTTGTAAATAAATCAATTAGAACAATTCTAATCTTATTTAAATAAATAAATTAAACTATTAATTTATTTAAATAAATAATATTTATTCTACAATAGGGATAAGCCTCCCTAGCGATCAACGACTTTTCAGATAGTATAGATTTCAACATTAATCATAAAAGAACCTTTGAGTAAATAGTTATTGTACAATTCAATCCTTCCACCATACAATATCCCAATTAAATATAAGATATGAAATTACTGTTAAGTCTTATTTTATTTAATTATATGTATTTCGATTCCTAAATGCACAACTCTTAATGAATGTAAATTAGAAACTACTTTCTAATTTTATTCCACATTGGCCAAGGATTCGTGGGTTGTCATTTATCGAATCATATAGGACATATCTCTTCTTTTAGTAGAAGTGGTAGATTCTTTATTGATCATTCATTATCTCCATATATAACTTATTACACCCAAGCATACCCTTTAATATACCCTAAGGGTCTTAAGGAATAAGTCAAAGTGTAAATCATTATATACAAGATATTATGATGATCTCAAGTCTAATCATTACTTGTACTACTATCACTACAAGAATTTCTATTGACATGTAAGTAAAACTCCATTAGTTATTCCTTAGCGAGTCACGTTCAGTGAACTTATTCTCCAATAAACACCTACATACTTTCTTTAGTGTCTCCACACAAATGATCATGAGATCAATCATCCTCATCAAATAAGCAAGCAACATATGTATCAATCTATTCGGATTCACTAATTCCCTTTTTAGTAATCCATTGTTTGAGAATATTTTAGTTTTTAAGTTATCTAAGAATTTAGATCTCATTAACATGATCTCATCATGATTCTAAAAGTATTGCTTAAAACTATGGTTTATCACATATTATTAAAACAGTACCATGTAGATAAATTAAATGCCTTTAGTAAATAAATACTTTTATTAATAAATAAATAAGATTGATTACAAGTATATGTTTTATCATTATACATGATTAGCTTGTGTGCATACTACTTTCATATTATGCTTGCGATTGGTGCTTAAAGTTGCACCACACCGCACAATACTCACACTTAAATTAAGATTTATTATTTTCGAATATTAAATGAATCATGTCAATTTTAAATTTGAAAATATTTTAATTTAACTTTTAAAAAATGGATATTAATCCTATCATTCAAAAAAGAGGGAGTCTTCCTAACGCCAAGATTCGTCCACGCACTCCAATCACCAAAGCGCGTCAAATCCTGCACAGAAATGAAGTCACACCAAACGCTTGACGGCTTGGGCCGTCGAGGGATAGCTCCGATGTGAGAGTAAGTACAGTTTGAAAAAAGTTTAATAATAGATCTTTAATGATCTAGTGTTGTAAAAAATAATTGTGTACCTTAGAATTAGTGTAAAGCCTTGTATTTATAGTAATTACACCACCTCCATAGAGTCCTTCCCCGAATAGAATTAGGATTACTCATTAGGTATAATTCTTTAATGGGATTGTATAAAATCTCCTTAAAGATAGAAAGTTGGATTATATCCTAACACTTTCCTTATGAGTCATTGTGAGACCCCATATTTTATGAATAAATATTTAATTTTCTTGAAATAATTTTTTTGAATATTATGGTGTGGATTTGATATAATGTTATAGTTGTGGGTAGTATTTATAAATTCTGCAAAGTATGAAAGTTGTTATAAAATATTCGTTTGGTCAGGGAATATTCTTTTTGTCGGAGAATATTCGTACGACGGCATAATAATTGGTGGACCCCACAATGGAAGTATTGTCGTCGTAGTTAGAAAACGACAAAAATATTTTATAAAAATAACGGCAGAGGTTTTACCGTTAAAACTGTTGAACTACCCTTGAGTAAAAGTACGATGAAGAATAATCATGGTTGCATAGTAGCACACGGTATTGATTATTGATGCTTACGTAAGAAGTCACTCAGTTATACTCAATTATTGCAACAGTAATTGCTGCATCATATCTCTCATACTATTGATTCGATTATTGTCACAGTATCATCTGCATAATATGATATATTATTAGATCAATAATTGAGACGACAAAGTTATTCATATTATTAAATTGCAATATTTACAATGTCTAAAAGTTCACAAGAGAGAGGTTTGGTCACCTAATCATGCTACCTAATAGAGAGAAATTCTTATTGAAAGCCCCTTTCCTGGGAACGACCTGGTTGATAAATATTGTGAGTTATAATATTAATGATGAATGTTATTAAAATTAAAGTTGTGCTCGGAGTTAAATTTGGAGACGCAGACGTGATATTTGAGTCCGGAACGACGAAATTAGTAAAATTAGCCTATAAACACAAAAATTTTCGGGATTCACTATTAGGTCAAAAAGTCAACAGTTGACTTTTTTGGGAAAAGTCAAACTTCAAATTTTTAAAATTTATATTTTTGATAAAAATAGTTTCATTGTGTTGGAATTATTTGTGTTAGTGAAAATCGATATTTATTTCGATAATAATTGATGTCTGGAGGATATATTGACCAATCGGGTAATTAACCGGATAAATGAGCAATTGATTGCTATTATTTCACATGATTATAACTATTTGTTCACATGTGTGTACTATTGAATCACATTCTTATACTATTAGGGGAGTTAGTGCAAGATTGATGATACTTGCATGACTAAGTTAAAAATGGAGGTATAGATGGAGGTACTATACTGTAATTAATTTTTTCACATGTTTAGAACTATTGAGTCACATGATTTACTATTAGGGGAGGTGGTGCAAGTTTGATAATACTTGGATGACTAAATTAAAAATTAAAGAAAATTTGGAGGTATTGTACTTAATATTCTGAGCCCTAAAATGTGCAATTATCAAAACTATATTTTCATATAAATAGAAGCTCATTCTTCCTTCATTTCTCACCAATTCACTAAAGCTTTAGAGCCATTATTATAGAGAGAAATCTATAGAGAGAAAGAAGAAGAGAAGTCTGCTCCCTCACTATTCCAGTATCCAGTCTTCTTTTGAGGTAAAGGATATTATTTGTTGTACCTGTAAGGAGTATTATTTCTTTCTTATTCATGAAGAAGAACTTCACGTTATTCCATCCTTTATTATTCTCATTGGAATAACTCGTTATGCAAAGTCAAACATACATGGTGAAATTCTTCTCATTATTCCATTCTTTATTATTATGTTGAATAATCTTGCTTATGCAAAGTGCATGCATACATGGTGAAATTCTTTTATTATTCCGCATTTATTATTCTCGCTTCTAATATCCTGCATCTCATGCGTTTTCACGGACGGACCAGTTCCATTATTTATTATTCGCAGCATTTATTATTCTCGTTTAATATCCTGCTCTTTGCGCTTTTACGCTGCACTGATTCTATTATTTATTATTCCGCATTTATTATTCTATCGGAATATCCTGTCTGTACGTTTACGCCGGACCTAGTTCCATTATTTATTACTCTGTTGGGAATAACCTGTTTGTGCGGTCTCTATCTCATGCATAGTGAATCCTTCTGTTATTCCATTCTTTATTATTCTGTTAGAATAACCTGTCTATGTGGATTTTCCACATGCATGGTGAATGATCCTCCGTATTCATTCTTATTAAATTGTGGAAATTATCTGTCTAAGTGGATTACCGCATGGCGGACGAAAATCCATTTGCAGTTTCATATATTCTCTTATACTCAGTTGGTTAAAGCTTTGACTTCTATACTCCATGAAATTAGTGGAATATCCTTGATATTTGCGCTTCATCCAATATCTTTTCATGGAAATATTCTTCTGAGCATTCTTGAATTTTACTCTACAAAGAAGTATCATGTTGACAATTTGGACGTTATTGGTTTCTAGTTAAATTAATTCGTGAACTTGTTTTATTGAATTATTATGTCATTGTCATGATAAGTTATATTGGTTATTATGTGAAAACATGAAAGTTTCTTAGAAATCACAAAGGGTTGAAAATTAGATTTTGGTAAAAACGGAACACGAAATTCAATTGACCATATCTCCTGTTATATTTTGAATTTTTGAGTGTGGTCAAGTCCTAGAGTTAGATCTATGAGTTTTGTAGCTTATCCAAGTGGAATCACTAGAAAAGGTGTTGTAGATTTTAGTGTGGACTAATTTTAGCAAAGGAGGCAAAAGTTGTCAATTTCGAAAAAGCTACTTCCCATGTTTTTAAAAGGGCTGTTTCGGCCACTTAATTTGTGAGAAATATTATGGCCTTTTGGGACATAAAAGTATATGGTATAAAGAACATCATGTCCAAAAATGAGCTCATTCCGACTTAAAATGAGAAAGTTATGACCATTTCAATATTTAGGTTTTTCAGATGAAAAATGCTATAACTGGAGTTCTATAACTCTGATGACCATGAAATTTAAACTGGAAGCTCACGTTAACATGTGTAAGATTTTGCCAAGATTTAGGAATTTTTGGAGTTAACCTTGAGGTAGCTAATTTCTTAAGGAATTAATTAGAAATTGATTTTTGAAAAATAGTAAATGAATTTTAAAAATTCCGAAAAAAATATATGTTCATTATGGGACTATATTATGCTAAATCCCAGAAAATAAATATTTTTGGGACTGATTTGGTATTTTTCATGAAAATAGTTTAGTTACGAACATATGAGTTAAATATGTTATGTGAAGTAACAAAGTTGGAAAATAGGATTTTGTGGCTTGGAAATCCTATATAAGGTATATGTAGATTGTTGATAAGGGATTTGATCATTGGTGATGAAATCTTATGAGTATGGCATTTTTGAATGATTAAATGCATTATTTGATAAAGTGTAAACAATCGAAATAAATTGTTTATAAGTTTAAGAGGTGATTAAAATATTGTTATAATATTAACAATATTAGATTATGAGTTATTTAAGTGATGAATAATATTTGGATAAAATTAAAGTTTTTAATAGTTATTCTTGTTTTAGTTTGATTAATGCTTATATCATTGTCATCATCCTCATGCTTAAATGGTGATGAAAGTTATCTTTGGCTTACGTGCGAAGATGGACTGTTGATTATTGAATTGTATATCTTTGGCTTACGTGCAAAGATGGATTGTTGATTATTGATTTTATTATTGTATATCCTTGGCTTACGTGCAGAGATGGACTTGGTATGATTATGACCAAGGATTATTCGGTATAGTCATGACCATTGATGATTTAATGAATATCCTTGGCCCGTAGTGCAGGGATGATTCGATGATGCGGTTTATTTATTAAGCTGAGTCTCATCGATAAGAATTGATGAAAATATTTTAAATCATAGAAGATAGTAGATTTTATTCTTTACTTGACTCTTCTTATGAATTGCTTATTCCGCTGCAGTTAAACTTGATGTCTATTGTATTTTATCAGTTTAACATTATTGAAGACTATTGATAATTTATTCTGCATTATCTTAGTCATAATATTTCTTACTGGGCTAGTTGAGCTCACCCTTTCTTTCACTGTTCTCTTCAGGAAATAAGAATATAGCTGGGACGAGTCGGGGAACGAAGTGACGATCTAGATGATAGCATTAGTAGTCCTCAATATTCTGTTAAATAGTGTGACAATAAATATAATGAGGACTGAATTTGAGTTTGTATACTGTCTATGAGGACTCCATTGAGAATGGATATTGTCTAGAAGGCAGTATTCTTGTTTAAACTCTCGCTTTATGTTTTGTCGAATTATTTTACGACAATTTGTATAGTTAAGTTTGTATTTGTATTTTGTACCATGTATTTGACGACTCAGAATAGGTGATGTATATCTAATTTTGGGGGCGTCACAGTCATAAATTAAATAGAATTGGGAATCCTTGATTCGATAAAATACTCAATTGCCAAAATAGATTTCTACGCAGGTTAAAATAAGTCCACGTGGACTCCAGCCCACCATATAATTCTGGCCTAAATAATCATGCCCCAACAAGTCTGGTGTTTTTTCTTGGGTATTGTTAATACTCCCTCTATCTCGTAATATATGTCATTTTAGATTATTTTATTTTTTTCTAATTATTTGTCATTTTATATAATATAGGAGAATTAAATATAATATTTCTAAAATTACCCTTTATGGAAAAATGTTATAGATGAGGAAGATAATGAGATAAATATAATAATTATAGAAATTTAAAAGTATTATAGACAATTGATATTATATTTAATATTATATAATTATTTTTTTTAATTCTTGTCCATAACTTTAAAATAACATATATTAAGGAACAAAAAGTAATATGTTTATTTAAAATGAGAAAAGTGATGGGGAAAAAAAATAGGAAAATGAGGATTAAAAATAAGGGCATTTTGATTGTTTGGTAAGAACGAGAATAAATTGAAAGAAAAGAATGGAAAAAGTTGGTATTTCCGCTCAGGGCCATCTTTTTCTCTTCCTAAAAGTAGGAGAAAAAGAGGAGGGAAATAAGGAGGGACTTAAAGATGATGCATTGATTACTTACAATCCCTCCCTCTACAAAATGCTGAACTTCTTCCAAAACATTGAGAGATTAGATAAGACATATAAGAATATCTCCAATAGTAGTAATAATAAAAATTCTTTAAATTGAAGTTTGTTAACTTACGTAGAAATTTGAAGAGTATTATTTGTTATTTTAATATTTTATGACTTGTCAGTCTCTTCAATTCATTAATACAGTATTTGACTTAAAACAATAATAATTGATAAAAAGATATGATATTAAATTTTAAAATCAAATTGTACATTAAACCCATTAAACAAAATAAATATTTTTAGCCTTTTTCATATGATTTTGATTAGACTGGCAAGATGATGGTCTGACCATGAGTAACCGCCCGCCTTCACTCATACCAGGTTGGGCTTTGGTCAGATTTTTAGCCCGAAAATCTGGTAGTTTGGAGTTATGAGACTTGAACACAAGACTTGTAAGTAAATAAATAAGAGTTCAAACCAATCGAGCTACAACAACTATTTATTTTTAATGCAATCTTCAATATAAAATATATTTTTAATTATTTTAGTTGTAATAAATAATAATTGTAGTTTGAAATTTCTTAATTGATGTGGCAGTTAATAATGAGATATTGGGTAATGCCTAAAATCATGTCATGCAAAACTTCTGAAAATCAATTTAAATGTTCAAATTGCTAAAATCTTGGTATCTCCAAGTTTCAACCGTGTAAATCTTGGAAATTAATTAGATATCTCTTGGAACAATATTTGTGGAGTCATGAATGCATTTCTAAAAGTTAAATAAATTATATTAATTTTAAAGTATAATTTTAAAAAATCAAATTTGATTATATACTTTGAAAGTAATTTATAATACTATTAAAATTTTAATTGATTGAGGTATGTAGTTAATGTAGGTAATTAGAATTATTGTTTATTATAAATTATTTTATTATTTTTAATATTTATTATTAATACTATTTTTGTGTAGCAAAAAATTTTGCAAAAAAAAATAATAGGGGAAGAAGCTGCTTCCTGGCTTGACTTGACCAATCTGCCTAACATTTTCGACCACTAAAACCCCGCCTTTTGGCTGACGGCTACTACCAGTTCACCACTTGCTTGGTTGCCACCTCTAATTTTGATTCTTCCAAAACAAAATAAATATTTTGAAGAGACAAGGTCAACTTACCAGTTCTGAAGAGAGAGAATAAAGTTGCAGATTTAATGAGTAAGGTTGGAGAGACTGTTTGAGATAATTGTTTTGATGTGTCTTACCTATTTGAGTATCCCAAAGTAATTGAAAAGACTATTGAAAATGTTCTAATGGTAAATATGATTATAGCATATATATATATATATATATATATATATATATATATATGATCTGGATCATTGCAGATACCCACTTATCTTATTACTTCACTTTCCCCCTTTAGTGACGGACTCGTGATTTCTGTCGGTCATATATAAACCGTCGTTTATACTTTTAGTGACGCTATATGTTGTCCATCGCTAAAAGTATAGGCGACATTATTAGATGATGAAACCGTCACGTATCCGCCATCTAAAAAAAAGTGAGCACGTGAGTAAGATAGATATATACATTGATCCTCATATATATATATATATATATATATATATATATATATATATATATATATATATATATAGGAAGGATCAAGAAGCATTTTCCTTATCTAAGCATTACTCCTTAAATAGCATTCTTTTATTAAAACTACGTCATTTTGGAGTTTCTTTTAAAAAATAAGTGGGAATGCTCTTTGATCCTCTCTCTCTCTCTCTCTCTCTCTCTCTATATATATATATATATATATATATATATATATATATATATACAGTTCGGATCTTAAGCTTTATTCACTTATCTAGCTCACACCTCACCCGCTTAACGACGGATTTGGCGATTTATTCGGTCCGTCGCTATATATAGAACCGTCTTAGATTTTAGCGACGGACAACATATAGCGACGGACCGAATCGTCGCCGCCGTCCATCGCTAAAGGGGATGAGCAAAAGTGAGCTAGATAAAAATGAATTTAGATCCAAATCATATAATATATATATATATATATATATATATATATATATATATATATATATAAAAAAGTTCACGTTTAATATATAGACTCCAAATTTCCGTCTCATTTTCCATTTCATCTTAGGTCTCATGTCATGTATTAATGATTTGTTATTAAATATATTTTATTTATTTATTTATAGTAAAATTTGTAAATAAGTTATAATTATTAAACACTAACATATAATACTAAAATTGAAGAGGGATAAATCAGAAAACAAGGTTGTTGATAATATCAAAATAATATTTATATTATCAGAATAAATCTAAATGAGGATATTTTTACAATTGTTTTAACTACACTTTGAACTTTTAACGATACTTATTACTCTAATGTCATGTTTGTTTGCAAGAATTATAATTTCGAAATTATAATCCTAAGAATATTAATCTTGTGATTAAATAGTCATAGTCACATATTTATTTTTTATGGGATTATTCGTGTGAGAACTTAAAATAATCTCATGTTAATGTTTGTTTTTTTCGGGATTAATTAAAGGACCGGATAAAAAAATATCATTTGGACTATTATACTCTTACCAATAATAACATATTTTAAACTTGTTTATACATGAAAAATGATAAATAATAAGTTGTTTACCAATAAGTTGTTTAAATAAGATTTGACAAATAAAAAGTCAATATTTAAATATGACTAGGACTAATAAGTTGTTTACCAATAAGCTATTCACCAATAAACCGTTTAAATAATAAGTTGTTTAAATAATAAGATGTTTACCAATAATAAGTTGTTTACCAATAAGTTATTTATCGCTTTGAATAATAAGCTATTTATCGATAATAAGTTATTTATCAATAAGTTGTTTACTAATAATAAGCTTATTGGTAAGTTGTTTACCAATAAACTGCTTAAATAATAAGTTGTTTATCAATAATAAGTTGTTCACCAATAAGATATTTAAATAATAAGTTGTTTACCAATAATAAGTTGTTTTCCAATAATAAATTGTTTAAATAATAAGTTGTTTACCAATAATAAGTTTAAATAATAAGTTGTTTACCAATAATAAACTGCTTACATAATAAGTTGTTTAAATAATAAATTGTTTAAATAAGAAGTTGTTTATCAATAATAAGTTGTTTACCAATAAAGTCGGTTACCAATAATAAGTTTATTGGATATAATAAGATATTATGACTATTTTAAAAAAATTAAGGATAATTTTGTTTAGAAATTTTAGTCTCATCGGTGGGAATTATAATACTTGGTTGAACATAGTATTAAATAATCATCTATATTAAGTCATTTTTTAATCTCTGAACTAATAATCCTAAGTCCAAATTTAAAAATAAGAAAGAAACTTATAATTAATAGATATATGTCAAATAGAATTCTTGTAAACAAATATATATAACCCTAGGTAAAGGACCATCCATAATTCCATCCTTCAATTTTATTGACTCCTTGAGTCCTTGCAGAGTTGACTTTTTTTATAATACTCTTGTTTCCATTTTATGTAATTTTAACAATTTAACAATAATTTTGTACTTTACACTTTTGTCAAAAGTACAAACATTCTGCTTCAGCTAAAAGTACTTAAAAGCCCAAATCTCTACTATAAACACCAAAGCACTTTCATATTTAATTTAAAAGTGACTTTTGTCCACCCAAAAGTTCTCCAAACGGGCTGTTATTTTGCCAAAATACCTAAGCTTAACCTAAAAAACAAAAATAAATAGCCTAAGAACCATTTATTAATTAAAAGAAATAATGATCAATAAATAAAAGTAAAACAAATAGGGTCTATAAAGAACTAGATAATAATGAGAAAGCATAGCATGCATGATCATGATCATGATCATTCATGCAAGTATACTCTATAGTTTAGTGCATAATACAATGAAGTGCAAAAGTGAAAATTGGAGTGAGTTTTTATAATCTTCTAAAATTTAGACATAGAAATTTTATTTGTTTCATGAATTTAGTGTTGGATAAACAAAATACTAAAAGAAAAATATAATTGATTTAACAAGTAATAAAATAAAATAAAATTTATATGCCCAAAACAAACATTGCACTAGAAAGATCTAACAAGTAACAAAATATTGAAATATTTTGAAAATAAATTAAATCTAAATTAAGGAAAATAATTTTATTAGCCTTTTCTTCTCCTTCCCATAAATAGAATATGAGAATCAAGTTGAGCCATGCATTAAAAAAAGATTATTATACCAAAGCTCAAACCAATCATATGCTTCATGTTTTTTGAAATGGTAAGAGTTATGACCTCAAAACTTTGCCTCTAGTTTCTAGTTTGAATTTTGTCCGCACAACACATGAACCTACCCATGCACCCACTAACTAGCCTAGGATTCCTATTAAAGACAAATTGGCATTCTTGTACTCATGATTTGCCTTCATTTTTATTTATTTTTTAAATCGTTATCACATTAAATAAGCTGCACATGCACATGGCATTAAAAAAATGTTGAGATGTAATTTTCGAATCCCGAATTAACTAAGAATAAAGTAAATTATATTTTATTTTTGAAATTAAGGATATGGTAAAAGACAATAGTCCTTAATTTCACATACTTGTAATTAAAAGAATTACATGCATACGATGAGTGATTAACATAAAGTAAATTTTAGTCAATTAATTAATACAATATTAAGTTGGGAAAGTGATCTCTCATTACGTGTAAATATTGTATTAATCAATTGATCAACTTACTATGAGGTTAATTTTACTGTAATTGGATCAATGCATCTGACTATTTATTTTTCTTTTTTAGTGTCATGCCATATATTTCAGTGAGATGGCAGCGTTTACTCTGAGAAAACAATTAATATAATATTATTTTGGGGGAAAAAAATTAATATAGAGAAACTAAAACGAAACCAAATTTTAAATACAAGGACCAAAAGAGTCATTTTGCTAAGACAAAGCAAATGACTTGCCAACATTCACTGGTTACTTACCTGAGGATTTACTACTACTACTACTACTACTACTACTACTAGTACATCTCTTCCCGCATCAATCTCCCCCGAGCCATCCTTTTTTCTCTCTGAACAATTTTGTCATGAAATTATGTCACTGTTACTGGGGGTGGGGTTCTGGGGGAGACAGGGGTGTGTGATTGTAAAATAATTTTTTTAATTTTTTTTTAAAAATAGGTAAAGATAATAAATGTTATTTTCCCATTAAATTTAAAAATTGTCGGATAATTTTCATTTGCAAGATAACTGTTTTAAAAGTTAGGATATAAAACAAAGTGGAAAGGGATATACCCTAGAGGGATAAATCAATTTTTAGAGTTTTTTTAGATAAAGAACATAAAAAAAATATGTGAAAGTATGAATTTTCATATAATTTGGTGATGTCTATCAACGATTTTATATTAAAAACTCAATAAATCTAAGTCGTCCAAAATATGCTTATTTTACAATTTATAAAATGAAGTAACACAATTTTAAATTAAAGAAAAATTTATAAAACTTATATTTTTTCATGATTATTTCATCTGTACAGTTAAATTATATTAAAAAAATGATGAAATGATTTTATTATATAATTTATATACCTATAGGTACCTCCCACAAGCCCATAAAAATATTCTTCAAATATCAAAAGTCCAAAAGTAACCCAAATTTTTACTCTCCTTTAATAATATAAAAGATACGTTGCAAATTTTATAACTGCCTCTAAATTAATTGTCCATTTAAATTGCTCGACACTTATTAATGAGGTTTTATTATTTTTAAAAACACCACTTTGATATTAAATTTTTGTGTATAAAATAAAATGAAAATTTATATATACTCTCGCTCGAAAAAAAATATAATATTTCTTTGAGTATAGCTAAGCCTCTGTTTAGCTGGTAGAATCTATTACCCGAAACTAAATTTATAATAATGACATTTTTATTTAATTATTTTAAAATGTTAACAACCCAAGATAATTTTTAATGGATCGGTTACTATGAAATTAATTTTATGATAAGTTAGTCAATTTATCAATATAGTGCTGACATATAAAGACAAATTATTTCTCGACCTGCGTATTAATACTGTATTAATAAATTGTCAAAAATTAATTTCATATTAACCGCTCATTTTTTGATCTAGTGCCCAAATAGACCCACTCATTAATGATTAAAAGTTAAAACAAAATTTATGTCCGTCCATCTATCTTTTTGATGTACTTTTCTGTCAATTACATATAGTAGTGTTTTTCACAATAAAATAATGTATATTTTTGAATCTATAATAATAAAATAGAACCTAATTTAAATTTGGACAGGAAAGAATAAGTACGGTTTAGATTCATTTTAATTGATTTGGACGAAAAAACATAAAAACAATTCAAATTCATTTTAATTTTCAGATTGTTAAAACGAAAAGAGGGGGAGGATTTCGTCCGTGCGTTCAAGCACATGCAATTACTAGTATACAATATTTTGGTATGTTATGCATTATAGTCAACACTCAAGACACATGCTACAAGACATTATGTGACACCCCAAAATAGGTATATATCATCCATCTTGGGTCGCCAAATACATAGTACAGAATTTAAATACAAACTTAATTCACTACAAGAAAATGTCAGAATAAATGACCAAAAATCATCGGTAATAGCCCTTTTTGGTCGCAGAAAAGTATTACTAGCGATCGCCAATGGCGCCGCCTTGAATTTGGTCGCTAGAGTATGTTAGCGAATCAACCCTGGTCGCTATTCTATTCATAAGTTCATTTTACCTCCAAAAATTGGCACGAAATATTGGCGCCTTAGTTATTTGCGATCACTCACCATCAATGACGCGCATGCGTCATTTGATACTTCCATATCATTTAAAATTAGCGATCGCATCACGGTCGGCCGATAATGATCACGATCTATTCCAATTAACTGGCCCAGCCCAGTTCGTCACTCTCAAACGATAGAAGAAAAAAAAGAGGGAGAAAAGAATAGGGAGAAGGGGGAGAAGAGACGAGGGAAAAGAGGGAAAAACGCCGCCACCCACCACCACCACACATCACCACAGTCACCCACCATCACCACCACCACCACAGCCACCGTCGCCACCCACCATCACCACCACCACCACCAAAACCGCCGCCGACACCACTGCAGGTACACCTGATTTACTACTGTGCATTCCATTCCATTCCATTCCATATATTCATCGCAAAGTTTTTCCATATTGTAAGGTAGGTTGTGCATTTAGGCCACCATTTTCTTCCAAAATATATAATAAATGTAGCTTAACAATATACATTTTCCAATGAGAAATAATTTTGAAAAATTATAGTTAATTACTATAAATTATATAAAACGTCAAATAATTTAGAAAAAATAAAATTATCTAAAAGATCGTATATTATGAGACAGAGAAGTATCAGTTACAGTATTGCTAAATTTTAGAGTTGGCAATCACAAAAAAAAAAAACATACATGTGACTAAAATTATTTAATCATACGATTAATATTCTTGAAATTATAATCCATAAAAATATAGTACCGGGATTATAATCTCGCTGAAATATCTTTTCTAAAGCAATTTCTTATCTAGAACTTGTTCTTGGGAAACTTTTGGATACAAAGAATTTGGGGGCTTCAACCCTTCCATTCAATTTGATGCCAAAATAATAGAATTTGGGGGCTTTAACCATTCCATTCAATTTGATGCCAAAGTATCTTCCAACAAGTACCATCCGGAGGAATTATTGTCAAAGTTTTTTGCACATTATCATAAGATCTTATATATGATTTACTACTGTGAATATATATATAATGGTAGTAGGGATCCACCATTTTCAAAATGAACAAGTTTCCTTCATTGCCCCTAGATATCCCGCATACGATATCTTGAAATTTAACAAAAGTCCGAATGTAATAAATCGATTAGTCAAGTCTTTGTATCCAATAGAATTTGACCATGTATCTTTGCGAGAATATAACAATAGAATTTGACCATGTATGCCTTGAATTATAGTTGTGCACATTACTGCTTTGTGTGTTGGGATTATATTTTCTTTGAAATTGGTCAAGTATGCATGCCCTCGCAATGCGTGTGGATAGTCCATATTATAGGGGAGACTCTGTAATTTTTTTCATATATAAGTCAAATGGCCATATAACTTGAACATTAGTATAACATAAAACATAACTAGGAATTAAGTTTATCCATAATTCAATCAAGAAGAGGTTCAAAGAAGTTTTTCCATAATTCACAATCGAGAAGATAAAGAAAATGACAGACTATTAATATGTATGCTATAAGTATGGCTTAGCTTAGAATAGAAAGAAAATGAAAATTACAAACACAAACACAAGCACCATAACTTCAACCACACTAAATCTTCATATATAAGTCAAATGGCCATATATGCATTCGTGTATATGTGATGGCAATGAGTATATGTGATGTTTTTTGTTGTGTTCAGATATGGACCCTCGAATCATATATGTATCCTTGTTAAATAACTTGTTAAGCATGAGAATGTTTCATGGTGATTTAAGGTTTATAGGAATGCTTAAAGACCATATGTGTTCTATTGTAGACTGTTGGGGATTTGGTAGCCAAAATTGTGCCTATAAGGGAACTGTTATGGCCAACTTGTGTGACTAGTGTTGTTAGATAGTGAGGAGTACATACATTGCCTATAGATAACATGTAAAAATGGTTCCCTAAGTTAGTTAAGGTCTACATGGTGTGTTGTGCAAATTCTTGCTTAAAAATCATTGAAAATAAGCTTTATAGAACAATGAACACTAAAATAGTGAACCACCATACCTGGACCCCATACACAAGTTTCAATAGTCATAATAGGACATAAGAAAGCTACACAAACTAAAGGAACCAAGCCCAAGCCATTTTGAGCATGAGACTTGTTAAAATCACATTTTAAAGCCAAAATGGAATTTGTTTTGGACAATTCATAGTACTGACCTTAAAGGACTATTATGAGAAGATACAAAGTTGCTCATACATGAAACATGGTCATTAATAAAGCTAACAAGAAAACCAATTTAAGCTCTCTTTTCAAGCCTAAAGTGAGCTTTGATAAGTCAAAATGAGTTAGATGATTAAATAAAGTTTGGTGATGCTAAAAGTAACCTTAAGTAACTTAAATATACACGCCTAGACTATCCTAAATGGCCTAGACTATCCTATCCTATTGTCCTTTTGTTTACATACAATTACATATCCCGATGTTCTCTATATCCCCGACATGTTTATGTACCTTTCATTTATAACTTATACTAACATCCTAAATTTTTTTTATAGATGTCTTACGAACTCTGCAAAGACGAAAAGCCTTGGGTTGGGTGAGAACCCTAATCATGTGTCAAGGCTCCGGCTAATCCGGATGATCGCATTCTTATCTGAGATCCGTCCTCCTCCGAGATAAAGACGTAAGTTAAACATCGTGTATATATATATATAAAGATTTAATATTTTCATTTTTATAAATATAGTAGTGATTTAAATGTAAGGGTTTTAATATAAATTATTGTATATTGTAGTGATTTTCAAGATAGTAAAATTGTGAAGTGCATTTCACAATTATGCTTCTGTAATCGGCTTCGCTAGTGATTACACGGGCGAGAGCACACCTCTAGCCCATAAGGATGTAGTTTGGGCTAAATTTGGTATATATTTTTTATCACTCGATAGATAATACATAGTTAATCAAATAATATTGTTTAGTAATATAACTTGATTTTAATATTATTATTGTTGTTTTATTTGCGAAACGATATAGATGGGACGACGCGCAGGCATCGATTTATTCGAGACACTATTACGCGTAAGTCTGTGTTGTCGAACTAAAGATAATTTGAACAAGGACGACAAAAAAGCCCTACACAATGCCGAGATTGACCATCCAGACATGGGTGAAGCGAGTATATGCGTGAGCATAGCCCACAGTGGTGCATGCCCCCATATAGGTGTAGATGTGTGACCCGGTGGAAAGTCGAGAGTTGGGTCAAGAGGCGCAGATCCGCCGCCTCGAGCAGATCCTCGTGTGTATCGAATCGGCGAGAAGGAAAAAGGCACGTGTCGGGCGGCGGTATATCACACCGCAAAGACATTCTTTGCCAGAAATACGTATGTTATGTTTACAGTCATCTTTTGTAGCTAAAATATCATATGTTTACATAATAATATGAGAAAATGAACTATAGGAGTCTCAGTCTCAAGGTCAACCTATCAATTGGTTGGATGTGTATGTAGCCACCGCGATGGTCTACCCGGTCGCTCGTATAAGCGGTAATAAGTTCACTTTATCCTAATATGTTGTTTATAAATTATAACGACCTTCTTTAGTATTTTTTTTATTTATTTTTAACTATTTAATTGTTCATCTTCTGACAGGACACTTATAAGGGCTTAATGAACGAGCGCTATCCTGAAGGCACCCCGCGTCCGTCGATTGATCAAGAATTATGGGAGAGGCGTCCATCGTGAAGAAAAAATTATGTCAAAGGCCAAGGACAAAGACGGCGCTGACCATCGCTGGCATAGCAGCATCTCGCCACCCACCTACATACCATCGAGTTATCCACCCTATCATACTCCTGCCGATTGTGTGAGAGCGATCTGTCGAGATCGTGATCTTCTTCAGATATCTTGGGCGGGCATCTGCAGCTCTCGAGTCTGATGAGTTGGCGGAGGCGATGGCGGCATGCGGCGAGGAGCGAGGCAGCGAAAGACAACAATGTGAGGCGTATATATATATATATCGTTTATTGTTTAGCTACATTGTCTTATATGTTTTTAGTCTCTGAGTCACTGTCTTACTTATATGTAACATATATGTTTTATTACTTTGATAATTACAGGATCCTAATTTGGATGATCCATGAAGAAGCGCTTTGACTTATTTTTTTAGATTTTTAAAGCCTCAGTACTCTTTTAGATTCATTCTTTGGACAATTGTATTAGTTTATATGGATGTTTACGATATCGATTATATTGTGTTGGATGAATGTTTTGTATTGTATTGGATGGATGTTAATATGGATGCTTGTATATATATATATAAAGCGTATTGGGGATTGAAAGCGAGTACAAAGCGAGTTATTTTGGGAAATCAATAAAATAGGCAAAATTTAAAAAAAGCATCAATGATCGCTTGAATCTAGCGGCCATCACGCGGTCGCTATTATCGGTCACGACACGCAGCTAACGTCACGCATGACAAATGACTCAAAGATAAGTCATAATAATACGACGACGTGATCGGCCGCTACTTGCGATCGCTAATTAGTTTGTCGCTATTATTGGTCGCCGATGTCCTTCCAATGACTGTGATTATTCATGACTAGATGTCGGCGATCGATACGGTCATAGATAGACATCTCGATCGTGTCATGCGTCATCGATGATGTCTGACGATAAGCTTTTTTGTTGTAGTGATTATACAACTGTCGTGTAAAATACGACAAAACATAGTTGAGAGTTTTGACACGAATATTTTCTTCTAGACAATATCTAAACTCAAATGGAGTCCTCATTACATTTATTATCACACTATTTTATAAAATAGTGAGGACTACTATAGCCACCATCTCGGGCCGTCACTCCATTTTCCGACTAGTTCCGGTTACGTTCTTATTTCCTGAAGAGACCAATGAAAGTAAAAGGGTAAGCTCAACTAGCCCAGTAAGAAATATTATGACTAAGATAATGCAGAATAAATTATCGTTAGCCTTCAACAGTGTTAAACTAACAAACAACAAGTTTAATTGCATCGGAACAAACAATCTACTATCTTCTATGATTTAAAAAGTTTATCATCAATTTTATCGCTGAGACTCAGCTCAATAAATAATTCACATCACTGAATTATCCGTGCACTACGGGCTAAGGATATTCATTAGTATCACATCCACGAATTATCCATGCACTACGGGTCAAGGATATTCGTGTTATCACCAATGGTCATGAGCATGCCAACAACAATCCATCAATGCACTACGGGCCAATGATGACTTTTACCACATCATTTGTGACATTACATGTCATGATTATATCGAATTATCCCTGGTCATAATCATACCAATCAACATTCCATCTATGCACTACGGGCCAAAGATGACTTTCATCACAATGTAAGTATAAGGATGATGACAATGATATAAGAATTCAATTAAATGAAAGCAAATGATAAATTTTAAAGATTTATAATTTAATTTATCCAAAATTCAATAATGTTCAAATTATCAACATGATACTGCTTTGTGGAGTAAAATTCAAGAATAATATTGTATAAAAAATAATTTGGATCGAAAAGGAATCAATTTTTATCATGAATAGTACCCCGGGTGAATAGTACTCGAGTGAATAGTACCCGTGAATAGTACCTCGGGAATAGTACCCCGACATGAAAAAATTAAAAATTATCAAAAATGCTTAGAATAATATTTCCATGAAAAGATACTAGATGAAGCGCAAGTTTCAAGGATATTCTACTAATTTCAAGGAATATAAAAGCAATACTTTAACAAAATGAGTGTAGAATTCAGAATCTGAAACGAAATAATATTACTTACATACTAAAGAGTATGGAAGAATATATTATTTCATACGAATATTGAACAAAAATAATATCCCTTATCTTAAAAAAAGAGTACTTCTGACTGGTAGGGCGGGGATATTCTTGAAAAAAACTTATACTATTTTCTACAATCAAAGTTTTTTTAAACTCTAAATAAATACGCTCAATATTATAGAAGAAGAATTTTTTGATTCTGGTGTAAGTTTCAATTCTAAACTAAGCATCCTATTTATAGGAGAATGAAAATGATAATATTTGAATTTAGAAATTACGGACCAACAGTAGAAGTTTCACTGGCGCAATTCAATGCTGAATTTTTTTCTGAATTCATTATGCAAATATTATCCAGACACTATGCAAACACTATGCATAATAAAATATAATATATTTTATTTTTCATAAAAAATAAAACTTATAAAATATATATTTATATATATCTTCCCTTCATTACATACCATCCTAATACATTCACCTCCGTGAAACCCCCCCCCCCCCCACCCCCACCCCACCCCCCCCCCCCCCCACCCACACCCACACGTCAAATATCATCATATATATATATATATATATATATATATATATCATACTCATAACACATACTTTTTTGAAAAATGAGTAGGCGAGGGTCCAAATAATAAGCCAAATTTATAACAAATACTTCATAAAAATTTTCTCAATATTTTTAACAACATTTATTCATCAATAATATAACTTACAATATTAACAACTAGATCATTCCCAGGAAAGAGGGGGCTTTCCGATACGGATTTCTCCCTATTAGCGCGCAATTAGGTGACCAAACCCTTTTCTCGACAGAATTTTCTAGACATTGTCAATAATGCAAATAATAATATGAATAACTTGTCATCTTAATTATTGAT
Organism: Panax quinquefolius; assembly: GCA_020205615.1. Taxonomy (NCBI): domain Eukaryota; kingdom Viridiplantae; phylum Streptophyta; class Magnoliopsida; order Apiales; family Araliaceae; genus Panax; species Panax quinquefolius. The sequence continues at coordinate 44,797,426 of CM035163.1, read as the reverse complement.
TTAATAATATAAAATATTGTGCAGATGATACTGTGACAATAATAGAATTAATAATGTGAGATACTATGCAACATTTACTGTAGCAATAATTGAGTACAACTGAGTGACTTCTCACGTAAGCATCAAATAGCGTGTGCTACTATGCAACCACGCGTATTACTGTACTTTTATCACCGGGTATTTTAATAGTTAACGGCAAAACTTTCGCCATTATTTTCATAAAAAGATATTTATGTCGTTTTCTAACTCCGACAATAATTCCGTTGTGGGGTCCACCAATGATTGTGCTGTCGTACGAATATTCCATGTTAAAACGAATATTCCCCGACCAATCGAATAGTTTATAACAACTTGCTTACTTTGCAAAATTTATAAATATTACCCATAACTATAACATTATATCAAATCCACACCATAATATTCAAAAATATTTTTCAAGAAAAATTAATCTTTATTCATGAAAGTTGGGGTCTTACAACCTCCTATTCTTATGAAATTTCATCCTCGAAATTGGGGTACGTACCTGGTATGTCGAAGAGGTGAGGATACCTTGATTTTATTTCAGATTCTAACTCCCAGGTTATTTTCTCAATATCGTGGTTTCTCCACAAAACTTTAACTTGAGGTATAACCTTGGAGCGTAGAATATGTTCCTTTTTATCCAATATTTTAACATGTACCTCTTCATACGTTAAATCTTCCGCTAAGTCGTCCGATTCTAAATCAATAATGTGGTTCAGGTTTTCCACATATTTACGTAACATAGATATGTGAAAAACGTTATGAACCCGAGACATACTTGGCGGTAAAACGAGTCTATAGGCCACAGTTCCTACTCAATCGAGGATTTTAAATGGGCCAATGAATCGAGGATTGAGCTTCCCTCTCTTTCCAAATCTTATAACTCCTTTCCATGGAGCAATACCTAACAACACATGATCTCCAACAGTGAATTCCACGTCCTTTCGATGAAGATCAGCATAACTCTTTTGTCGATCTTGTGAGGTCTTTATACGTTGCCGGATCATTTGAATCTTTTTCGTTGTCATGTTTACCAATTCTGGTCCCAACAACGTTGCTTCACCCACCTCATCCCAGCATACTGGAGAATGACACTTGCGTCCATACAACGCCTCGAATGGAGCCATGCCAATACTTGCTTTATAACTATTATTTTAAAAGAATTTCATTAATGGCAAGAACTTATCCCAACTTCCTTTGAAGTCTAGGACACCGTGTCTTAATAGATCTTCAAGAGTTTGAATAGTCCTCTCCGACTGCCTGTCCGTTTGAGGATGATATGCCGAACTAAATCGTAAATTTGTGCCCATAGCTTTTTGCAAACTAACCCAAAATCGTGAAGTGAATCTTGGGTTTCGATCAGAAACTATGGATACTGGCATACCATACAGTCTTACAATCTCATTTATGTATATACGAGCAAGATAATCAAGTGAATAAGTTTCTCGTATAAGTAAGAAGTGAGCAGACTTGGTCAATCTATCAACAATGACCCAAATTGCATCTATGCCTTGAGAAACTTTGGGAAGACCAGTAACGAAATCAATGGTAATGTGCTCCCACTTCCATTCTAGAATTTCAAGTGGTTGCAATAGTCCTTTTGGCACTTGATGCTTCGCCTTAACACGTTGACAAGTTAAACACCTTGAGATAAACTCTGATATCTCTTTCTTCATATTGCTCCACCAAAATGTATGTCGAAGATCACAATACATTTTGGTACTTCCAGCTCCATCATGATTTTATACGTCAAATCAGAGTCGTTAGGAACACAAAGTCTGGAGTTGACTCGAAGTATTTCTTCTTCATCAATTCTCGCTTCCGGAATAACACCTCCTTGCACTTTCTTCCTCATACGCATCAGCTCTAGGTCATTGGCTTGAGCAACTTTAACTTTATCGATTAAAATTGGTTCTATTCGTATATTTGCCTTCATCACGTGGGTCCATGGAGTCTTTAACTCTATCTCCATTCTTTGTAAGTCATACAAAATGGGCCTTTGCGTTGAAAATATCGCACTCGTACCCGCATATGATCTTCTACTCAATGCGTCAGTTACCACGTTCGCTTTTCTAGGATATTATTGAATGGAATGATCGTAATCTTTCAACAGCTCGAGCCAACGTCGTTGTCGCATTTTGAGTTCCTTTTAGGTGAAGAAATATTTGAGGCTTTTATGATCCGTATAGATCTCCACTTTCTCCCCATACAGGTAATGCCTCCATATTTTAAGTGCAAAAATGACAGCTGCCAACTCTAGATCATGAGTAGGATAATTCTTCTCATATTCTTTGAGTTGTCATGAGGCATAGGCTATGACTTTCCCATGTTGCATTAGAATACATCCTAACCCTCTGCCTGAAACATCGCTGTAGATGACAAATCCCTTCGAACCAGATGGTATTGTCAGAGTAGGTGCTGAAATGAGTCTCCTCTTGAGTTCTTAAAAACTCTTCTCACATTCTTCGCTCCAACCGAATTTTGTATCTTTTTGAGTCAGCAGAGTTAATGGAGTAGCAATTCGAGAAAATCCTTCCACGAATCTCCGATAATAACCAGCTAAGCCCATAAAGCTACTCATTTCAATCACTGACTTAGGTTGCTCCTAGCTTTTTATTGCTTCAATCTTCGCTTGGTCAACAGATATCCCGTGATTTGATATCACGTGCCCAAGGAATGCTACTTCCTCAAGCCAGAACTCGCACTTCTTCAAATTGGCGTATAGCTTATTTTCACGAAGCTTTTGGAGTATCAGCTTCAAGTGTTGCTCATGATCTTCATGGCTTTTGGAGTAAATGAGGATGTCATCAATAAACACAAACATAAAATTATCCAAATATTCCTTGAATACTCGATTCATTATATCCATGCAGGCAACAAGAGCATTAGTCAATCCAAAATACATGACTAGGAATTCGTAATGCCCGTACCGAGTTCTAAAAGCAGTCTTTGGAATGTCATCAGTTTTAATCTTTAACTGATGATATCCAGAATGAATATCGATCTTGAAAAAGAATTTAGCTCCTTGCAACTGGTCAAACAGGTCATCAATGCGTGGCAACGGGTACTTATTTTTTATGGTGACATGATTCAACTCCCGATAGTCAATACAAAGTCGCATACTTCCATCTTTCTTCTTTACAAATAGAATAGAAGCACCCCAAGGAGACGTACTAGGACGAATGAAACCAAAGTCTAACAATTCCTGCAGTTGGGTTTTTAACTCCTGAAGTTCAATAGAAGCCATTCGATATGGGGCTTTAGAAATGGGTTTTGTACCGAGTTCAAGGTCAATACCAAACTCGATTTCACGCTCCGGGGGTAGGCCAGGAAGTTCTTCAAGGAATACGTCAGGAAATTTATTAACAATAGAAATACCATTCAAATCTAACATATTTTTGTTTAAATCCGTGACATGGGCTAAGAAAGCTTGACATCCATTTTTTAATAAACGAATAGCTTTATGGCTTGATATGACAGTGATTGACTTTAGTGGTTTGGTTGCTTGAATTCGCATAATAGATTGGTTAGGAATATGAAAACTAACAACCTTACGAAAATAATCAATTTCAGCATGATGAGTAGTTAACCAATCAATCCCTAAAATCACATCAAATGCAAGTACTTTCAAAGAGATAAGATCGACGGTGTAACGCAAGGCGGTTCTTAGATTTGAATCAAACAAGACTTATAAACAGTGGATGTAATGAAGGTTTCTTCCAATGGAGTTTGTGATAACCCGGGATTTTGAATAATCCAAATTTCTCGAATAATTTTTTTTATTTAATGTTGATATTGATTATCAAGATTGTGATGTGTATCTGTGATACGAGTCTCGAGATATGGTCAATTTGGGTATTGACTGAGAAAATTAGAGTAGAGTTGTGCTTAACAAAGAATAGAAACCATAACCCTAGTTACAGATAGGGATTTGATAGAAAATATAATTAAAATAATTATATTGATGAGTATGTGTTTGTACTGTAGAGAAATTTTGATCAATAATTGATCAAATAAGGTTTATAATTTGTAAACTCTAATAAGGGATTAGAAACCCTAATACCCAGTTAGGAACCCTAAACGAATGTCGGGAAACCCTAATTTAAAATTTAGGAATCCTAAACCCTAATTAAGAAACCCTAATCCTAATTAGCAAGCCCTAATGTGATTATAAAACTTTAATATGATTAGAAAACCCTAATTATATTTTTGTTATCTAATTTTTTTTAATTAAAAACCCTAATTAGAAAAATCCTAGAAACTAAAGTTATAAAACCTAAGGGTTAGAACCTTAGGGTTAAACCCTAGGGGTAAAACCCTAAGGGTTTGGACAAAAGTCAAGAATGCCATTAAAATTATTTTGCAAATAACCAAAATGCCCTTTTTATATTCTTTAATTAGTTAACTTGTAAAATTGCCAACAACTTTAGTTGGTGACCTAATTATTTGACTTTGCATGACTTAAAAATCCAGCAAATCAATTCAAATCATTAGCCACGTGTATTATATCTTCATATATATAGATTTGAGAGAGAGAGAGAAAGTCATCAAACTTGGCTCATTTTCATACAAGCTCTCACCAACTCTCTCTCTCTCTCTCACTAAGACCTCCGAAATTCCAAAGTGTTTCAGTCCCCTAAACAGCTCCTAGATCACCCAAGAACAGATTGGAGATCAAAGATCAAAACTTGGAACTAAAAGGTATAAAAACCCTAACCCTATTTGATTTTATATAGCAAGAAAAAATTTTGTGTTTAAGTGTTTAATCTTGTGTTATAGGATGTTTTTAGATGATCTATGATGATCCATTATGGATCCATAGCATCAAAGACCTTAAAAGTTGAAGTTTTTCAACACTGCCCAAGAACTAAAAATGTTGTCTGACAAATATGTCAGTGGCCGTAGATCGTTGTCTATTAATGTTTTGTGTTGTTTTAAGCTTTGGATTTGTAGTATGCCATGAGTACTTTGATCTGGAACAGGAATCATATCTATTGGATGTCCAGATTGTGAGTTATAAACGGTTAAAACCCATTGACCGGGCATGACCAGTCAAATTCTGGGTAACCCAGAAAGTGTAAATCAGCGTCTGACAACGTTTTCTAAAGCCTTGATCTGTCAGTTGGTTTAGTGTTTTGATGATGTGTTGTATCCAACCTATAGCCTGTTATATGGACTCTTGATCCATGCTTTTATAACATTAAAACAGTCAACATATCGAGCGTAGCAGGTGGTCAAAGTAGGCCACTTGCACTGATTTTGCGTTTCTGGAAAAACCCAGAAACTGGATGAACAAGGTTTCTCACCATGTTTGACCGAACTGTAACTTGTGATTCTGTTGTTGTTAGATTGAGAAAATGTTTTTTTTATGTTCCTTGACACAAGGACTACATATCGGAACCATGAGACTACATGAATTATGACCAGAACATAGAAATAATCGAGCCACAAAAAGGCACCCCAAACTGCCTGGGTTTCTGGAAAACCCAGGAGCCGTCTGACAATGACATTAGCTGTCCAGATCTTCTTGTTATGATGTGATATAACCTTGATGATGGTTGATACTTGTAGTGTTACAAAAACACTACAAGATCGATGCTTGAGCTTGCCCAGAAACGTATTAAACTGTAAATTAAGGCTGGTGAAAGTCGACCCCTTGCTAAGCCGGCTGTCAGTGATCTTGGGCACCAAGAACACCTACAGCGAAAGAAAGTGTCGCTATAGCCTATAACGACGGTTTTAATAATTTTATTTTCCTAATTTCCAGAAAATGATTAAAAAGTAAAAAATAAATTATAAAAATTACCAAAAATAGTTTTAAAAATTATTTTAAATTATGAAAAATAACTTTTGATTAATTGGGATATTTTTCCTTAATATTTATAAGTATTTGAATATTAATGATATTTAATTTATTTAATTAGCGATTAAATAAATTAGAGAAAATAATTTTAATATTATAAAAATCATTTTAACTAAGAATAAAGTATTTAAAAATATTTTGAGTTATAAAATATAACTTTTAATATTTTTAGAGAATTATCATTAATAATTTAATATTAATGATATTAGATTTATTTAATTATTATATTAAATAAATGAATTAAAAATGATTTTAATATTATAAAAATCATTTTAAAGAAGAATAAAGTGTTTAAAATATTTTTGAATTATAAAATATAATTTTCAATATTTTTGGAGAATTCTCATTAATAAATTAATATTAATGATATTAGATTTATTTAAATATTATATTAAATAAATGATAGAAAAATGCTTTTATTGATTTAAATATGATTTAAAAATATTCTAAGTTATAATTAATGACTTTTAATATTTTGATGATAAATTCATTAATATTAAAATATTAATGGTAATGATTTAAAATGATTTTAATTATTTTAAAAATTATTTAAGTAGAATATTGATAATTTTAAAATATTTTAAGTTATTAATAATAACTTAAATATTTTGACAAGTATGTCACTAATATTTTTATCTTATTAAATATTAATGATGATAAGATTATTTGATAATTAAATCATTTAAAAATGATTCTAGTGTTTGAAAAATTATTATAAATTATAATAATTGATTATAAATTATTAAAAGTTTCTGAAAAATATTATAAATGATATTTGACTTATCTAAAATAATATTGAAGCTTTGGAACTGAGTTTAATTGACAATCAATGTGTTAATTGTCGGATAGGGTGACCAGTACACTGAGAATAAACTAAAGTCCAACCAGACCAAACTAGTTAGACTTGATAAGTGTTTATATAGGTTATAAACACTGATGTGACTATGTGGTAATATGCCTAGGAGAAAGATTGACTGTAAATTACAGTGTTGTGTGTTATAAATTATTGTGCTAATTATGAGACCGGTGATTATAGGTCTTTCAAACGCAGATAAGTATATTGTGTAGTAGTAATCAACGAAGAAGGCAAGTTTCCTAACTCAACCTTGAGTTATATCTGTTTAAATATTATGGTGGTTAATTATTGTTAATTAGACCACGTCCAAGAATTTATTGTTGATTATTCGCAGTTAGTGCATGCTTATTAATTAAAATTGAATCAATGATTCTGAAAATATATTTGGAGAATAATTATTATTAGATATTTACATACGTAGAAGCTATTATTAACAGTACAGATAATTCATGTCTATTGTCGAATCAGTTGTTATGAAAGGTCTAATATACAACCGGCTGATTTAACATTTGTTAGAACTTGATAGGTTCGAGAAGAGATTTCAATTGTTATTGACAGATCAATGCCAATTATTTCGGCTAGATCGAGAAAGTGATTAGATATTGAAAACATTGTATTTCGTTGTTAAATCAAATTTTGATTCTAAGATTGAGAAGAACAACCTTTTTATACAAAGGGAACATTTTTTGTTGTATATTCGGCCTTTGCGCGCGTGTAAGTATTATGCATAATATAGGGTACAAGGAGTTGGCCGCTCTAAGTACTTGCAGAGGGATATGATTTAATCTTTATGGTTATCTAATACACCTGGGTATATCAAAGTCAAATCTTTGATAGTTACTCGAGAGGAGAAGTTCAAGATCCAATGGATCACTCAACATAAATCTAGAAAACATTCCACTTTCTTATTGCGTAGAATTTATTCTTGATTATTCATTAGAATATCGTAGAAGCTTTGAAAGCGTTGTACTCTTTCATTATCAGATTATTGTGTTGCATAGAATGCGAGAAGACTTGTTAGTTATTAAAGCTTTATTCAGCTATTTCAAAGTTCCTGAACTTTGGTGTTATTCTATCAAATTAGATAGTCTGTTCTTATTGATTCTTATACATTTAGTGTATGTCTTAACTTACGGGGCAAATTTGTTGGTCACCCTTGCTAAATAAAACTTTTCAGCTAGGAACGATAAGGCCAGCGGGGCTAAGAAGAACAAAGGCAGAGGCATAGTGCTGGAGTAGTTTTATATTAAGCATATTTATTATGTTGTTTTGTAAACCCTTTTTGTATATCTAAAGGGTATATTTGTAATGTTAAGGTTAGATGACCTAGGACTAATGTATTAACAATATCTGTTAATGAGTTATGTATTACTATTTACAAATAATGGGTAGTTAGATGCTATTATATTGTGGACCGTGAGCACCAAACTCGGGGGTCAGGTAACCCAGATTTGGGGATGTCATAGGTTGGTATCAAAGTTGTAGGTTATAAACCTTAAGTGGGGGGGGAACCCTAGGATTATAACCATAAGCGAGATAGCGAATACTTATTTAGAGTACTAAGTGAGGGATTGCTGAAGTGCATCAATAGTGAGATATGTGGACACATAGTGTGAGAAGTTTGTACTATTGAAGTACTAATCAAGTTGTTTAAACTGACTATAGGATGTCAGGAGAAGATGAGATGAGTATGGAGATGCCAGCGGCTGTTGCACCAGTGCCAGTAGCCGAGGTGCCAGCACAGAGCGAGTCAGTAGAAGAAGTGAGAAAAGATGAACCTATGGTTAATCTTGGGTGTGATCATGATGATTATCCTGAGATGTATCTGAGTGGGGATGAGGAGGCAGAATCTGAAGAAACAAAGGTAGAGAAAGGGAATAAGAACAAAGTTGGAGAACAAGATCAAGTATCTGCAGAAGTCCAGGAACTCCGGAGTAAAGTATTTTTCTTGGAGGAGTTGTGGAAGACGGAGCTAGCGTTACGCGAAATGACTGAAGAACGGATTGAGCTAAAGACGCAGGTGGAAAGGATGAAGACTGAAGGTGGTGGATCTTCGGGAGGAACAATCAAGCGAAAAGAAAGACAAGAATAAGGGAAAAAGATAAAATAACAGCGATAATTTTGAAAATTCAAACCCGAAGAAGAAGCAAGTTTTTAGCAAGTGTGGAAAGACTCACGTGGGAGAATGCATGATGTGGAAGAATGTGTGCTTCAATTATAAGCAGGAATGACATATTTCCCTACATTTTCCTAAGCCGAATATGAGGAAGTATTTTTCATGTGGGAGAACGGGTCACGGATTCAACAAGTGTCCCAACAAGAAGAAGATTGGTGAAGGGAGTGGACAGTAGATAGTTTAAGTTTGAGTATTAGTATCTTTTGGTAGTGTGTGATATTAAAGCTTGTAATATCGAGAGCGATATGCGAACATATGTAAATATATATATGTTTATATGAATGAAATCTTTATTTTCTATATGAATATAAGATTAAGATTAATTTGTGAGTTCTTAAAACTCATACTTATGGTAAGTTCATGACTCATAATTATATGAAATGTTTTTGAACCCCTCAGCGAATGGACGCCAATGGTCCGACTAGGATAAGTTCATACACTCATATAATTGTGGTAAGTTTCTGAACTCATAAGTGTGGTAAGTTTGACAAACTGGGAATAGTTATGTGTGAATGGAGAATTGTAACTTTTTGTGTAAAGTTGTGCGTGGTTAATCCTAAAATTTATTTAAAAAGGGATAGTAATATGTGTTAAGTACTAAATGTACTATGTGCTATTTGAATAAATATGTGATTATATGAGAACTATGTGTTGAATTCTTATTGTGTTAAGAATTTGTGTAGAGAAAGAGAATTAATATAAGATTTTTATTTAAATCAGATCATGTCGCCTAGACGACAGAATTGAAATCAAAGAGAAGAGCAGTTGGTGAATAATGAAGGAGGTCAAGCTGACCCGATGCAGAATTTCGTAGACATGTTGGCCCAAGCTATGGGAAATAGAGCTCCAGCTAGAAGAGCGAGAAATCAGCCAGCTGATAGATTGGCAAATTTTAAAGACTTTAAAGCGGTGGGACCACCAGAATTCAACGGAACCACGGATCCGATTGAAGCCCAAACCTAGGTAAAAGAGATAGAGAAAGCATTCATTATCGCCAGAGTAGCGGAGGAGCAAAAGACAGCTTTTGCAACGTACTTGATAAAGGGAGAAGCTAATTACTGGTAGGAGACTAATCAAGCGAGAGCTGGTACAACCATAGTGACTTGAACAAGATTCAAGGAGTTGTTCTTTGAGAACTACTTTTCGTCGAGTATGTAAGCTCGGACGGAAGTTAAGTTCTTAGAACTAAAGCAGGAGAATATGTCTATGTTTGAATACGCTGCTAAATTCAACGAATTAGCAAGATTTGCACCTCATCAGGTGGATACAGAATTACGGAAGGCAAGAAGGTTTGAGAATGGATTGAAGTTAGGTATATACAATAAAGTAGCCGTATTGCAGATAAATACGTTCGCGGCTTTATTGGAAAAAAGCATTGATTGCTGAAGGAGGGAGCGAAGCTGCATCTCGATTTTATCAAGAGAAGAAGAAGAAAACCGATGATTGAGGAAACAGTGATGGTAGTAATCCAAACAAGAGAAAGTGGAGCGAGAATACCCAGTCGGGTAATAAGACAGAAGAGAATAGGAAAGGGAGGGAACCATGTGCGACTTGTGGAAAGAACCATTCGGGAGTTTGTTTGAAGAAGAAAGGAGTCTGTTACAACTGCGGGCAAGAGGGGCACATGTCGCCCAATTGCCCCAATCCGAAGAAAATACAAGGTTTTTTTGCGTGTGGATCAACTGATCATCTGGTTGGGAACTGTCCTAAGTGAAAGGTGGAGAAGAAAAGTGTCAACAAGGGACCCGGTAGCGGAACTTTGGCGATTCGAGGACCTACACAGCCAGGAAGATCAACGGCCCGTACATTCAACATGACGGCGCAAGATGCAGTAGCTACTCAGGAGGTGGCAATAGGTAATGAATTCATTTAGAAATTTATTATGCGAGTAATCTTGGTTAGATAATGCTATGAATTGGTTTCTTTTATAGATCCAAGTCACAGGTTAGAATATGAGACACAAATAAATATTGTGTTGATAATAATGAATTGATGATACAACTTTAAAAGATTGTAGAGAATAAGAAAGCGGTGATTCTGAGGACAAAATCCTTTTAAGGAGGGGTAAATGTGATAACCAAGGATTTCGAATAATACAAATTTTTTGAATAATTTTTTTTATTTAATGTTGATATTGATTATCAACATTGTGATGTGTATCTGTGATACGAGTCTTGAGATATGGTCAATTTGTGTATTGGCTGAGAAAATTAGAGTAGAGTTGTGCTTGACAAGGAATAAAAACCCTAACCCTAGTAACAGATGGGGATTCGATAGAAAATATAATTAAAATAATTATATTGATGAGTACGTGTTTGTACTGTAGAGAAATTTTGATCAATAATTGATCGAATAAGGTTTATAATTTGTAAACTCTAATAAGGGATTAGAAACCCTAATCTCAGGCTTAGAAACCCTAACGCCTAGTTAGGAACCCTAAACGAATGTCGGGAAACTCTAATTTAAAATTTAGGAATCCTAAACCCTAATTAGGAAACCCTAATCCTAATTAGCAAGTTCTAATGTGATTATAAAACTTTAATATGGTTAGAAAACCCTAATTTAATTAGAAACCCTAATTATATTTTTGTTATCTAATTTATTTAATTAAAAACCCTAATTAGAAAAATCCTAGAAACTAAAGTTATAAAACCTAAGGGTTTGAATCTTAGGGTTAAACCCTAAGGGTTTGGACAAAAGTCAAGAATGCCATTAAAATTATTTGGCAAATAACCAAAATGCCCTTTTTATATTATTTAATTAGTTAACTTGTAAAATTGCCAACAACTTTAGTTGGTGACCTAATTATTTGACTTTGCATGACTTAAAAATCCAGCAAATCAATTCAAATCATTAGCCACGTGTATTATATCTTCATATATATAGATTTGAGAGAGAGAGAGAAAGTCATCAAACTTGGCTCATTTTCATACAAGCTCTCACCAACTCTCTCTCTCATCAAGACCTCCGAAATTCTAAAGTGTCTCAGTCCCCTAAACAACTCCTAGATCACCTAAGAACAGATTGGAGATCAAAGATCAAAACTTGGAACTAAAAGGTATAAAAACCCTAACCCTATTTGATCTTATATAGCCAAAAAAATTTTGTGTTTAAGTGTTTAATCGTGTGTTATAGGATGTTTTTAGATGATCTATGATGATCCATCATGGATCTATAGCATCAAAGACCTTAAAAGTTGAAGTTTTTCAAAACTGCCCAAGAACTAAAAATGTTGTCTGACAACCATATGTCAGTGGTCGTAGATCGTTGTCTGTTAATGTTTTGTGTTGTTTTAAGCTTTGGATTTGTAGTGAGTACTTTGATCTGGAATAGGAATCATAGCTATTGGATGTCCAGATTATGAGTTATAAACGGTCAAAACCCGTTGACCGGGCATGACCAGTTTGTGACGCCCCCAAAAAAGGTATACATCACCCATTCTGAGTCACCAAATACATGGTATAGAAACAACTATAACTTTATTATTACAATTGTCGTGCAAAATACGACAACACATAAACTGTGAGTTTAAATACAAATATTGTCTTCTAGACAATATCCACACTCAAATAAGTCCTCATTACAATTATTGATACATTATTTTACAAAAATAGTGATGACTACTAAAACAACTTTCTAGAACCATCATTCTATACCCCGACTAGTACTTGCTACATTCTCGCCTCCTGAGAAAAAAATAGAATATAAAGGAAAAGAGTGAGCTCAACTAGCCCAGTAAAGAATATTATGACTAAGATAATATAGAACAAATTATCGTTAGTCCTCAACAGGGAAAAATATGATAGAATATAATAGACAACAAGTTTCAGATCAATATTCGCAGCGAAAATAACAATTCATTTAGAAGAGTTAAGTAGAGAATGAAATCTACTATCTTCTATGATTTTAAAGTCCATCATCAATATTTTATCTCTATAATATCAATCAATATACATTTTGAATCAAATATTCATCTTTGCACTACAGGTCAAAGATATTCATCAGTTGGTCATGTTCATCTCAACACCTGTTCATCTTTGCACTATGGGCCAAAGATATTCATCAGAAAATCATTCATCTTTGCACTACAGGCCAAAGATATTCAGTTATATTATCATTTAGGACTGAGGATGATGAAAAATATTTTAAAAAAAACCGAATCCAGTGAGACAAAAGAACAAATATTAAGGATTCGTACTTCGGTTTATCCATGTTCAAAAACACTCCATAATATACTATGGTGGAGTAAAATTCAAGAATAATGATCAAAAAATGGATACAATCAAAGATAGTAACAAAAATAGACATCTGGGACAAAGAACGTAAATTTAATTTTTTTGTGAATAGTGTCGTATACGTGACTAGTAATCCCAACACAAAAAGATAAGAATTTCACAAGAAAAATCTTACCAATATTCCGGCATAATGATATTGAAATAAATAATATCATTTTTATAAAAAAATAACATCCCTTACCTCAAAAAGACAAGATTTCTTACATTGAATAATTTGAATATAGTCTTTGAAGGAACTTGCATCAGAGCATAGCAACACTCAAAGTATCAAAATACTCACAAGAATACACTCGATAAATATAGAGAGAGAAAACTTTAGTTTCTGGTGTGATTTTCAATTCTAACCTAAGCACCCTATTTAAAGGAAAATGCTTAGAACACCAAAGCAGAAAGTTTAATAAAATATTATTATTTTTAAAATTTCCTACGCCCACTTTGAAAATTTACTTTCAGCTCATTTTACATACTAGTGGGGCCCACCAACATAATAAAAACTTTTTTCTTTAAAAAAAATTAAACTCCAAAAATCAATTATTCCGGAACGTCAATACCTCATAATAAATAGCCCTTTTATCAGAAAAATTTGAATTTTATGTCCATTCCATAGGAAATTCAATTCTCTACAACTTTGTAAGTTTAAGTTTTTCCAAATTCCAAGCAGAAATTGACCGAAATCTACATACGGACGATTTTACAGTCTATAATCAAGTTTCAGTCAAAAAATGGGGTCCACAAACATGAAAAACATGTTTTAAATATTTTTTGTAACAAAAATACTCTTCCTCCTCATTAATTCATATATCCCACATTTATTGTAAAAATATCACCATTATTATATTATTATAATATAATAATATATTTAAATGAATTATTTTATCAGAAAGATAAAATATCAATTTTCAACAATTGTCACTTTTCTAAAAATTCCTCCAATTATATCCACATAAATAAATATTTTTCTTATCATATAAATCAATAATTAATTATTCATAAATAATATTACAGAATCACAATATCGAAACCGGGATGTTCCCGTGAAAGAGGGGCTTTCCAATAAGGATTACTCTCAAGGCCAAGCAATTAGGTGATCAAACCTCTCCTTAGACAGAATTTTCTAGACATTGCCAATAATATTATCTAGTAATATTATTAAAATAATATAAATTATTGATCTAATAATGGAAAATACTGTGTAGTGACAATGATAAAATATCAACGTAGCAATTATTGAATATTGAACAATAATTATTGTAAATAATTATTGAGTAGTGCCTTCTTACGTAAGAATCAATAATTGGTGCAATCTGCAGTAGCTCTCTTGCAACACCGCCAGACATCGTGTTTTAACCAACGGGTATTCCAACAATGTTAATTGTAACTTCACACCATTATTTATAAAAAAACCTTATACTTATGCGCTTTCTTCATCCAATTGCTTTCCGTTATGGGACCCACACAAAAGGTTAACATCGAAATCGCATTTAATATTCCCACGGTAAGAATATTCCACGACCAAACGAATATTCCCCGACAATAATGAATATTTTATAACCACTTGCTTATTTAAGATATTTGCGCATTTTACTCATAACTAACCACATTAATCAAATCAACCCTTACTATTTCAAAATAATAAATAGAGGAAATTCAATTTCATTTATAATAAGTTGGGGTCTTACACAGTCAAATTCTGGGTAACCCAGAAAGTGTAAATCAGCGCCTGACAACGTTTTCTAAAGCCTTGATCTGTCAGTTGTTTTAGTGTTTTGATGATGTGTTGTATCCAACTTGTAGCCTGTTATATGGACTCTTGATCCATGCTTTTATAACATTAAAACAGTCAACAGATCGAGCGTAGAAGGTGGTCAAAGTAGCTACCAAGACCGATTTTGATTTTGCGTTTCTGGAAAAACCCAGAAACTGGATGAACAAGGTTTCTGACCATGTTTGACCGAACTGTAAGTTGTGATTCTGTTGTTGTTAGACTGAGAAAATGTTTTTTTTATGTTCCTTGACACAAGGACTACATATTGGAACCTTGAGACTATATGAATCATGACTAGAACGTAGAAATAATCGAGCCACAATAAGGCACCACGAACTGTCTGGGTTTCTGGAAAACCCAAGAGCCGTCTGACAATGACTTTAGATGGCTAGATCTTCTTGTTATGATGTGATATAACCTTGATGATGGTTGATAATTTAATATTAATGATATTAGATTTATTTAATTATTATATTAAATAAATGAATTAAAAATGATTTTAATATTATAAAAATTGTTTTAAATAAGAATAAAGTGTTTTAAAATATTTTGAATTATAAAATATAATTTTCAATATTTTTGGAGAATTTTCATTAATAAATTAATATCAATGATATTAGATTTATTTAAATATTCTATTAAATAAATGATAAAAAATGAATTTATTGATTTAAAAATCATTTAAAAATGAGAAAATAATTTAAAAATATTTTAAGTTATAATTAATGACTTTTAATATTTTGATGATAAATTCATTAATATTTAAATATTTATGGTAATGGTTTAAAAATGATTTTAATTATTTTAAAATCATTTAAGTAGAATATTGATGATTTTAAAATATTTGAAGTTATTAATAATAACTTAAATTTTTTTGACAAGTATGTCATTAATATTTTTATCTTATTAAATATTAATGATGATAAGATTATTTGATAATTAAATCATTTAAAAATGATTCCAGTGTTTGAAAAATTATTATAAATTATAATAATTGTTTATAAATTATTAAAAGCTTCCGAAAAATATTATAAACGATATTTGACTTATCTAAAATAATATTGAAGCTTTGGACCTGAGTTTAATTGACAATCAATGTGTTAATTGTCGGATAGGGTGACCAGTACACCGAGAATAGACTGAAGTCCAACCAGACCGAACTAGTTAGACTTGATAAGTGTTTATATAGGTTATAAACACTGATGTGACTATGTGGTAATGTGCCTAGGAAAAGATTGATTGTAAATTACAGTGTTGCGTGTTATAAATTATTGTGCTAATTATGAGACCGGTGATTATAGGTCTTTCAAACGCAAATAAGTATATTTTGTAGCAGTAATCAACGAAGAAGGCAAGTTTCCTAACTTAACCTTAAGTTATAACTGTTTAAATATTATGGTGGTTAATTATTGTTAATTAGACCACGTCCAAGAATTTATTGTTGATTATTCGCAGTTAGTGCATGTTTATTAATTAAAATTGAATCAATGATTCTGAAACTATATTCGAAGAATAATTGTTATTAGATATTTACATACGTAGAAGCTATTATTGACAGTATAGATAATTCATGTCTATTGTTGAATTGTGTTGAGAAATATCTTAGGTAATTATTCTGGCTAGACGAATATTTGTTAGAACTTTATAGGTTCGAGAAGAGAATTCAATTGTTATTGACAGATCGATGCCAATTATTTTGGCTAGATCGTGAAAGTGATTAGATATTGAAATCATTATATTTCATTGTTAAATCAAATTTTGATTCTAATGTTAGGTTTGTAATATTCAAGAACGCAATCAAATTGCATAAATTAGCGGAAACGTGTAAAAAACAGAGTTTAAAATTTTTTACAAACCATATACTCAGATCACCCTTTATACACAATTATTAATTAAACGAAGAAGATAACAAATAAAATCATACCCTTGAAGATCGAGCTTCCTCAGGTACAAGTTCACCTCCAATCCTTTTCGCGTTCAACTTGAATCCACCGGGTTTGGTTCCTTCCTTTGATCAACGTTAGCCACCCAAGTGTTTGGCCTCTAGAGGTGATCCACCAAGGAAGAAAAAGAATTCAAGAAGATGGGTATTTGGCTCAAACCCTAGTTTTCTATCTCTATAGAAAAGAACGTACTCTCAACAAATTGGAATTATGTCAGTATCTTAATATCCGATATAAGACTCTCTTATAAAGATATCAAGTAACCTATATTAAAATAAGGTATTATTTAATTAAACTCTTTTAATTAAATGGGCTCCTAATCTTATTAGGGATAATTAATTAAACTCCTTTAACTAATTTTCCTCCTAATCCTATTAGGAATTAATGAGAGTACTTATATTAAATTAATTTCTAAACTCTTTTAGAAATTAAAATAATAATAATAATTGTAATAATATTAATAAGACTCCTCTTATTAATTTATATTTAATATTTCTAAGATATTAAATAATAAATATTAAGCTATTTAATTTATTCTATCACCATAGATTAAATTAAATATACTTAACATATTATTACAATTATGCCATTAACTTCTTAAATAATTATTCTTCCTTTTATGGTGTGACCCTTTAGGTTCTCCATATTAAACCTATTGTGAATAAATCAATTAGAATAATTCTAATCTTATTTAAATAAATAAATTAAACAATTTATTTATTTAAATAAATAATATTTATTCTACAATAGGATAAGCCTCCTAGCGATCAACGACTTTCCGGATATTATAGATTTTAACATTAATCATAAAAGAACATTTGAGTAAATAGTTACCAATACAATTCAATCCTTCCACCATACAATGTCCCAATTAAATATAAGACATGGAATTATCACAAAGTCTTATTTTATTTAATTATATGTATTTTGACTCTTAAATGCACAACTCTAAATAATGTAAATTAGAAACTCCTTTCTAATTTCATTCACTTATGCCAAGGACTCTTTGGGTTGTCATTTATCGAATCACATAGGACATTTCTCTTCTTTTAATAGAAGTGGTAGATTCTTTATTGATCATACATTATCTCCATGTACAACTTATTATACCCAAGCATACCCTTTGATATACCCTAAGGGTCTTAAGGAATAAGTCAAAGTATAACTCATCATACACAAGATACTATGATGATCTCAAGTCCAAGGATTACTTGTACTACTATCACTACAGAATTCCTATCGACAAAAAAGTAAAACTCCATTAGGTATTCCTTAGCGAGCCACATTCAAATGAACTTATTCTCTAATAAGCACCTACATACTTGCTTTAGTGTCTCCACACAAATGATCATGAGATCAATCATCCTCATCCAATGAGCAAGCAACTTATGTACCAATCTATCCGGATTCACTAATCCCCAATTTAGTAATCCAATGATTGGGAACTATTTTAGTTTTAAGCTTTCTAAGAATTTAGATCTCATTAGAATGATCATCATCATTATTCTAAAAGCATTGCTTAAAACTATGGGTTTATCACGTATTATAAAACAGCATCATGTAGATAATTAAAAGCCCTTAATAAATTAATACTTTTTATTAATAAATGAATAAGATTGATACAAAGTATATGCTTTATCATCAAACATGATTGGCTTGTGTGCATATTACTTTCAATCTCCCACTTGCACTAAAGCCAATCGCCATTGTATCTTATACTCTTCTTCTCTAAGTGACGATTATCCTGATGTTGGATAAGCTTTAGTTAATGGATATGTAATGTTGTTCATGAGAGTCCACTATATCTATAGTGATTTCCTATCTTTCAATGATTCTTATAATCAAATGAAAGTGCCACAACACATGTTTAGATCCAAGATGAGACTTAGGAACTATTCCTAGTTCTGTAATGAACTTTTAATCCAAACAATCAACTTGCAGCTTCATTTATAGCTATTTACTTTGTCTTTATCACTAAACCAGCAACTCTTTGCTGTTTGGAACCTTTCCAATTCATTTGCACCACCTGCTCAAGATAACGCTTTTACCTTAAAGTGGATTTTTTCATCATCTTGGTCCATCTCGAAAAACTTGAGTCCATTAAGCCCTCTAGTTTTAATTTAGACCCACCATGAATATGATCACATCCTTAGTGCTTGCTTAAGCACTTTAAGATGTTTTTCACCGACTCATAGTGATCTTCTCCAATATGACCGATCAACATCGTGTCTCGTACATTTCATTGCATACATGATTGTCACTCATGCGACCTCTCTTTTTAGAGGAGTCTGTGGGGACTATTAAGAGAGATACACTCCATAGCTCATCGACATGAGACATCTCTTGAGTTTGCCATGCTAAACGACTTTAGCATCAAATGAATATACATTCCTTGGGTTAAGTCGAGCATCTTTTAAATCTATCTATATAGATTTATATCCCCAATTAAGATACTCTTCCAAATCATTCATGGAGGAATGTTTAGACAACTTTATCTTTCTTGATTGTAGCATTGGTATGTCATTCCTTATCCGTAGTATATCAACATATAGTACTAGGAATGTCACGATGCTCCCAATCGACCCTTTTGTACACTAGGTTCATTCTTATTTTGATAAAATCAAACTCTTTTGATTGCCTCATCAAAACGAATGTTCCATATTTGAGAAACTTGCTTCAATCCATTTCTCCGAGTGTTCATAACACTTACCTCATCGTATGTAATCGGATCATCATCTTCTATGATCGTACCTCATCATCATCATCCATGATGAATCCATACCTCCTAGGTATCTTCTTGACTATTCCAAACTTACGATTCGATTGTGGTACAATAGGTCTATCTACGTGTTCCTCTTATTTGACTTATAGTATTTTGTGGTTCTTGAACTTTTCAAGATCTATTATCCTCCCACTAGCCCTTTTTTAATGATAAACACCTTTATCTTTAGAAAGGCGCGTGTTTCATAACAAACACCTTTTGCTAAGTAGAATTATAGAACATATACCCTAAACTTACTTTAGGATGTCCCACAAATCAGACATGTCAAATCTTGTCCCAAGCTTATCCTTCAAACCTTTTCACATAAGTTGGACAACCCTTATCTTAACATACTTAAGATTAGAATCCTCCTATCCATAACTTTTATGGAGTCTTGGGGCTGGATTTTGAGGTTATCTTTTCAGTAGATATGCAAATTTCCATTTCTAGGACATGATCCTGTAAGGATACCGGAATGTCGGTAAAATTATTTTGGACAAGATTACCGTGTTCAACAAGGTATGATTTTTCCTTTCAGATACATCAATCAATTATTACGTATCATGAGGTGTCCATTATGAGAAAAACCATTTGAGATGATCTAGAAACTTATTGCACAAGTATTTATTCCTTGATCTAATCAAAGAATCTTAATACTTTGCCAATTTGTTTCACTTCTGAATTCTTTGAACCTTTCAAATAATTCACACTTGTATTTCAACAAATACATACATTCAACTCTTTGAATAATCATCTCCTTTTCTTATACTAGTTTGTTCAATTTTCAAAATTATTTTCATGTAAGTCAAGTATACAAAATTTATTAAGTAATATTCCAGTTCTATACAAAACATTATTATTATAAATAGAACAACAATTGTTCTTAATTATAATACCAAAGATTTCATTGTCCAACAATAAAATAGAAATAATGTTTCTAACAAGTACTGGAATACAATAACAACTTATTGACTTAATAGATTTGCCCGTAGGGATTGCTAAACTATAAGTTTCTATGGCTAATGCAACAACCTTTGCTTTCATTTCCCACACATAGATTTCTTATCTTGTTTAACTTTCTACTTACTTTGGTCCCTTCATAAATCTATATTTATGATAACCAAAATCGGTATCCAATACCCAAGTAGAACCTTAACTTAAAGAAAATTTATTTTAAATCATGAACAAATTTGTATTTATAACCAAACTTCACTAAGCTTCTTTTGGTTAGCCTCTGCAAGATGCTTCTTGCGCTTTCTTTCCAGTGTCCAGCTTATTGCGTTGGAAAGCAAGCTCCTTTGCTATCCGTGTCGTTTTGTTCTTATTATCCTTTGTTTATGCCTTTCTATTTACCTTTTTTGAATCGTTCTTCTTTTCAGAAGATCAGTTGGCCCCTACCAGTAAGACTTGATCTTTCTTGGTTGGAAAGTGACTCTCTACATTTTTCAATATGTTAAGCAAATCAGCGAAGCTGATATCTAGTTTGATTATATGAAAAATTCACAACAATTGTGAAAGGAGTCCGGGAGTGAGTGCAAGATCAAATCTTGGCTCAACTCTCCATCCATGACAAAACTCATTGTCCTAATTGATCAATCAAATTGATAATGTTAAGGACTTTTATCATCTTTGTCAGTGTCATCTCCATTCATTCTAGATCGGAAGAGCTCCTTAGATATCTCGATATCTATCGGTCCCCATTTTCCTCACCATCAACTACTTGATGTGCGGGAATATAGTAGAAGCATCCATAGTTTCATGTCGACGCTCAAGCTCACATACTTATAGATCTGCGAGCATGATGCATTGAGTCAATCAGCATCATCTTGCCACTTTCTAAAAGTAGCAATGTCTTCCTCGAGGCATTATGCTGCAACCATTCAGGGATAGGCGTATTAAGGACATAAGATAGCTTTTCAACCCATGAGAAACTATTCTCATATTCCTTAACCATTCCATTTAATACGGTCCAGCTTAAATAACATCTAATATGTTTCGCAGTTGATAGTAATTAAGACATTGTAAAATTACAGAAATGAATTTTAATTAACAACATTTTAATATACATTCTTTTATTAATTACCAAAATAAATTAGGTCTTGTTTAAAATTGGTATCTCCCACTATTTTTTTCAAACTATATTACCCTCACTTATATAGTTCGGCAAAATCTAATTAAAGATTTGCTAGTGAGAATAAGGATCCCATTTCAAATGTATATAGCCTTGTGGTGACACAATAAACTATATATAAATAAATAGGTAGACAACTTTTGTCAATTACATCAACTATGCAACTCCTTTTCTTTTGCCTCTTAGATTATTTTGATCAAGTGGTGGCACATCCGAATCAAAATTATCCAAGTTAAGTCCGACCTAGCACTCTATATATTCAAAAAAGAAAAATATCATCCTTGTGGTGACACAACAAAACAATATTGTTCAATTTTCTTTATAAGCATCAAATGTGATAAATTAACATCTTAAATACTTATACTTTCCTTGTCGTGACACAACAAACTCATATTAAATATTTAATACTCTATTAATTTTATCATGCTAGAAGGCGACGTTCGATATTCCAAATATCTTTGAACGCTTAGGACTTAATATAAAAATTGAGGGTTTGTTATTAATTTGTCTCATCTTGTTTAGCGCATTTATTATATATATATAAAAAACGCGCGTCATATTAATTAACATGCGAAGCATGTTTGCATAATATATAATATATATAGTATAAGCACATATATAGAATACTATATTCTACCCGGATTGATTATGGACTTTTATTTTAGTTTGGTTCACTAGAGCCACCAAGTGAACCAAAAGGTCAAACCCTAGAGGTGCAAGAAATAATATTTAAATATAACTATTACATTTAAACCCGGGCTCCATTACAAACGGGTCTTCAAGCGCTCCTTGCCCTTTGATCTCCAATTCTTCAAAATAATTCTAATTATTCCTATTACAAAACTATTTTAAAATAAATAGAAACCTTGATCAGCAGTCAAAGGGAAGTACATAGGAGGGAGATAGAATTTACATTCAGAAAAATTAGAGAAGACGAGGTACGCAGACCCCATTTAATAAAACCCATACATTCATGTATCCAACTAAAATAAAATCCAATCGCATTGGTCAATAGTCCATAATCAATCCCATTTATTATCATACACATCATCATATGCATCAATAAATAACATTCATCTTATGAATAATAAATATTTAATATATATATTGATATCATTTAATGGGCAAATTTAGTTATATAAAATCTATTTTTGAATCAAAATAAATTCCTTTATTTTAATCCAAATTTAAATTAAAATAAAACTATTTTATTTTAATTTATCCAATTTTGAATAAAATAAACTATTTTATTTTAATCAAAATCTTTAATCAAAATAAACTCATTTATTTTAATTAATTATGGAATCCAATTCCATGTAAAAAAATTATTAAAGGAAACACGAATTCTTTTCTTATTCACAAATAAACTCCTTTGTTTTGAATAATATGAAATCTTATTTCATATCTAAATAAACTCTTTTATTTAAGGAAATACGGATTCTCTTTCCATTCACAAATAAACTCTTTTATTTTGAATAATATGAAATCTTATTTCATATCTAAATAAACTCCTTTATTTAAGGAAAGATGAGATTCTTTTCCTATTCACAAATAAACTCTTTTATTTTGAATAATATGAAATCTAATTTCATATCTAAATAAACTCCTTTATTTAAGAAAAAATCCAATTTCAACTCCAATTAGTTATCATGGAATCCAATTCAACCCTAATTAGTTAGCATGAAATCCATTTTAAAATTAAAATAAACCTTTTATTTTAATTATAATATAATTAAAATAATATATATATATATATATATAAACCGTAATATATTATATATATTAACTGTAATATATATATATATATATATATATATATATAAACTGTAATATATATATATATATATATATATATATATATATCTCCTTTATTTAAGCACGTGACTCGCTATCTTTTTCATGAACGTATTTTTCTTTACCCTTTTATTCACGTGGCTCAAAACCGCTTTTTTATTCACTTGGTCACAATGATCACGAAAAAAAAAAGTTTTTGCTTTTTTTTTTTTTAATTTTTTTATTTTATACAACAAAATTATGCCCAATTAAACTGTTCTAAACACATATCAATATACATATCAAATTTAAAACAATTAATAATTCGCATAAAGGTTTGACTCTGATGCCACTGTTAGGTTTGTAATATTCAAGAACGCAATCAAATTGCATAAATTAGCGGAAACGTGTAAAAAACAGAGTTTAAAATTTTTTACAAACCATATACCCGGATCACCCTTTATGCACAATTATTAATTAAACGAAAAAGATAACGAATAAAATCATACCCTTGAAGATCGAGCTTCCTCGATAAGTTCACCTCCAATCCTTTTCGCGCTCAACTTGAATCCACCGGGTTTGGTTCCTTCCTTTGATCAACGTTAGCCACCCAAGTGTTTGGCCTCAGAGGTGATCCACCAAGGAAGAAAAGGAATTCAAGAAGATGGGTATTTGGCTCAAACCCTAGTTTTCTATCTCTATAGAAAAGAACGTGCTTCTCAAACAAATTGGAATTATATCGTATCTTAATATCCGATATAAGACTCCTCTTATAAAGATATCAAGTAACCTTATTAAAATAAGGTATTATTTAATTAAACTCTTTTAATTAAATGGGCTCCTAATCTTATTAGGGATAATTAATTAAACTCCTTTAACTAATTTTCCTCCTAATCCTATTAGGAATTAATGAGAGTACTTATATTAAATTAATTTCTAAACTCTTTTAGAAATTAAAATAATAATAATAATTGTAATAATATTAATAAGACTCCTCTTATTAATTTATATTTAATATTTCTAAGATATTAAATAATAAATATTAAGCTATTTAATTTATTCTATCACCATAGATTAAATTAAATATACTTAACATATTATTATTACGATTATGCCATTAACTTCTTAAATAATTATTCTTCCTTTTATGGTGTGACCCTTTAGGTTCTCCATATTAAACCGTTTGTGAATAAATCAATTAGAATAATTCTAATCTTATTTAAATAAATAAATTAAATAATTAATTTATTTAAATAAATAATATTTATTCTACAATAGGATAAGCCTCCTAACGATCAACGACTTTCCGTATAATATATATTTCAACATTAATCATAAAAGAACCTTTGAGTAAATAGTTACCGCAATTCAATCTTTCCACCATACAATGTCCCAATTAAATATAAGATATGAATTACACAAAGTCTTATTTTATTTAATTATATGTATTTCGACTCTTAAATGCACAACTCCAAATAATGCAAATTAAAAACTCCTTTCTAATTTCATTCTCATTTGGCCAAGGACTCTTTGGGTTGTCATTTATCGAATCACATAGGACATTTCTCTTCTTTAATAGAAGTGGTAGATTCTATATTGATCATACATTATCTCCATGTATACAACTTATTATACCCAAGCATACCCTTTGATATACCCTAAGGGTCTTAAGGAATAAGTCAAAGTATAACTCATCATACACAAGATACTATGATGATCTCAAGTCCAAGGATTACTTGTACTACTATCACTACAGAATTCCTATTGACAAAAAAGTAAAACTCCATTAGGTATTCCTTAGCGAGCCACGTTCAATGAACTTATTCTCTAATAAGCACCTACATACTTGCTTTAGTGTCTCCACACAAATGATCATGAGATCAATCATCCTCATCCAATGAGCAAGCAACGTATGTACCAATCTATCCGGATTCACTAATCCCCAATTTAGTAATCCAATGATTGGGAACTATTTTAGTTTTAAGCTTTCTAAGAATTTAGATCTCATTAGAATGATCATCATCATTATTCTAAAATCATTGCTTAAAACTATGGGTTTATCACATATTATAAAAACAAAGATCATGTAGATAATTAAAAGCCCTTAATAAATTAATATTTTTTATTAATAAATGAATAAGATTGTTACAAAGTATATGCTTTATCATCAAACATGATTGGCTTGTGTGCATATTACTTTCAACTAAGACTGAGAAGAACAACCTTTTTATACAAAGGGAACATTTTTGGTTGTATATTCGGCCTTCGCGCACGTGTAAGTATTATGCATAATATAGGGTACAAGGATTTGGTCGCTCTAAGTACTTGCAGAGGGGTATGATTTAATCTTTATGGTTATCTGATACACCTGGGTATATCAAAGTCAAATCTTTGCATGATATTTACTCGAGAAGAGAAGTTCAAGATCCAATGGATCACTCAGCATAAATCTGGAAAATATTCCACTTTGTTATTGCGTTGAATTGATTCTTGATTATTCATTAGAATATCATAGAATCTTTGAAAGCGTTGTACTCTTTCATTATCAGATTATTTTGTTGCATAGAATGCGAGAAGACTTGTTAGTTATTAATGCTTTGTTCAGCTATTTCAAAGTTTCCCGAACTTTGGTGTTATTCTATCAAATTAGATAGTCTGTTCTTATTGATTCTTATACATTTATTGTATGTCTTAACTTGTGGGAAAAATTTTTTGCTCACCCTTGCTAATAAAACTTTTCAGCTAAGAACGATGAGGCCAGCGTGGCTAAGAAGAACAAAGGCAGAGGCATAGTGCTGGAGTAGTTTTATATTAAGCATATTTATTATATTGTTTTGTAAACCCTTTTTGTATATCTAAAGGGTATGTTTGTAATTTTAAGGTTAGACGATCTGGGACTAATGTATTAACAATATCTGTTAATGAGTTATGTATTACTATTTATAAATAATGGGTAATTAAATGTTATTATATTATGGATCGTGAGCACCAAACTCGGGGGTCAGGTAACCCAGATTTGGGGGTGTCACAGAGTTTCAACAGATAAGTCAAAGTCTAATTTCTCCAGAGTTAAATTTAAACGTTGAGCGCAAGTTGGAGAAATAAAAGAGTGGGTAGAACCGGTATCAAATAAGTTATAAACTTCACAAGAGTTTATGATTAGTTTACTCATGATAACTTCGTTCGGTTCCTCGCTTTTTGGGAAGTCACGACAAACGCTCTCCCTTGAACTACCGGCTTTGACATGTCTGGGACGGCCATTGGTGTCTCCATCCCAGTTGGACTTGACTTTATTGCACGACAAAATCAGGCTAGGTGACCTTCTCTTCCGCAATTATAACATGCTTTGGACTGTATCGTGCAGTTTGGACTGATGTGTCCCTCCCCTCCGCATTTAAAGCATACGATCGGTGATCGTTCTCCTTCCTTGAAAAAGGGTGCTGGTGTTTCTGTCTTTCCATCATTGTTGAATCTCTTCTTTTTGAAATTTCCACTTCTATTATCTTGGTCAGGATTACCACCGAAGTGGTTACCAATTCTGTCATGATGATTTCCTCCACGTTTGTTATCATCGCTTCGATGACTGCTACCACTGGTATTATCGTTTTGTCGGTTGCTCTCTCTTGGTTGGGTTGACTCATTATCGCGCTCCAATAACTGAGCCATATTTACAACATCTGAATACAAACACATTTTGTGAGAAATGAGGTATTGACGTATTTCGGGTTTCAAACCTCGTAGAAACATTCGCGTCATTCTTTCCTCATTATCAACCAAATGGGATGAAAACCGGGATAACTCGGCAAACTTAGCCTCGTACTGCGATACGGTCATATTATTTTGTTCCAACTTGATAAATTCCACCTCCTTCATGTGGCGAATACTTTGGGGATAGTACTTGTCATTGAACATTTCTTGGAACTTCTCCCAAGACATCTTCAGTGCGGCAGGTTGAGTGCGCTTTACAATTTCCCACCAGTAATCTGCCTCTCCTCTCAACATAAAGGTGGTAAAGGGAACCTTTTTCTCCTTGGAGCATCCCTAGACATCAAATATCTTGGTGATCTGCTTTATCCACGTCTCTTCCTTAAGTGGTTTAGGCTTTCCTAAAAAGTCTAGTGGTCCCAGCTCCTTGAACAGCTTAGCGATGACCATCCATGAGTTGCCAGTGTTTCCACCTGCATTTTGAATAGGAGTCTCTCTTGCCTGATGTTGCACGAATTACAGAATGCTCCTAAACATTCCGCCAGTTATCATTTGGTCGATGTTATTGTTTACCTAAAGATTATTGCCTTGCTGATGCATATTATCCTGGGTATTGATCATCGGTGACTCAACGGTTTCATGTGCTCCATTGCTTATCTCAACATTCTCGGATGTCATTTTCAAACACTGTCACAAAACAAGGGTAAATTGACATGCCACATATTATCCCTATACTCCGACCGACCAATTAAATAACAAATAAGCTTAGGTAAGTCATACTAGCGAAGGATTTACCCGTCTCTCCCCTCCTAGTTCTAATCTCATATCTCAGACAAAGATCATATCCCTAAGCTTTGATACCAAATGTGATGCCCCCAAAATAGGTATACATCACCCATCTTGGGTCGCCAAATACATGGTACATAATTTAAATACAAACTTAATCATACAAATGTCATGTAAAGTATGATAAAACATAGCTGAGACTTTTGACACGAATATTGTCTTTTAGACAATATCTAAACTCAAATGGAGTTCTCATTACATTTATTATCACACTATTATATAAAATAGTGAGGACTACTACAGCCACCATCTCGGACCGTCACTCCATTACTCAACTAGTCCTGGCTACGTTCTCATTTCTTGAATAGAACAATGAAAGCAAAAGGGTAAGCTCAACTAGCTCAGTAAAAAATATTATGACTAAGATAATGCAAAATAAATTATCGTTAGCCTTCAACAATGTTAAACTAACAAACAACAAGTTTAACTACAGCGGAACAAGCAATCCATTAGAAGAGTCAAGTAGAGCATGATATCTACTATCTATTATGATTTAAAAAGTTTATCATCAATTTTATCGCTGAGACTCAGCTCAATAAATAATCCACATCACTGAATTATCTATGCACTATGGGCCAAGGATATTCATTAGTATCACGTCCACAAATTATCCATGCACTACGGGCCAAGGATATTCGTGTTATCACCAATGGGATCATGCCAACAACTGTCCATCAATGCACTATGGGCTAATGAGGACTTTTACCATATCATTTGTAACATTACAGGTCATGATTATATCGAATTATCCCTGGTCATAATCATACCAATCAATAGTCCATCTATGCACTACGGGCCAAAGATGACTTTCATCACAATATAAGCATGAAGATGATGACAATGATATAAGAATTCAATTAAATGAAAGCAAAGGATAAATTTTAAAGATTTATAATTTAATTTATCCAGAATTCAATAATGTCCAAATTGTCAACATGATACTGCTTTGTGGAGTAAAATTCAAGAATAATATTATATCAAAAATAATTTGGACGGAAAAGGAATCAATTTTTATCATGAATAGTACCTTGGGTGAATAGTACTTGAGTGAATAGTACCTCGTGAATAATACTTCGGGAATAGTAGCCCGTGAATAGTACCTTGGCCTAAAAAGATTAAAAATTATCAAGAATGCTCAGAATAATATTTTCATGAAAAGATACTAGACGAAGCGCAAATTTCAAGGATATTCTACTAATTTCAAGGAGTATAAAAGCAACACTTTAACAAAATGAGTGTAGAATTCAAAATATAAAATGAAATAATATTACTTACATACTACAGAGTATGGAAGAAAATATTATTTCATATGAATATTGAACAAAAATAATATCCCTTACCTTAAAAAGAGAGTACTTCTGACTGGTAGGGCGAGGATATTCTTGAAGAAAACTTATATTGTTTTCATTAAACTCTAAAGAAATATGCTCAATATTATAAAAGAAGAATTTTTTGATTCTGATGTTATTTTCAATTCTAAACTAAGCATTCTATTTATAGGAGAATGGAAAGGATACTATTTGAATTTAGAAATCACGAACCAACAGTAGAAGTTTCACGAGCGCAATTCAATCGGTTGAAAAATTTTCTGAATTCACTATGCAAACTATATGCAGACACCATAAAAATATTATGCATAATAAAATATAATATATTCTATTTTTCATAAAAAATAAAACTTATAATATATATATATATATATATATATATATATATATATAACTTCTCTTCATTAAATGCTAGCCTAATACATTCACCTTCCGTGAACCCCCCCACCCCCACCTCCACCTACACGATAAATATCATATATATATATATATATATATATATATATATATATTATCACACTCATAACACATACTTTTTTGAAAAATGAGTAGGTGGGGGTCCAAATAATAAGCCAAATTTATAATAACTACTTCATAAAAATCCCCTCAATATTTTTAACAACATCTATTCATCAATAATATAACTTGTAATATTAACAACCAGATTATTCCCAGGAAAGAGGGGGGTTTCTGATAAGGATTTCTCCCTATTGGGGCGCAATTAGGTGACCAAACCCTTTCCTCGATAGAATTTTCTAGACATTGTCAATAATGCAAATAATAATATGAATAACTTGTCATCTCAATTATTAATTTAATAATATAAAATACTATACAGATGATACTGTGGCAATAATAGAATCAATAATGTGAGATACTATGCAATAATTACTGTAACAATAATTGAGTATAACTGAGTGACTTCTCACGTAAGCATTAAATAGCGTGTGCTACTATGCAACCACATGTATTACTATACTTTTATCCCCAGGTATTTCAACAGTTAACGGTAAAACTTTTGTCGTTATTTTCATAAAAAGATATTTATGTCATTTTCTAACTCCGACAATAATTCTATTGTGGGGTCCACCAATGATTGTGCCTTCGTACGAATATTCTCTGTTAAAACGAATATTCCCCGACCAATCAAATATTTTATAACAACTTGATTACTTTGCAAAATTTATAAATATTACCCACAACTATAACATTATATCAAATATACACCATAATATCCAAAAATATATTTTGAGAAAAATTAATCTTTATTCATGAAAGTTGAGGTTTTACACATTATAAAGAAAAATTATGGTACCTCTGGCTTTTTATTAATTAATTTTGTTAGGATAATACATGTTAACGCCAAGATTCATCCACGCGCTCCAATCACCTAAGCGCATCTAATTCTGCACAGAAACGGGTAAACACCAAAAGCTTGACGGCTTGGGCCACCGTGAGATAGCTCCGGTGTGAGAATAAGTACAGGTTGAATAAGGTTAATAATGGTGGCTTTAAGCTCTAGTGCTGGAAATAATAATTATGTGTACCTTAGAATCAGAGTAAAGCCTTGTATTTATAGTGATCTCATCACCTCCATAGAGTCCTTCACCGTATTGGATTAGGTTTCCTCATTAGCTATAAGTCCTTAATGGGATTGTATAAGATCTCCTAAAAATAAGGAAGTTGGTTCAAATCCCAACACCTCCTTCTATATTTAGAAACCAAATATAATTAGGAATCATCGATTCCTTAAAATACTCTAAATAACAAAATTGAATCCTACATAGGTTTAAACAACCTCATGTGGACTGCAATCCACCATACCAATCGGACCCAAATGGCCTTCATCATTTCCCTCTTAGGGTTTATCAACTGGTGTCGAACTCCTACATTCACATTATGACTTTCATCACCTTCTACTATGAAATAGGTGTCCCCCCGTTCATCGACTTCTTCTTCACCCTATTCCAACTAGTAAACTCCTGAGAACATGGATTTAAAGTCTTGAGAAAACAACCCCAAAAACTGAACCCCAAAATCGAGAAGCGACCACTGATGGACACTCCTTCCAGCAACAAAGGGTGGCACAAACAGTGGTTCCTCGTCAAGGGGCCAGAAACTCACAAAATCCCGAACTGGGCGTCTTATAAATTCCCAGACATTGACTTTGGCAATACCCCCCCGAACGCGTACTGGAAATGGCAAAGCTGATGGAAAAACTGCCGATGAAGGAATGGAGCTTCGTCCTTCTAACCAAACAGGCGTGGCTCTATGACCATAAATGTAAGTTCTGAACCCTACTTTCCATTCGTTCAACTAGACTCGAACGGAAAGCGCAGTCTGGCCGCCACCACCAAAAGCGGGCTTTAGGCGCATTTTTGGCCCACAAAATCCGAGCCTTTTGGCTCTACTGTTCACTTTGGGCTAAAAAAATGTCAAAAAAATAAGCATAAACACCCTCACCTGGCATGGGCCTTCGCCCGCCTGCGTGAACCCATGAGCTTTGGGCTCACATTTTATGGTTTCAGAAAACCCGGCCGTTTTGGCCCGGGTCATCGAGGCTTTCGGCCATGGATCGCCCACATGCCAAGCCCATTTGCCAGGTGTACGTTTAACCTTTCTGTCTTACCAATTGTGTCAACATACTTTCTATCATGCAGTATAGCTCATCAAAATAACAACCATCGATAGAAAAGATCTTAAAGATTTCTTATCCAATAAATCCCCTGATGAATCTACCAACCCCCCAACTTCAGAAGCCACCACCACCGAAGCCACAACCGAAGAACCATCCTCCACCCGAATCAAAAAGAAAGCGGTCAAAAAAGCTTCAAAACCCACCACCACTCAGATTCCCAGTCTTACAGAAAGTCTTCTAGACATGCCGGCTGAAGAAAGGACAAAGATCCTTCAGGTTAAGAAAAAATGTGCCAAGATTACACCACTATCTGCAAAAAAGTTAAAGGTTCCTTCAACCGAAACCTCAGCCCCTCACCCTACTACCGAAACTATACCTTCTAGCTCAACAAGCCCCCACCAAAAATGTAAAGAAACCGACGACTCCATTCCTAAACCGCCAAACAAAAAGACCCATGCTGAAAAGTCCCCCAAATCCTCTCCTTAACGTACCCACAAATAACCTGACCATACCAAGGAAGTCGAGCCTTCTGAAACCCTTTGACCTGATGCCTCCAAAGAATACCTCTACGAACCTATTTAAACACTTTATTCTCCCATCCGACGGGCCCCATTTTGAAGACATATCAACGACCGAACTCGTCTTCGCAAGATTCAGGCATCAAAGAAGGGTAACTCCTTCCGAACTCCTCATAATAAAACCCTTTCTAATTATAATTGCATCTAATCTTAACCAACCTCCTCAGGACAACGCTATATCTAGACGCCTTATTCAACTATACAAAGAAATTGAAGTAGAAGAAAAGGTCACCCGAACAGAAAACAAATAACTAAAAGCTGCCCTGGCCAAAGAGAAAAATCTTCACGACAACACTGCCTTTTACTACGAAGGGCTCAAATCAGATATCGCAAAGCTGAAAGAGGAAGTAGCTGCGACTGAAGCTCAACGAAAAACTATTGTTAATAAATGCGATGAAGCCAAGAAAGAAAATGAACTGCTGAAACAAAATAACCAAACCCTCACTCGTCACGTTCTAGACTTGATGAAAAAGGAGAAGATAAACTTCCAAGCTTGTGCCACTCTGGAAAAGGAATTCAACGATTACAAGGCCCTCGACCCACCTTTAAACGAAGAGCTACAAAATCAGATTCGAAACGATTACTGGAAGTCTCTAGAATTTAGCAACGAAATTATTCAAATGTACGCTGAAGGCTATGAGACAACCAGAAACAAGGGTAAAACCAAACTTGTTGTTGTTGCCTTACCCTGTACTCCTTGATTCTTCTGAAGACGAGCAAGAAGATAACACCAAAGACTATCCTTGTAAGACCCCAAATTTTATGAATAAAGATTTAATTTATCGAAATATTTTTTTTTAATATTAAGGTGTGGAATTGATATAATGTTATAGTTATGGGTAGTATTTATAAATTTTGCAAAGTATGCAAGTTTTTATAAAAGATTTAATTGGTCGGGGAATATTCGTTTTATCAGGGAATATTCGTACGACGGCACAATCATTGGTGGACCTCACAACGGAATTACTGTCAGAATAAGAAAATGACATAAATATCTTTTTATAAAAATAACGGCGAAAGTTTTACCGTTAAACTGTTGAAATATACGGTGGTAAAAGTACAGTAATACGCGTGGTTGCATAGTAGCACACGATATTGTATAGTATCTTTGATTATTGATACTTATGTGAGAAGTCACTCAGTTTTATTCAATTATTGACACAGTAATTGATGAATAATATCTCTCATATTATTGATTCAATTATTGTCATAGTATCACCTACATAATATTTTATATTTTTAAATCAATAATTGAGACGACAAAGTTATTCATATTATTATTTGCAATATTGATGATGTCTAGAAAGTTCTGTCGAGGAAAGGGGTTTGGTCACCTAATTGCGCGCCAATAGGGAGAAATCATTATCGGAAAGCCCCCTCTTTCCTGAGAATGATCTGGTTGTTAAATAGTGTGAGTTATAATATTAATGATGAATAAGTTCGTGTTGATTAAAGATGAAATTGATATTTCCATTGTGTTGGGATAATTAGTATTACTGGAAATCGACATTTATTTCGATAATAATTGATTTCTGAAGATTAAATTGATCAATCGGGTAATTAATTGGATAAATGAGCAATTAATTGATATTAGTTCACATACAAATAACTATTTGTTCACATAAATGGAACTATTGACTCACATGATGTACTATTAGGGGAGGTGGTGCAGGTTTGATAATACTTGTAGGACTAAATTAAAAATGGTGGAAAAAATGAAGGTAAAATACTGTAAAAATTCGAATCCCAAAACGTGCAATTATCGAAACTATATTTTTTTATAAATAGAAGCTCATTCTTCTTTCATTCTCACCAATTCACTAATACTCACAAGAACAATTATAGAGAGAGAAGCTATAGAAGGAAAGAAGAAGAGTATTCTTCTACTTCACTATTGCAGTATCCTGCCTTCTACTAAGGTAAGGGGTATTATTTCTTTCGTATTCGTAAGGGATATTATTTTTGTTCAATATCCGTATGAAATAATATTTTCTTCCATACTCTGTAGTATATAAATAATATTATTTTGTTTTGTATTCCTAATTCTACACTCATTTTATTAAAGTATTGCTTCTATACTCCGTGAAATTAATACAATATCCTTGAAATTTGCACTTCATCTAGTATCATTTCACAAGGATATTTTTCTGAACATTCTTGTTAAATTTTAAGCTTTTCATGTCGGAGTACTAGTCACGGGTACTATTAATTTATACGACACTATTCATACATATGGTATTATTCACAGAGTACTATTCATGGGCACTATTCATAAATACAGAACTATTCATAAATACGGTACTATTCATAAAGTACTATTCATGAAGTACTATTCATGGGGTACTATTCAAAAAGTACTATTTTCAAAGTACTATTCACGAGGTACTATTCACTCTGGTACTATTCACCTGGAGTACTATTCATGACAAAGATTGATTTCTTTTTGGTCCAAATCATTTTTGATACAATATTTGTAATACAATATTCTCAAAGATTGATTTCTTTTTGGTCCAAATCATTTTTTCATGTCTGAGCCATATTCACTACATCTGAATACAAACACAATTTGTGAGAAATGAGGTATTGACGTATTTCGGGTTTCAAACCTCTTAGAAACATTCGCGTCATTCGCTCCTCATTATCGACCAAATGGGATGCTGGCCGGGACAACTCATGCAAATTTAGCCTCGTATTGCGACACTATTAATATTATTTTGCTTCAACTTGATGAATTCCACCTCCTTCATGTGATGAATACTTTCGGAAAGTACTTGTCGTTGAAACGACTCTTGGAACTTCTCCCAAGACATCTTGAGTCGTCCAAGTGGATGCGTTTACAGATTCCCACCAGTAATTTGCCTCTACACGCAACATAAAGGTGGCAAAGGGAACCTTTTGCTCCATGAAGCATCCCAAAACATCAAATATCTTGGTGATCTGCTTTAACCACGTCTCCGCCTTAAGTAGTTCTGGCTTTCCCAAAAACTCTGGCTGTCCTAGCTCCTTGAACTGCTTAGAAGTGACCAGCCGTGGGTTACCATTGTTTCCACCTGCATTTTGAACAGGAGTCTCTCTCGCCTGATGTTGCATGAATTGCATTAAGCCTCTGAACATCCCATTGTTCATCATTTCATCGGTGTTATTGTTTACCTGAGGATTATTGTCTTCCTGTTGCACATTATCCTGGATATTGATCATTGGTGACTCAACGGTCTCATATGCTTTATTGCTTATCTCAACATTTTCGGATGCCATTTTCAAATACTGCCACAAAACAAGGGTTAATTAACATGCCATATATTATCCCTATACTCTGATCGACCAATTAAATAACAAGTAAACTTAGGTAGGTCATACTAGCGAAGGAATTCCCCGTCTCTCCCCTCCTAGTTCTTATCTCACATCTCAGCCAGGGATCATATCCCTAAGCTTTGATACCAACTGTGACACCCCAAAAATAGGTAGACATCACCCATCTTGAGTCGCCAAATACATGGTACAAAATTCAAATACAACTTAA
Organism: Panax quinquefolius; assembly: GCA_020205615.1. NCBI lineage: Eukaryota > Viridiplantae > Streptophyta > Magnoliopsida > Apiales > Araliaceae > Panax > Panax quinquefolius. The sequence continues at coordinate 44,761,227 of CM035163.1, read as the reverse complement.
TTATACAACCGTCCTGTAAAATACGACAAAACATAAACTGAGAGTTTTAATAATTAAGAATATTGTCATCTAGACAATATCCACACTCAATGGAGTCCTCATTACATTTATTGTCACACTATTTTATAGAATAGTGAGGACTACTAAAACAACCATCTGGACCGTCAATCCGTTCCCCGACTCGTCCCAGCTATATTCTCATTTCCTGAAGAGAATAGTGAAAGAAAGGGTGAGCTCAACTAGCCCAGTAAGAAATATTATGACTAAGATAATGCAGAATAAATTATCCTTAGCCTTCAACAGTATAACAACTGATAGAATATAAAAGACAACAAGTTTTAGATCAACAACCGCAGTGGAATAAGCAATCCATTAGAAGAGTCAAGTAGAGCATAAAATCTACTATCTTCTATGATTTAAAAAGTTTTTCAATAATTTTATCGCTGAGACTCAGCTTAATAAGTGAAATTGAATCATCCCTGCACCACGGCCAAGGATATTCATGTAATCATCAATGGTCATGATTATACCGAATAATTCCTGGCCATAATCATACCAAGAACTGTCCATCAATGAACTACAGGCCAATGAGGACTTTCACCATATCATTCGTCACATTATGGTCATGATTATACCGAATAATCCCTGGTCATAATCATACCAAGTCCATCTATGCACGTAAGCCAAAGATGACTTTCATCACAATATAAGCATGAGGATGATGACAATGACATAATAATTCAATAAAACAAGTTCAAGGATAAATTTTAAAGATTTATAATCTAATTTATCCAGAAATCAATAACATCCAAATTGTCAACATGATACTGCTTTGTAGAGTAAAATTCAAGAACAATATTCATGTACCAAAAATAATTTGGACAGAAAAGAAATACATTTTTTGGGTAAATAGTACCCTGTGAATAGTACCATGTGAATAGTACTTCATGAATAGTACCTCGAGAATACTACCCTGGCATAAAAAGTGCCCCGAATACCCGAGTGAATAATACTAGAGTGAATAGTAACCTATGAATAGTAACTCATAAAAGAAAAATACCAAAGAAAATGATATTCCATGACAAGAACAAAAGAAATGATATCTCATACGAGTAAAATAGAATATACGAAACTATAAATGGATTTTCACCCGCCATTCGGTAATCCACGTAGACAAATCATTTCCACAATTTAATAAAGAATGAATACGAAAGGTTATTCACCATGCATGCGGTAGTCCGCATAGATAGGTTATTCCAACAGAATAATAAAGAATGGAATAACAGAAGAATTCACCATGCATGCGATAGTCCGCGTAGACAGGTTATTCCAACAGAATAATAAAGAATGGAATAACAAAAGAATTCACTAGGCATGCAGTAGTCCGCATAGACAGGTTATTCCAACATAATAATAAAGAATAGAATAACAGAAGAATTAACCAGGCATGCGGTAGTCTGCACAGACAGGTTATTCCAACAGAATAATAAAGAATGGAGTAATAGAAGAATTCACCAGGCATGCAGTAGTCCGCACAAACAGGTTATTCCAACAAAATAATAAAGAATGGAATAACAGAAGAATTCACCAGGCATGTGGTAGTCCGCACAGACATGTTATTCCAACAGAATAATAAAGAATGGAATAACAACCCTTACGAGTATCGAAAGAAAATAACTCTCTTCATGGATACGAAAGAAATAATACCCCTTACCTTTGTCTTTTTCTAACTACGACAATACTTCTGTTGTGGGGTCCACCAATGATTATGCTGTCGTACGAATATTTCCTGTTAAAACGAATATTCCCTGACCAATCGAATATTCCCCGACACAACGAATATTTTATATCAACTTGCTTACTTTGCAAAAATTTTTAAATATAACCCTTAACTTTAACCTTTTATCAATTTAACCATTTACGAAATAAAATAATAATTATAAGAAAATTGAATACTTTCATTTCATAAAATTTGGGATCTCACAATCTCCCCTCTTTATGAAATTTCGCCCTCGAAATTTACGTACGTATCTGGTATGCCGAAGAGGTGAGAATACCTTGACTTCATTTAAAATTCTAACTCTTGAGGTATAACCTTTGAGTGTCGAATGTTATCCTTCTTATCAAAGATTTTAACACGTATCTCCTCATACGTTAAATCTTCTGCTATCTCGTCTAGTTCTAATTCAATAATGTGGTTCGGGTTGTCCACATATTTACGTAACATCGATACGTAAAAAAAACGTTATGAACAGGTGACATAATTAGCGGTAAGGCGAGTTTATAGGCAACAGTTCCTACTCGATCGAGGATTTTAAATGGGCCAATTAAATTGAGGGTTGAGATTTTCTCTCTTCATCAACTCTTGCTTCTAGAATAACGCCTTCTTGAACCTTGTTCTTCGTATTCATCAGGTCCAGATCAGTAGCTTGAGCGGCTTTAACTTTATCGATTAAAGTCGATTCTAATCGTATATTTGTTATCTTCACGTGGGTCCCTAGAGTCTTTAACTCTATCTTCATCATTTGTAAGTTATACAAAATGGGTTTTTGTGTTAACAATATCGCACTCGTAAATGCATAAGATCTTTTACTCAACGCGTCAGCTACCATGTTCGCTCTTCCACAATGATATTGAATGGTATAGTCGTAATCTTTAACAGCTCGAGCCAACATCTTTGGCGCATGTTATGTTCGTTTTAGGTGAAGAAATATTTTAGGGTTTTAGAAATGGGTTTTGTACTAGGGTCAATACAAAATTCGATTTCACGCTCTAGGGTTAGGCTAAGAAGTCTTCAAGAATACAGCAGGAAATTTATTAACAATATAAATTATTCAAAATTGTAACTCTCATCCAAGACTTGGATAACACATCACATTGATATCTATCAACTTTCCACCGTTATTCACGGCTTCCCCTACAGAAAGTCTGGCTTCGGTGCATTCCAGACAAGGAAGTCACCAGCGAAAGGCTCAGGGCTTTTTATTTATGGTTTGATATGGCAATGATTGACTTTAGTAGTTTGGTTGCTTAAATTCGCATAACAGGTTGGTTAGGAATATGAAAGCTAACAACCTTACAAAAAGCATGATGAGTAGTTAACCAATCGATTCCTAAATTCACATCAAAGGCAATTATTTTCAAAGAGATAAGATCGACGGGTAACGTGAAAGTGTCGATTTGAATTAAACAAGATTTATAAACAGTGGATGTAACGAAGGTTTCTCCTAACAGAGTTTCAACAGATAAGTGAAAGTCTAATTTTTCAAGAGCCAAGTTCAAACATTGAACACAACAAGGTTAAATACAAGAGTGGGTAGAACCGGTATCGAATAAGGTATAGACTTCGCAAGAGTTTATGATTAACTTACCCGTGATAACTTTGTTTGGGTTACTCGCTTTTTGAGAAGTCACGAAAAACGCTCTTCCTGAAACCATCAACTTTGTTTTGTCCGTATCCGCCTTTGGAGCCACCGTCCCAGCTGGACTTGAATTTGGTGCATGACAAAATCGGGCTATGTGACCTTCTTTTCCACAATTGTAACATGCTTTGGACTGCATTGTGCAGCTTGGACTGATATGTCCCTCCCCTCCGCATTTGAAGCATGCAATTGGTGGTCGTTCTCCTTCCTTGAAAATGGGTGTTGGTGCTGCTATCTTTCCATCGTTGTTGAACCTTCTCTTCTTGAAATTTCCACTCTTATTATCTTGGCCATGATTACCACCGAAGTTGTTACCATTCTTGGCATGATAATTTCCCCCACGATGGTTATCATTGTTCTGATGACCGTTGCCACCGGTATGATTATTATTGTGTTGTTGGTCGTTATCCTTTGGTTGAAATTGGCTCATTATCGCGCTCCAATAATCGAGCCTATTCACTACATCTGAATACAAACACAATTTGTGAGAAATGAGGTATTGACGTATTTTGGGTTTCAAACCTCTTAGAAACATTCACGTCATTCGCTCCTCATTATCGACCAAATGGGATGAAAACCGGGACAACTCCGCAAATTTAGCCTTGTATTGCGACACGGTCATATTGTTTTGCTCCAACTTGATGAATTCCACCTCCTTCATGTGACGAATACTTTCGAAAAAGTACTTGTCATTGAACAGCTCTTGGAACTTCTCCCAAGACATCTTGAGTGCGTCAGGCTGGGTATGTTTTACAAATTCCCACCAGTAATCTGCTTTTTCACGCAACATAAAGGTGGCAGAGAGAACCATTTGATCCTCGGAGCATCCCGAGACATCAAATATCTTGGTGATCTGCTTTAATCACGTTTCTGCCTTAAGTGGTTCTGGCTTTCCCAAAAACTTCGGCGGTCTCAGCTCCTTGAACTTCTTAGCAGTGACCAGCTGTGGGTTGTCATTGTTTCCACCTGCATTTTGAACAAGAGTCTCTCTTGCCTGATGTTGCATGAATTGCATAAAGCCACTAAACATCCCATCGTACATCATTTCATCGGTGTTATTGTTTACCTGAGGATTATTGTCTTCCTGTTACACATTATCCAGGATATTGATCGTTGGTGACTCAACGGTCTCATGTGCTTCATTGCTTATCTCAACATTTTTGGATGCCATTTTCAAATACTGCCACAAAACAAGGGTTAATTAATATGCCATATATTATCCCTATACTCTGACCGACCAATTAAATAACAAGTAAACTTAGGTAGGTCATACTAGCGAAGTAATTCCCCGTCTCTCCCCTCCTAGTTCTTGTCTCACATCTCAGCCAGGGATCATATCCTTAAGCTTTGATACCAACTGTGACGCCCCAAAAACAGGTATACATCACCCATCTTGAGTCGCTAAATACATGGTACAAAATTCAAATACAACTTAATTATACAACCGTCGTGTAAAATACAACAAAACATAAACTGAGAGTTTTAATAATTAAGAATATTGTCATCTAGACAATATCCACACTCAATGGAGTTCTCATTACATTTATTGTCACACTATTTTATAGAATGGTGAGGACTACTAAAACAACCATCTGGACCGTCAATCCGTTCCCCGACTCGTCCCAGCTATATTCTCATTTCCTGAAGAGAATAGTGAAAGAAAGGGTGAGCTTAACTAGCCCAGTAAGAAATGTTATGACTAAGATAATGCAGAATAAATTATCCTTAGCCTTCAACAGTATAACAACTGATAGAATATAAAAGACAACAAGTTTTAGATCAACAACTGCAGCGGGATAAGCAATCCATTAGAAAAGTCAAGAAGAGCATAAAATCTACTATCTTCTATGATTTAAAAAGTTTTTCAATAATTTTATCGCTGAGACTCAGCTTAATAAGTAAAATCGAATCATCCCTACACCATGGCCAAGGATATTCATGTAATCATCAATGATCATGATTATACCGAATAATCTCTGGTCATAATTATACCAACAACTGTCCATCAATGAACTACAGTCCAATGAGGACTTTCACCACATCATTCGTCACATTACGGTCATGATTATACCGAATAATCCCTGGTCATAATCATACCAAGTCCATCTATGCACATAAGCCAAAGATGACTTTCATCACAATATAAGCATGAGGATGATGATGATGATGACATAATAATTCAATAAAATAAGTTCAAGGATAAATTTTAAAGATTTATAATCTAATTTATCCGTAAATCAATAACGTCCAAATTGTCAACATGATCTTCGCTTTTTGTAGAGTAAAATTATAGAATAATATTCATGTACCAAAAATAATTTGGACAGAAAAGAAATACATTTTTCTGTAAATATTACCCTGTGAATAGTACTTCATGAATAGTACCTCGTGAATACTACCCCGGCATAAAAAGTGGCCCGAATACCCTAGTGAATAATACTAGAGTGAATAGTAACCCATAAATAGTAACTCGTAAAAGAAAAATACCAAAGAAAATGATATTCCATGATGAGTATAAAAGAAATGATATCTCATACGAGTATAATAGAATATACAAAAGCTAAAATGGATTTTCACCATTGTCATGCGGTAATCCACGTGAGCGGATCATTTTCACAATTTAATAAAGAATGAATACAAAAGGTTATTCACCATGCATGCGGTAGTCCACGTGAGCGAGTTATTCCAATGAAATAATAAAGAATGGAATAACGTAAGAATTCACCACCATGCATGCGGTAGTCCGTGGTGAGCGTGTTATTCAATGAATAATAAAGAATGGAATAATGTAAGAATTCACCGAGCATGCGGTAGTCCGCACATGACAAGTTATTCCAATGTAATAATAAAGAATGAAATAACGTAAGAATTCACCATGCATGCGGTAGTCCGCATGCATGAAGTTATTCAATGTAATAATAAAGAATGGAATAATGAAGAATTCACCACGCATGCGGTGATGCGCAGATGCATGAGTTATTCCAACGTAATAAAAAGAATGGAATAACAACCCTTACGAGTATTGAAAGAAATTAACTCTCTTCATGAATACGAAAGAAATAATACCCCTTACCTTAGAATAAAACTGGATACTGGAATAGTGAGGTAGCAGACTTTTCTTCTTCTTTCTCTCTATAATTTCTTTCTATAATAATCGCTCTTGTGAGACTTAGTGAATTGGTGAGAAATGAAGGAAGAATGAGCTTCTATTTGTAGGAAAATATAGTTTCAATAATTGCACATTTTGGGGCTCAAAATATTATAGTATAATACCTTCCTCTTTTTCTTCATTTTTAATGTAGTCCTGCAAGTATTATCAAACTTGCACCACCTCCCCTAATAGTATATCATGTGAATTAATAGTTCATTAATGTGACTCAATAGTATAATCATGTGAAAAAACTAATTACAGTATACTACCTTCATTTATACCTCCATTTTTAATTTAGTCATGCAAGTATTATCAATCTTGCACCAACTCCCCTAATAGTAAATCATGTGAATTAATAGTTCATTCATGTGACTCAATAGTATAATCATGTGAAAAAACTAATTACAGTATAGTACCTTCATCTATACCTCCATTTTTAATTTAGTCATGCAAGTATTATCAATCTTGCACCAACTCCCCTAATAGTAAATCATGTGAATCAATAGTACACACATGTGAACACATAGTTATAAGCATGTGAATTAATAGCAATTAATTGCTCATTTATTTGGTTAATTACCCGATTGGTCAATATAACCTCCAGACATCAATTATTATCAAAATAAATATCGATTTCCACTAACACTAATAATTCCCACACAATGGAACTATCAATTTCATCTTTAATCAACACGAACATATTCATCATTAATATTATAACTCACAATATTTAACAACCAGGTCGTTCCCAGGAAAGAGGGGGCTTTCCGATAAGGATTTCTCCTTATTGGCGCGCAATTAGGTGACCAAACCTCTCCTTGACAGAACTTCTAGACATTGTCAATATTGCAAATAATAATATGAATAACTTTATTATCCCAATTATTGATTTAATAATATAACATATTATACAGATGATACTATGACAATAATTGAATCAATAATATGAGAGATATAATGCAGCAATTACTATAGCAATAATTGAGTATAACTGAGTGACTTCTTACGTAAGCATCAATAATCAATACCGTGTGCTACTATACAACCACGCGTATTACTATATTTTTACTACCGGGTAGTTCAACAGTTTTAACGGTAACACTTTCGCCATTATTTTCATAAAATGATAATTCTGTCGTTTTCTAACTACGACAATACTTCTGTTGTGGGGTCCACCAATGATTGTGTCGTCGTACGAATATTCCCTGTTAAAACGAATATTCCTATACCAATAGAATATTCCCCGACACAACGAATATTTTATATCAACTTACTTACTTTGCAAAAAATTTCAAATATAACCCTTAACTTTAACCTTTTATCAATTTAACCATTTACGAAATAAATAATAATTATAATAAAATTGAATACTTTCATTTAATAAAATTTGGGATCTCACAGCATGGATAATTCATGGTCGTGATACTAATGAATATCCTTGGCACGTAGTGCATGGATAATTCAGTGATGTGGATTATTTATTAAGATAAGTCTCAGCGATAAAATTGATGGTAAACTTTTAAATCATAGAAGATAGTAGATATCATGCTCTACTTGACTCTTCTAATGGATTGCTTATTCCGCTGCAGTTGTTGATCTAAAACTTATTGTCTATTATATTCTATCAGTTGTTATACTGTTGAAGGCTAAGGATAATTTATTTTGCATTATCTTAGTCATAATATTTCTTACTGAGCTAGTTGAGCTCACCCTTTTCTTTCATTGTTCTCTTCAGGAAATGAGAATATAGCTGGGACGAGTCGGGGAATAGAGTGATGGTCCAGGATAAGTGGCTATAGTAGTCCTCACTATTCTATGAAATAGTCTGATAATAATTGTAATGAGGACTCCATTGAGTGTGGATATTATCTAGAAGACAATATTCGTGTTAAAACTCTCCGCTTATGTTTTGTCGTATTGTACACGACAGTTGTATAATTAAGTTTATATTTGTATTTTGTACCAAGTATTTGGCGACCCAAGATGGGTGATGTATACCTATTTTGGGGGCATCATAGTTGGTATCAAAGCTTAAGGATATAATCCCTGACTGAGATGTGAGACTAGAACTAGGAGGGGATAGACAGGTTAATACTTCGCTAGTATGACCTACCTAAGTTATTTGTTATTTAATTGGTCAGTCAGAATATAGGGATAATATGTGGCATGTCAATTAACCCTTGTTTTGTGACAGTGTTTGAGAATGGCATCTGAAATTGTTGAGATAACCAATGGAGCACATGAGACCATTGAGTCACCAACGATCAATAACCAGGATAATGTGTATCAGGAAGGCAATAATCCTCGTGTAAATAACAACACTAACCAAATGACGAACGATGGTACATTTAAGAGTTTTCTAGAATTTATCAAGAGAGACTCATATTCAAAATGCAGGTGGAAACACATGCAACTCACGGCTGGTCACCGCTAAGCAGTTCAAGGAGCTGGGACCACCGGAGTTTTTGGGAAAGCTAGAACCACTTAAGGAAGAGACGTGGATAAAGTAGATCACCAAGATATTTGATGTCTTGGAATGCTCAAAGGAGCAAAAGGTTCCCTTCGTCACCTTTATGTTGCGTGAAGAAACAGATTATTAGTGGGAATCTGTAACACGTTCTCAACCTGTCGCACTAAATATGTCTTGGGAGAATTTCTGAGAATTATTCAATGACAAGTACTTCCCTGAAAGTATTCGTCACATGAAGGAGATAGAATTCATCAAGCTGGAGAAAAACAATATGATCGTATCGCAATACGAGGATAAATTTGTGGAGTTATCCCAGTTTGCATCCTATTTAGTCGATAATGAGGAGCGAATGACGCGAATGTTTCTAAGAGATTTGAAACCCGAAATACGTCAATACCTCATTTCTCATAAGCTTTATTTATATTCAGATGTTATGAATAGGGCTCAGTTAGTGGAGCACGATAATGAGTCAGCCCAACCAAAAGGCAATGACCAACAACACGATAATAATCGTACCATTGGCAACAACCATCGGAACAATGATAACCATCATGGAGGAAATTATCAGGCAAGAAATGGTAACCACTTCGGTGGTAATCATGGCCAAGATAATAGGTAAGGTGAACTAAGTGAAAACTACTTCAAGAAGAGAAGGTTCAATAATGATGGAAAGACAGCAGCACCAGCACCCGTTTTAAAGGAAAAAGAACGACCACCGGTCGTATGTTTCAAATGCGGACAGGAGGGATACATCCGTCCAAACTGTACGTAGCAACCCAAAGCGTGTTTCAATTACAGAAGAGAAGGTCACCTAGCTCGATTTTGTCGTGTAGTGAAGTCAAGTCCAACTGGGATGGTGACACCAAAGGATGTCCCAGACAAGTCAAAGTTAGTAGTTTAAGTAAGAGCGTTTGTCGAGGAACTCAAATGAAGTTATCACGGGTAAGTTAATCATAAACTCTTGCGAAGTATATACCTTATTCGATACCGGTTCTACCCATTCTTTTATTTCTCCTACTTGCGCTCAATGTTTAAAATTGACTCCAGAAAAATTAGACTTTGACTTATATGTTGAAACTCCTTTAGGAGAAACCTTCGTTACATCCACTATTTATAACCTTGTTTAATTCAAATTGACACCCTCACGTTACCTGTCGATCTTATCTCTTTGAAAATACTTCCATTTGATGTGATTTTAGGAATCGACTAGTTAACTACTCACCATGCTAAAATTGATTGTTTTCATAAGGTTGTTAGCCTCCCTAACCAACATGTTATGCGAATTTAAGTAACCAAACTACTAATGTCAATCACTGTCATATTAAGCTATAAGTATAGAGCCCAGAGCCTTTCGTTGGTGACTTCCAAGTCTTGGAATGCACCAAAGCCAGACTCTCCGTAGGGGACACCGTGAACAATGGTGGCAAGTTGATAGATATCAATGTGACGTGCTATCCAAGTCTTGTATGAGAGTCACTATTTTGAATGATATTTCTATCGTTAATAAATTTCCTGACGTAATCACCGAAGAACTTCCTAGCCTACCCCAGAGCGTGAAATCGAATTTTGTATTGACCCCAGTACAAAACTCATTTCTAGAACCCTCAAATATTTCTTCACCCAAAACTAACGTAACTCGCGTCGAAGACGTTAGCTTGAGCTGTTAAAGATTACGACCATACCATTCAATACCATCGTAGAAAAAGCGAACATAGTAGCTGACGCATTAAGCAGAAGATCGCATGCGGTTACGAGTGTGACGTTGTTAACACAAAGACCCATTTCGTATGACTTACAAAAGATGGAGATAGAGTTAAAAACTCCAAGAAGTTACGTGAAGATAGCGAATATACGATTAGAACCGACTTTAATCAATAAAGTTAAAGTCGCTCAACGTACAGACTCAGAGCTGATAAATGTGAAGAAGAAGGTGCAAGAAGGAGTTATTCTAGAAGCAAGAATCAACGAAGAGAGGAAATCTCAACCCTCTATTTTATTGGTCTATTTGAAATCCTCGATCGAATAGGAACTGTGGCCTATAGACTCGCTTTACCGCTAAGTATGTCGCGTGTTCATAACGTTTTTCATGTATCGATGTTACGTAAATATGAGGACGACCCGAACCACATTATTGAATTAGAACTAGACGAGATAGCAGAAGATTTAACGTATGAGGAGATATTTGTTAAAATCTTAGATAAGAAGGATTTTATTCTACGCTCAAAGGTTATACCTCAAGAGTTAGAATTTGACGAGGTGTCCTCGCCTCTTCGGCATTCCAGGTACGTACGTCAATTTTGAGAATGAAATTTTATAAGAAGGGGAGGTTGTAAGACCCTAAATTTTATGAATAAAGATTTAATTTCTCAAAAAAAAATTTAATATTAAGGTGTGGATTTGATATAATGTTATAGTTGTGGGTAGTATTTATAAATTTTGTAAAGTATGCAAGTTGTCATAAAATATTCGATTGGTCAGAGAATATTCATTTTATCAGGGAATATTCGTACGACGGCTAAATTATTGGTGGACCCCATAACGGAATTACTGTCAGAATGAGAAAACGACAGAAATATCTTTGATTATTGATACTTACGTGAGAAGTCACTCAGTTTTATTCAATTATTACCACAGTAATTGTTGCATAATATCTCTCATATTATTGATTCAATTATTGTCATAGTATCATCTGCATAATATTTTATATTTTTAAATCAATAATTGAGACAACAAAGTTATTCATATTATTATTTGCAATATTGACGATGTCTAGAAAGTTCTGTCGAGGAAAGGGGTTTAGTTACCTAATTGCGCGCCAATAGGGAGAAATCCTTATCGAAAAACCCCCTCTTTCCTGGGAATGATCTGGTTGTTAAATACTGTGAGTTATAATATTAATGATGAATAAGTTTGTGTTGATTAAAGATGAAATTGATATTTCTATTGTGTTGGGATTATTAGTATTAGTGGAAATTGACATTTATTTCGATAATAAATGATTTCTGAAGATTAAATTGACCAATCGGGTAATTAATCGGATAAATGAGCAATTAATTGCTATTAGTTCACATGTATATAACTATTTTTTTCACATGAATGGAACTATTGATTCACATGATGTACTATTAGGGGAGGTAGTGCAAGCTTGATAATACTTGTAGGACTAAATTAAAAATGAAGGAAAAGATGAAGGTAATATACTGTAATAATTCGAGCCCCAAAACTTGCAATTATCGAAACTATGTTTTCCTATAAATAGAAGCTCATTCTTCTTTCATTCTCACCAATTCACTAAGACTCACAAGAGCAATTATAGAGAGAGAAGCTATAGAGAGAGAAGCTATAGAGGGAAAGAAGAATAGTATTCTGCTACTTCACTATTGCAGTATCCAGCCTTCTACTAAGGTAAGGGGTATTATTTCTTTCGTATTCGTAAGGGATATTATTTTTGTTCAATATCTGTATGAAATAATATTTTCTTCCATACTGTGTAGTATGTAAGTAATATTATTTCTTTTTGTATTCCTAATTCTACACTCATTTTGTTAAAGTATTGCTTCTATACTCCATGAAATTAGTAGAATATCCTTGAAATTTGCGCTTCACCTAGTATCATTTCACAAGGATATTTTTATGAACATTCTTGTTAAATTTTAAGCTTTTTATGCCGGAGTACTATTCATGGGTACTATTCATTTATACAGCACTATTCATATGTACGGTATTATTCACAGAGTACTATTTATGGGCACTATTCATAAATACAGTACTATTCACAAAATACTATTCATAAAGTACTATTTACAAAGTACTATTCACGAGGTATTATTCAAAAAGTATTATTCCCAAATTACTATTCACGAGGTACTATTCACCTGGAGTACTATTCATGACAAAAATTAATTTCTTTTCAGTTCAAATCATTTTTGATACAATATTATTCTTGAATTTTACTCTACAAAGCAGTATCATGTTGACAATTTGAATATTATTGAATTATGGATAAATTAAATTATAAATCTTCAAAATTTATCCTTGTTTTCATTTAATTGAATTCTTATATCATTGTCATCATCCTCATGCTTATATTGTGATGAAAGTCATCTGTGGCTTACGTGCATAGATGGACTGTTGATTGGTATGATTATGACCAGAGATTATTCGGTATAATCATGATCGTAATGTTACAAATGATGTGGTAAAAGTCCTCATTGGCCCGTAGTGCATTGATGGAAAGATGTTGGTATGATCATAACCATGCGTTCTCTTCGGCCAAGGGTGAAAAGATGAATTTTTGTTCGGCATGATCATGACCATTGGTGAAAACACGAATATCCTTGGCCCGTAGTGAATGGATAATTCATGGTCGTGATACTAATGAATATCCTTGGCCCGTAGTGCATGGATAATTCAGTGATGTGAATTATTTATTAAGCTGAGTCTCGGCGATAAAATTGATGGTAAACTTTTAAATCATAAAAGATAGTAGATATCATTCTCTACTTGACTCTTCTAATGGATTGCTTATTTCGCTGCAGTTGTTGATCTAAAACTTATTGTCTTTTGTATTCTATTAGTTGTTATACTGTTGAAGGCTAAGGATAATTTATCCTGCATTATATTAGTCATAATATTTCTTACTGGGCTAGTTAAGCTCACCCTTTTCTTTCATTGTTCTCTTCAGGAAATGAGAATATAGTTGGGACGAGTCGGTGAATAGAGTGATGGTCCAGAATAAGTGGCTATAGTAGTCCTCATTATTCTATGAAATAGTGTGATAATAATTATAATGAGGACTCCATTGAGTGTGGATATTATCTAGAAGACAATATTCGTGTTAAAACTCTCAACTTATATTTTGTTGTATTGTACACGACAGTTGTATAATTAAGTTTATATTTGTATTTTGTACCAAGTATTTAGTGACCCAAGATGGGTGATGTATACCTATTTTGGGGGCGTCACAATCCTCCTCAACCATAATCATTTAAACTTCTATTTTTTGTATTTCCAACCTTATAATGTAACTATGTAATTTATCCATATAAATGAAAACATTAACTTTCCCGAAGATCGTTATATAGCATAATAAATGATAAAGAATCCATTCAAACAAATATGCAAAATAATTTAAGGATTCGTTCGAAGGTCTGAACAAATTAAAACAAACTTCATTAAAACATATTCGCCCAAGGGGCTGAACATCCAACTAAACACTATAAAAACATGTTCGCCCAAGAGGCTGAACATCCAACCGAACACCATAAATACATGCTCGCCTAAGGGGTTGAACATCCAACCGAACTCCATTAAAACATGTTGTCCAAGGGGCTGAACATCCAACCAAACACCACAAAACATGTTCGCCCAAGGGGCTGAACATCTAACCGACCACCATTAAACATTTTAACGGGATGAACATCCAACTGAACACTATTAAAACATGTTCACCCAAGGTGAAAAACATCTAACCAAACACCACAAAACATGTTCGCCCAAGGGGCTGAACATCCAATCGAACACCATTAAACATGTTAAGGGGGCTGAACATCCAACCAAATACCATTAAAATAGTTTTTCCCAAGGGACCAAAAACCACAAAACATGTTCACCTAAGGGGCTGAACATCCTCCTAAACACCATAAAAACAAGTTAAGGAGCTGAACATCCAACCGAACACCATTAAAACATATTCGCCCAAGGGACCAAATATACAACCAAACACCACAAAATATGTTCACCCAAGGGGCCTGAACACCATTAAAACATTTTCGTTAATGGGGTCGAACATCTAACCAAATAATACAAAACATGTTCGCCCAAAGGGTTGAACATCCAATCGAACACCATTAAACATGTTAAGGGGCTGAACATCCAACTAAAAACCATTAAAACATGTTCGCCCAAAAGGGCCGAACATCCAACCAAACACCACAAAATATGTTCGCCCAAGTGGCTGAACATCCTCCTAAACACCATAAAAACATGTTTGCCCATGGTACTGAACATAAAATTAAACATCATTTAAAAATCAAAGTTCTGAATACTCATTTTATTAATAATCTGGAAGAATTACAGAGTTGAATCCTCTAACTACGAACTATTGATAATATTTTCGAAGTTGACCTGCATGCCAAGTGTTCTTGATTTCTGACCCATCCATCATTCAAAGTCGGTAAGTACCTGGCTTCGATAGCTCAACAATCTCATACAACCCTTCCCAATTCGGCATCAGCTTCCCAAGATTTTGAGGCATAGAAGCTTCTACCTCCTGAAGAACCAAATTGCCAACTTCAAATCTTCTGAGCTTAACCCCTTTGTATAAAATCTAGCAACCCTTTTCTGATAAGCCACCAACTTTACCAGGGCCACCTCCCTGACTTCCTCTAATAAATCCAAGTTAACACGAATACCCTCATTGTTGTACAACTCTTTGAACTAGTTGGCCCGAAGTGAAGTAAAACCAATTTCTACAGGAACTAGGGCATCAATACCGTAGGCAAACCTGAATGGTGAATCTCCTATTGTAGTCCGATAAGCCCATAACACACTCAGAAATTCATCAGGATATCTTCCCTTTGCCTCATCCAGTCTTCTCTTTATCCTATTTAGCAACGTCATATTAGTAACCTCCGCCTGACCATTAGACTAAGGATGAGCAACCGAAGTTTTTCGATGCTGAATTCCCAACTCTGTTAAAATGCCTCAAATTTTGAGCTCACAAATTGACAACAATTATCCAAAATCACCACCAGAGGAATACCAAACCGAAAGATAACAAATTCCTTTAAAAACTTTAAACACACCTGTTTCGCAATCTGTTGAAGGGGTTTCGCCTCCACCCACTTGGTCATATAATCAAAAGCCACTATTGCAAACTAACCTGCCTCTTCGCCTTCAGTAATGGGCCCAATATGTCAACCCCCCATATATGTAAAACCCCAACTTTTTATAAATAAAATTGAATTTCCTCTATTCATTATCTTGAAATAATAAGATGTTAATTTGATATAATGTTTTGGTTATGGGTGATATGTGCAAATTTTGTAAAATAAGCAAGTGGTTATAAAATATTCATTGTTTTCAGAGAATATTTGTTTGGTCTTGGAATATTCTTGTTATCGGGGAATATTCGTACGACGGCGCAGCCATTTGTGGGCCCCATAACGGAAAACGGAAGGATGAAGAAAACGACAAGTTGGAGTTTTTATAAATAACTACAGAATTGTTACCAAGTAACACCGTTGAATACACGGTGGTTAAAATACGATGTAATACGCATCGCATAAAGAAGATTACCTGATTGATGGCATGATTTTGGATTATTGATTCTTACGTAAGAAGGCACTACTCAATAATTGTTACAAGAATTACTGCTCAATATTTTATTTTATCGATTCAATAATTGTTACGTTGATATTTTATATTATTGTTAATTCAATAATCATCACTTGCGCATGATTTCTCATTATCGATCAATAATTTATATTATTTGAATAATATTATTAGATAACATTATTGGCAATGTATAAGGAATTTCGCTGTCAGGAAAGGAGTTTGTCATCTAATCATACGCCAAGAAGAGAAAAATTTATCGAAAAGCCCCTTTTCCTAGGAACCTACATGTCATCGATATTGTGATTCTCAGAATATTATTTTTGTGAATAATTAATTATTAATTTATATGATAAGGAAATATTTATTTTATGTGGATATAAATAAAGGAATTAATGTTGAGGTGTTTTATCAGTATTTTGTCAGAATGGAGGTATTAAAAATCGTCCGTATGTGGATTTCGGGCATTTTCTGTTTGGAATTTGGAAAAACTTTCTTCTACAAAGTTGTAGAGAATTAAATTTCCTATGGAATAGACACAAGATTTGAATTTTTTTGATAAAAGGGCTATTTATTATGAATTATTGAAGGTTTGGAAATAAATGTTTTTATTAAAAACATGGGTGGGCCCCACTTTTGGTTGGTGTGGAAATTCTAAATTTGGTGGGGCCCACTGTGGTGTGCTAAAATTTTATCAATTGTGACATGCGTGAAATATTTTGAGAAAATATTATTTTATTAATTTAGTCTGCTTTGGCGTTCTAGCATTTTCCTATAAATAGGGTACTTAGTTAGAATTAAAAATCACACCAAATCATAAGTTTTCTCTCTCTATATTATCGAGCGTATTTTTGTGAGTATTTAGATACTTTGAGAGTTGTTATTTAGTGCAAGTTTCCTTCAATATTATATCCGATATTTCGGTTAAAAGTACTGTTCTTTTGAGGTTAGGGATATTATTTTCTTCGTAAATGATGTAATTTCTTTCAATATCATTATACCGAAGTAGAAGTATGATTTTTCTTATGGAATTTCTACCTTTTCGTGTCGCAATTACTATTCACGTATACGGCAATATTCACCAAAAATGAAATTTTCTATTCTTTGTCCAAGATGTCTATTATGGTTACTATCTTTAATTGTATCTATATTTTGATCTTCATTCTTGAATTTTACTCCACTATGGTTTATTATGAAGTATTTTTGAACTTGGATTATCTAAAGTACGAATCCTTAATCTTTATCCTTTTATCTCACTGGATTCATTCTTTAAAATGTTTTTCGTCATCCTCAGTCTTTAATGGTGATACTTGATTAATATCTTTGACCTGGAGTGCAAAGATGAATGATTACTTGATGAATATCTTTGGCCCGTAGTGCAAAGATGGACAGGTGTTGAGATGAACATGACCAATTGTTGATATAAATGAATATCTTTAGCCCGTAAAGCAAATATGAATATTTGGTTCAAGATTATTGATTGATGTTACAGGGATAAAATATTGATGATGGACTTTTAAATCATAGAAGACAATAGATTTTATTCTCTACTAAAATCTTCTAACGAATTGTTATTTCCGCTGCGAATATTGATCTAAAATTTGTTGTCCATTATATTTTATCTGATTTGTTGAAGGCTAACGATAATTTGGTGTTCATTATCTTAGTCATAATATTCTTTACTGGGCTAGTTGAGCTCGCCCTTTTCCTTTTTGTTCCATTTTTCTTCTCAGGAAGCGAGAATATAGAGGGAAGTAGTCGGGGTGTGGAGTGATGTTCCATGGCAGTTGTTATAGTAGTCCTCACTATTTTGTAAAATAGTGTATCAATAATTGTAATGAGGACTTATTTGAGTGTGGATATTGTCTAGAAGACAATATTTGTATTTAAACTCACAGTTTATGGGTTGTCATATTTTGCACGACAATTGTATTAAGGAAGTTGTAGTTGTTTCTGTACCATGTATTTGGCGACTCAGAATAGGTGATGTATACCTATTATGGGGGTGTCACAGTTGGTATCAAAGCTTAGGGATATGGTCTCTGGCGGAGATCGGGGAATAGAACTAGGAGGGGAGAGACTAGTAAATCCTTCGCTAGTGTATCCTACCTAAGCTTATTTGTTTGTCGGTCAGAATATAGGGGTATTATGTGGTATGTCATTTTCTTTAATTAACCCTTGTTTTGTGGTAGTATTTGAGAATGGCAGCTGGAAATGTTAACAATGGAGTGAATGAGACCGTGGAGACACCTTTAATCACCAACCAGGGGAACGTGCAATAGGACTACAATGTTCCTCCTATAAACAACACTACCGAACAAACGATGAATGATGAGATGTTTAGAAGCTTTTTGCAGTTCATGCAAAATCAGACAAGGGAGATTCGTGTACAAAATATGGGTGGAAATAATAGCAATGCGCAGCTTGTCATAGCCAAGCAGTTCAAAGAGTTGGGACCGCCAGAATTTTGGGGAACAGAAGCGTACCCAGAATTTTGGGACCGCCAGAATGTGGGTTAAGCAAATTACCAAGATATTTGATGTCTTGGGATGCACGGAGGAACAGAAGGTTCCATTTGCTACCTTTATGTTCCGTGGTGAGGCAAATTACTGGTGGGAATCTATGAAGCGTACCCAGCCAACCGCACTCAATATGTCTTGGGAAACGTTTCAGAAACTGTTCAATGACAAGTACTTTCCTGAAAGTATTCTTCATATGAAGGAGGTAGAGTTTATTAGACTGGAACATAACAACATGACTGTGTCCCAGTACGAGGCTAAGTTCGTGGAGTTGTCCATGTTTGCATATCATTTGGTAGAAAATGAGGAACATATGACACGGATGTTTCTTAGAGGTCTAAAACCCAAAATTCGTCAGTATCTTGTTTCTCGCAAATTTTTTCTATATCGGATGTTGTAAACAGGACTCAATTATTAGAGCGAGATAATGAGTATGTTCAACCGAGGGACAACAAACATGGTTATACCGGTGGCTGCAGTCATCAGAACAATGATAACCAGCAGAGAGGGAAAAATTCGGACAAAAGTGATAACCACTCTCGTGGTAATTGTAGCCATGATAGTAGAAGAAGCGAGTCGGGGGGAGATTTTAAAAAGAAAAGGTACAACAACTACAACGTGAAGACGTCAGCACCATCATCAACTGTTTCTAGGGGAGGAGAATGACCACCGGTCATATGTTATAAATGTGGGGAAAAGGGACACATCAGCCTAAACTGCCCACAACAATTTAAGGTATCTTATAACTGTGGAAAGGAAGGTCATATAGCTCGAGATTATTCTGTAGTGAAACCAAGTCTAGCAGGAATGGTGACTTCAAAGGCTGTCCCAAACAAGTCAAAGTTAGCGGTTCCTGGAAGAGCGTTTGTTGTGACTGGCCAAAATGCGAAGAACCCAAACGAGGTGATCACGGGTAAGCTAATCATAAACTCTTGCAAATTTTATACCTTACTAGATACCGATTTTACCCATTCTCTTATCTCTCCTGCTTGTGCTCAACGTTTGAACTTGTCTCCTAAGAAATTAGACTATAACTTATCTGTTGAGACTCCGTTAGGAGAAATTTTCATTACATCCACTGTTTATAAATCTTGCTTGATCCAAGTTAGCACCATCACATTACCTGTTGATCTTATCTCTTTAAAGATACTTGCATTTGATGTGATTTTAGGGATTGATTGGTTAACTACTCATCATGCCAAAATTGATTGTTTTCGTAAGGTTATTAGTTTTCATATCCCTAATCAACCTGTTATGCGAATTCAAGCAACCAAACCACTAAAGTCAATCACTGGCATATCAAGCCATAAAGCCATTCATTTATTGAAAAATGGATGTCAAGATTTCTTAGCCCATATCATGGACTTGAACAAAAGTACGTCAGATTTGAATAATATTTATATTGTTAGTGAAGTTCTAATGTATTTCCTGAAGAACTTCCTGGTCTACCCCCAGAAAGTGAAGTTGAATTCTTTATTGACCTTGAACCTAGTACAAAATCCATTTCTAAAACCTTATATCGAATGGCTCCTATTGAACTTCAGGAGTTAAAGGTCCAACTACAGGAGTTGTTAGACATCGGTTTCATTCGTCCTAGTACATCTCCTTAGGGTGGTCCTGTTTTATTCGTAAAAAAGAAAGACGGGAGTATGCAACTTTGTATTGACTACCGAGAATTAAACCATGTCACCATCAAGAATAAGTATCCGCTACCTCGCATTGATGACCTATTCGACCGGTTTCAAGGAGCACAATTCTTTTCAAAGATCGATCTTCGCTCGATATCATCACCAAGATTAAAACCGAGGATATTCAAGACCGCCTTAAACTCTAGACGGGCATTATGAATTCTTAGTCATGTCTTTTGATCGACTAATGCTCCTCGCTTTCATGGATATGATGAACCGTGTTTCAAGGAATATTTGGATCAGGCTCGTTGTTGTCTTTATTGATGACATCCTCATCTATTCCAAAAGTCGTGAAGATCATGAGCACCATTTGAAGCCGGTACTTCAAAGGCTTCAGATAACAAGCTATATGCCAAGTCAAGAAATGCGAGTTCGCTTGAGGAAGTAGCATTCCTCGGGGCACGTGGTGTCAAAACATGGAGTATCTGTTGACCCGCCAAGATTAAAGTAATACAAAGTTGGGAGCAACCAAGTTTGCGATCAAGTATGTAGCTTTCTGGGCTTAGCTGGTTATTATCAGAGATTCATGGAAGGATTTTCTCGAATCTCTACTATGTTAACTTAGCTGAATCAGAAAGATACAAAATTCATATGGAGCGAGGAATGCGAGAAAAGTTTCCAATAGCTCAAAAAGAGACTCATTTCGGCACCTGTTTTAACAATTCCATCTGGTTTGGATGGATTTGTTATCTACAGTGATGCTTCAGGCAAAGGGTTTATGTTCTCATGCAACATGGGAAAGTCATAGCCTATGCCTCATGAAGAACTCAAAAGAATATGAGAGGAATTATCCTACTCATGATCCTGAGTCAGCAAGCAATCATTTTTCGCTGAAAATCTGGAGACACTACCTGTATGGGGAGAAATTGGAGATCTATACAGATCATAAAAGCCTTAAATATTTCTTCACCCAAAAGGAACTCAACATATGGCAACGACATTGGCTCGAGCTATTGAAAGATTATGACAATACCATTCAGTATCATCCTGGAAAAGCTAACGTGGTAGCTGACGCATTGAGTAGAAGATTGTATGTGGGTACGAGTGCAATAATGTCAACACAAAGACCCATTTTGTACGACTTACAAAGGATGGAGATAAAGTTAAAGGCTCCAAGTACCCATGTGATGATATCAAACATATGAGTAGAACCGACTTTAATCGATAAAGTTAAAGTTGCTCTAGTCATAGACCCAGAGCTGATACGTATAAAGAAGAAAGTACAAGAAGGTGTTATTCCAGAAGTAAGAATCGATGAAGAAGGAATACTTCGAGTCAACTTCAGACTTTGCATTCCTAACGATTCTAACTTGAAGCATAGAATCATGATGGAGGCACACAACACACCGTTTACAATCCATCCTAGGAGTACCAAAATGTATCATGATCTTTGACATACATTTTGGTGGAGCAATATGAAGAGAGAGATCACGGAGTTTATCTCGAGGTGTTTAACTTATCAACGTGTAAAGATGGAGCATCAAGTGCTAAAAGGTCCATTACAACCACTTAAGATTCCAAAATGGAAGTGGAAACACATTATCATGGATTTCGTTATGGGTCTTCCCAAGGTTTCTCAAGGTATAAATGCGATTTGGGTTATTATTGATAGATTAACCAAGTCTGCCCATTTCTTGCCTATACGGAGACTTATCCCCTTGAACGTCTTACTCGTATATACGTAAATGAGATTGTGAGATTGCATGGCATGCTAGTATCCATAGTTTTGGATCGTGACCCAAGATTCACTTCACAATTTTGGGTTAGTTTGTAGAAAGCTATGGGTACGGATTTACGATTTAGTTCGGCATACCATCCTCAAACGGACGGGAAATCAGAAAGGGCGATTCAAACTCATGAAGATCTATTAAGACTCTATGTCCTAGATTTCAAAGTAAGTTGGGATAAGTACTTGCCATTGGTGGAATTCTACTACAATAACAGTTATCAAGCAAGTATAGGCATGACTCCATTCGAGGCGTTGTATGGACGAAAGTGTCGTTCTTCATTATGCTGGGACGAGGTGGGTGAAGCAACGTTGTTGGGACCAAAATTGATACACATGACTACAAAAAAGATCCAAACGATTCGACAACATATACAAACGGCACAGGATCGACAAAAGAGTTATGCGGATCTTCATCGAAAAGACGTGAAATTTAATATTGGGGATCATGTATTGTTACGTATTTCTCCATGGAAGGGAGTTACAAGATTCGGGAAGAGAGGAAAGCTCAATCCATGATTTGTTGGTCCATTTGAGATTCTTGACCGAATAGGAAATGTGGCCTATAGACTCGCATTACCTCCAAGCATGTCTCGTGTTCATAATGTTTTCCACATATCTATGCTTCGTAAATATGTGAAAGACCCAAACCACATTATTGAGTTAGAACCAGACGAGATAGCCAAAGATTTAACGTACGAGGATGTACCAGTCAAGATCTTGGATAGAAAGGAGCATGTCATACGCACAAAGGTTATACCAAAAGTTAAGGTTTTGTGGAGAAATCATGTTATTGAGGAAATGACTTGGGAGTTGGAATCGGAAATGAAAGCGAGGTACCCTCACCTTTTCGAAACACCAGGTACGTACGTCAATTTCGAGTACGAAATTTCATAAGGAGGGGAGGTTGTAAGACCCCAACTTTTTATAAATAAAATTGAATTTCCTCTAGTCATTATCTTGAAATAATAAGGTGTTAATTTGATATAATATTTTGGTTATGGGTGAAATGTGCAAATTTTGCAAAATACGTAAATGGTTATAAAATATTCATTGTTGTCGGGGAATATTTGTTTGCATGGTCGTGGAATATTCTTGTTATCGGGGAATATTCGTATTTACGCATGTAACCATTTGTGGGCCCCATAATGGAAAAAAAATGAATGAAGAAAATGACAAGTTTGAGTTTTTATAAATAATCTACAAGTATTGTTATCAAGTTAACACCGCTGGAATACCTAGTGGTTAAAATACAATAATACGCTATGGGTCGCATAAAGAAGACACCTGTATTACACAATATTTTTGGATTATCGATTCTTACGTAAGAAGGCACTACTCAATAATTGTTACAAATAATTATCGCTCAATATTTTATTTTATTGATTCAATAATTGTTACGTTGATATTTTATATTATTGTTAATTCAATAATCATCACCGCACGATATTTCTCATTATCGATCAATAATTCATATTATTTGAATAATATTATTAGATAACATTATTGGCAATGTCTAAGGAAGTTCTGTTTAGGAAAGGAGTTTGGTCATCTAATCATATGCCCAAGAAGGAGAAATCTATATCGGAAAGCCCCCTCTTTCCTAGGAATGACCTGGTTGTCAGTATTGTGATTCTGTAATATTATTTATGAATAATTAATTATTAATTTATATGATAAGGAAATATTTATTTTTATGTGGATATAAATAAAGGAATTAATGTTGAAGTGTTTTATCAGTATTTTATCGGAATGAAGGTATTAAAAATCGTCCGTATATGGATTTCGGGCATTTTCTGTTTAGAATTTGGAAAAACTTTCTTCTACAAAGTTGTAGAGAATTAAATTTCCTATCGAATAGACACAGGATTTGAATTTTTCTGATAAAAGGACTATTTATTATGAATTATTGAAGTTTTGAAAATAAATATTTTTATTAAAAATATGGGTGGGTCCCACTTTTGGTTGGTATGGAAATTCTAAATTTGGTGGGCCCCGCTGTGGTGTGCTAAAATTTGATAAATTGTGGCATGCGTGAAAAAATTTGAGAAAATATTATTTTATTAATTTAGTCTGTTTTGGCGTTCTACCATTTTCCTATAAATAGAGTGCTTAGTTAGAATTGAAAATCACACCAGAATCATAAGTTTTCTCTCTATATTATCGAGCGTATTTTTGTGAGTATTTAGATACTTTGAGAGTTGCTATTTAGTTCAAGTTTCTTTCAACATTATATCTAATATTCCGGTTAGAAGTAAGTTCTTTTGAGTTAAGGGATGTTATTTTCTTCATAAATGATGTTATTTCTTTCAATATCATTATACCAAAATATAAGTATGATTTTTCTTGTGGAATTTCTACCTTTTCATGTCAGGGTTACTATTCACGTATACGGCACTATTCATAAATACGGCACTATTCACCGAAAAATGAAATTTTCTCTTCTTTGTCCAAGATGTCTATTATGGTTACTATCTTTGATTGTATCCATGTTTTGATCTTTATTCTTGAATTTTACTCCACTATGGTTTATTATGGAGTATTTTTGAACTTGGATTATCTAAAGTACGAATCCCTAATCTTTGTCCTTTTATCTCATTGGATTCGTTCTTTAAAATGTTTTTCATCATCCTTAGTCTTTAATGCTGATACTTGATGAATATCTTTGACCTGGAGTGCAAAGATGAATGATAACCTGATGAATATATTTGGCCCGTAGTGCAAAGATGGACATGTGTTGAGATGAACATGACCAACTATTGATACAAATGAATATTTTTGGCCCGTAAAGAAAAGATGAATATTTGGTTCAAGATGTATATTGATTGATGTTACAGGGATAAAATATTGATGATGGACTATTAAATCATAGAAGACAGTAGATTTTATTCTCTACTAAACTCTTCTAGTGAATTGTTATTTTCGCTGCGAATATTGATCTAAAACTTGTTGTCCATTATATTTTATCTGATTTGTTGAAGGATAACGATAATTTGTTGTTCATTATCTTAGTCTTTATATTCTTTACTAGGCTAGTTCAGCTCATCATTTTCCTTTTTATTCCATTTTTCTTCTCAGGAAGCGAGAATATAGAGGGAAGTAGTCAGGGTGTGGAGTGATGTTCTATGGCAGTTGTTATAGTAGTCCTCACTATTTTGTAAAATAGTGTATCAATAATTGTAATGAGGACTTATTTGAGTGTGGATATTGTCTAGAAGATAATATTTGTATTTAAACTCACAGTTTATGGATCGTATTTTGCACAACAATTGTATTAATGAAGTTGTAGTTGTTTCTGTACCATGTATTTGGCGACTCAGAATAGGTGATGTATACCTATTTTGGGGGCACCACAATACAACAAAAGGAACTGGGGACAAAACTGAGTACAACTCCTCTGGTAGTTGATGGGTAATAGGACTATTCAACTGACACTTTGAACACTTCTTCACATAGTCCGTTGCTTCCTTAAAAATCATAGGCCAATAGTATCCCTACCTAAGCACTTTATACGCCAATGCCTTCGCTCCCATATGATCTCCACAAATACCTTCGTGAACCTTCCGAAGAACATATTCAGCTTCAGATGGAACCAAACACTTAAGTAGTGGAGAAGAATAGGCCCTTCGATACAAATCTCTGTCTATTAGCACAAAACTTGAACTCCTATGCTTAACCTTTTTCGCTAACATTCGATTTGAAGGCAAGAAATCATCAGCCAAATAATGCAGATAGGGGGTCATCTAACAGTTAGACCACTCTACAAACATGATCTCTGAATGCTGAACACTCGGCTGATTCAAGACTTCCAAGTAGACCGATCCATTGAACGTACTTGCATCAGTTATAGCCAATCTCGCTAAAGCATCGACTATGGAATTGTCAGATCTATCCACTCCCTGAAAAGAAAACTAGCTAAAATACGGGAGCTGATCCTTCACCTCTGATAGATACTTTACCATTCTTGCCCCCCGAGCCTCATATTCCCCCGAGATTTGCTTGACCACCAGCTTAAGCAAGCCCCCAAACTCTATGAATCTCGATTTTCAAGGCATGTTAAACAGAGTCATAATTGGGCCTTTTTGCAAAACCTTTCATAAACTCGATTGAGTTGGTACAACCATTTCACTCCTACCAACTGGCGGCTCTCTAAAAATTAATATTTTCAAATCGTCGACATTTCATGTCGGACTCTTTTGTCAATTTCACCCTTTTAAACCAAATTCGAACAACATAGAAAATATAAAGGGTAAGAAATATTTAAAAGAGGAATTCCAAAAGAAAATTTTCCCCGACGTCGACAACTGTTAAGATTGCTTCATACTCAGCCTCATTATTGGTTGCCTTAAACTCAAAGCGGATCTCTTGCTGCACCTTGAACCCCAATATAAATTGTGACAACTTCATTGTCCATGCTGCTAACCGACCCAAAACATCTGGCTTCCCCAATACTTTCTTCAATGGTTGATTCGTATATACCATTATTAACCGACCTTGGAAGTACTATCAAAGCTTTCGACTTGCTATTATCAGCACATAGGCAAACTACTCAAGATTTGGATACCTTGTCTCTGCATCCCTAAGGGCATGGTTCACATAATAAACTGGGTGTTGCTTACACCCCCCCCCCCCCCATCACCCACACTAAGACTGCTCCTACTGCCAATGAACTCGCCGCCAAATACAAATACAAGGGCTCAGCAGGAACTGGCTTCACCAACAAAGGAGCCAAAGATAAGTACTTCTTAATCCCCCTGAAAAGCATCCTCACAGTCCGAAGTCCACTGGAAGGTCTTCTCATTCTTTGGCCTTTTTAACGTATCAAAAAATGAAAAACACCTTTCTGTCGATTTAGACATGAACCTTCTCAAAGCTGCTATCTGACCCATCAAACGTTGAACATCCTTGTACGACTGGAGAGACTTCATATCCAAAATAGCCTTGATTTTCTCTAGATTCGCCTATATTCCTCTCTTGCTAATTAGATATCCTAGAAACTTCCTTGCTCCCAAACCGAAGGTACATTTCGTCGGATTCAACTGGAGCTTAAAATTCCGAATAGTCTGAAAGCAATCCTCTAAATCATTTAAGTGACCTCGAACCGACATGCTCTTGACAATCATATCATCCACATACACCTCCATGCTACGTCCCAACTACTTCGAGAACATGTAGTTCATCATCCTCTGATACATGGCTCCCGCATTCAACAATCTGAAGGTCATCTTCTTATATGCATAAACAGACCGATGAGTGATAAATGTTGTCTTCGGGATATCATCCTTATGCATCAAAATCTGATGGTATCCCAAAAAAGAATCCATAAAACTGACCCAATGTTTCACATTGAATACTGCTTGATTTGGGAGAGCGAACCAGTTGGCTTCCCCCTCCTTTTATTACTACCAAACCTAGATTGGAACTTATCACAAAGTCCCATCTAAGAGAAGATCGAATTCGGGGCAAACGTCATCATCCATTTTCGTGCATCCTTCCTCAACGTAGTCATGGACATCTGACATTTAGCAGTCTCCGAGTAATCATAATAATCCATCAGCCGATCATACGTCTGTCTATGCTCATAAGGATCCCCCGAACTATCGTAACTCTCCATGTGAGGGGGTTTCTTACTCGGATATGCCTTCTCTTTCACAATTTCAGGAGAGAACGGTGATGATGATTTGACCGGAGTAGTCACGTCCTGATTATGCTCGGTCAACCATTTCTCCAATTCGGCCACCTTCCTTGCTAACTTCTCGATCACA
This sequence comes from Panax quinquefolius, assembly GCA_020205615.1. Lineage (NCBI taxonomy): Eukaryota > Viridiplantae > Streptophyta > Magnoliopsida > Apiales > Araliaceae > Panax > Panax quinquefolius. Next base: position 44,733,151 of record CM035163.1, on the reverse strand, counting down.
CTCCTTCGGGGAGAATGATTTCTTCTGGTCTGTGATCCCATAACGGGAGAGGGATCCCGCCGCCGATGATTCGACCGACCTCCACCTTCAGAACTTGCCGCTCGGGAATGACTTCAGCTCCTGATCCTTGGATGTCGAGAACCATCCGGACGATGTGTTCTGGACTGGTTCCCGGGAGACCTTTCTCCAGATCTTCTTCGGTCCCGAAAACATCTCTGACACCTGCTCTCGGATTGTCTAGAATCGTCCAGACGATGTGTCCTGGACTAAACTTCTGGCGATCGCCCCTGCCTTTGGCTATGGCTGGAGGCACCTTCGTTGTTTCCCCCGATCAACAGCACCATCTGTTAGTTAATCTCCTGATGTTGTAAGAAGAAGGTTTTCAAGTCAACGTCCATCTCCTGAGCCTTTTTAGATAAGATCCACCTCCTCTCGTCATGGACATCATCAAGGGGTCTTGTTCGGGACGGTGCATCCTCGACACGAGCCCCATGACCGGTGTTCCGGTTGGCAGTTAAGAACAATCTTCGATGAGGTCTCTCTACCCTGTCTTGTCCCACCGACTGACTGTGGGGTCCGAGCCTATCCTAGATGCTTCTGGATGTGCCCAACTTGTCTTTGACAGAACCTCTGGGCTTGGGCAGACCCATCCGTCGTGGACTTCCCTATGTCATAAACTGTTTTACTATTTACCTTGATGACGCCCACAAACAACTGATGTGATTGAAAACAAAAACACTAAAAATCCCTCCTTCTAGCATAAATGTTATCCGTCCACACTCTCCAATCACCTAAACGCGTCCAATCCTATACAGAAACGGGTAAACACCAAAAGCTTGACGGCTTGGGCCGCCAGGTAATAGCTCCGATGTGAGAATAAGTACAGGCTAGATAAGGTTAACAATAGAGACTTAATGCTCTAGTGTTGAAAATAATAATTGTGATTACCTTAGAATCAGAGTAAAATCTTGTATTTATAGTGATATCATCACCTTCATAAAGCCCTTACCCGTATTGGATTAGAGTTCCTCATTAGGTATAAGTCCTTAATGGGATTGTATAAGATTTCCTAAAAATAAGAAAATAGGTTCAAATCCCAACATCTCCTTCTGTATTTAGAAACCAAATATAATTAGGAATCCTTAATTCCTTAAAATACTTCTACTACCAAAAGAGAATCTTACATGGGTTTAAACAACCTCATGTGGACTGCAATCCACCATATAAATCGGACTCAAATAGTCCTGGCCCAACAATACATATTTATGTTAAAATTATATTTATACTTTAATTTTCTTATTATATTCTACTGTTAAATTAAATTTATTTCATTTTAAACTTACAATACAATTAGAAAAATTTAGAGCGTATTAATTATTCCTTCTTTTATTTTTAAAAAAGTAATGCAATATATGGATAACGAATTAGTTGAGAGACAATAAAAGGAGGAAATGAAGAAAGAGCACACCTTTTCATAATTTATTAAGAAAATATTTTCTTTATCTTATAAGAAAATGACTGAAGTACAAAAATAATTTGTTTATAAAAACTATCTGAATACACGATTCAAACATAAAATATCATCTAAATTCTACTTTAGTCTAGAAATAATAATTAGGGACAGTCCACAATTTAATTATTTTGAGAACAGTCCGAAAAGAACTTAAATATACGAAGTATTAAATATGTAGATTTATTACAATTCATAAAAAAATTACAAGTACAAAAATACAAACATAATTCCATTAAAACAATTAATAGATTAACAACTAAAACTAATGGACACCAAAATAACTCGTGATATATATATATATATATATATATATATATATATATATATATATATATATATATATATACTGATTTGATCAAGTCCGGATTTTTGGACTGATCAAATCCGGATCATTTTTTTTTTTTTTTTTTTAAAACAACAAAAATAAATAAATTATGGAACTTGAATTTTTACATAATACAGTCTGTACAGACATGTTTTGTTATATGTATCCAAATCACACCCTAAAAACTGTATTATGTAAAAAATCAAGTTTCATAATTTTATTTTATTTTTTTTAAGTTGTTTTAAAAAAAAAAAAAAAAAAAGTCCTAATCTTCTCTCTCTCTCTCTCTCTCTCTCTCTCTCTCTCTCTCTCTATATATATATATATATATATATATATATATATATTACTATGATCCAAATGAGTCCTGACCGAGTAAAATCTTGGACCAATTTTTTTTTTTTGCTTTTTTATTTTTTTTTTTTAAAAAACAACTAAAAAAAAAATTATGGAACTGAAATTTTTTCATAATACAATATTTTGGCCGTGATTTGGATACCTATAGCAAAAAATATATGTACAGTCTACACAGACTGTATAGACATATTTTGTTATATGTATCCAAATCACACTCAAAACACTATATTATGTAAAAATTCCAGTTCTATATTTATTTATTTATTTATTTTAGTTGTATTAAAAAAAAAGTTTGCATTTTAAGAAAATGCGGGAGTCCTTATCTTAAGCTCACCCTTTATTTAATATACATTGCTCATCCGCTTTTAGCGATTGACCGGGCGACGATTCGGTCCGTCTCTATATTTAGAACCGTCATTATATGTTGTCCGTCGTTAGAAACTAAAACAACGGTTCTATATGGAAGTGGTTAGCATGAAATTCATTTTTGAGTAATTGGTCAATTGGCCAATAGAGTGCTGACACGCAGGCGAGACTCTATATATGTCAGCATTCTATTGGTCAATTGACCAACTTACCCAAAAATAAACTTCATGCTAACCGGATCTGTTCTATATATAGCGAAGGAACGAATCATCGCTTCTATTCTGTCAAAAATACTCGTCCGAATCTTAAACTCACCCATTATCTAAATTTCGCTTAAGATACCTCCTTTAATGACGGATCGAGTGACGATTCGGTCATTCATTATATTTAGAACCGTGGTCTTAATTTTTAACGACGGACAACATATATAACGGTCGAAAACTATATAAACGAGATTAATCAATCGTCATTGATCCGTCAAAGCAAAAGAGGATATGCAAGGTGAGCTAGATAAGTGGTAAGCTAAAAATCCGGACCATATATATACATACACACACGAAAAGGATCAAGGATTTATCCCTTAATTTTACATACATTGTATATCCCCTTTAACAACAGATTGGGCGACGGTTCCGTCCGTCGCTATATGTTGTCCGTCACTAAAATTTAAGACGACGGTTCTCTGATATAGCGACGGACAGAACCGTCGCCATGAACGTCGCTAAAAGGGGTGAGCATGATATGTAAAATAACGGGGTGCGCCCTTCAAATAGATATATATGACAGATCTAAAATACTCTTCTTAAACAACAGTATGTCTTAAATAGCATTACTTTATTAAAATTACATTGTTTTGGAGATTGTTTTAAAAACAAGTAGGATCGGGTGATATTTTTATAAAAAAAAAAAAAAAGCAAGTCGTACTATTCTATTTTAATATTATTTTATATTTTAAAAGAATATCCAAAATCATGTAATTTTAATAAAGAAATACTATTTAAAAGAGACTACTATATTGCTATTTAAGAGAAGTATTTTAGATCCGTTTTGTATACATATCACAATAAGTATCAACATAAATTATATGGAAAAATATGATTTCACATAAGAAGAGAAAGAAAACTCTCTCATAATGAGAAAGAAAACGGTGAACATAAAAATAAATAAATAAATAAAAACTCATACAAGAGAAGAATATAAAATGGCATAACTAATGAAGTTTCTAAGACGCTTTTATCAATATTCATTGAACTTTTAATTTTTTAAATTAACTCACTGAACTAATTTTTATTTCAAATTGGGTCATTTCGTTAAAAAAAGTTGACAGACGTTAAGTTTTTATCTACGTGGCGCTGACGTGGCAAAAAAATAAAAAATATTGCTTATGTGACAAAAAAAAAAAATCAAAAACAGATTTTAAAAATAAAAAAATTAACATTTTAAAGTTTTAAAAATAACAAAAACATAATAAAATAAAACAAAAAATCAAAATATCTTTAAAATATCAAAACAATTTTTTTTTAAAACATAATTTTTTAAAAATATAATTTTATAAAAAATATAATTTTTTAAAAACAGAATTTGTTAAAAAATTGATTTTTTTAAAAACAGACTTTTAAAAAAACAGATTTTTTAAAAAAATAGATTTTTTTAAAAAAATAGAATTTTTTAAAAACAGATTTTTTTAAAAATAGATTTTTTTAAAAACAGATTTTTTTAAAATAGAATTTTTTAAAAACAGAATTTTTTAAAAAACGGAACTTTTTAAAAACAGAATTTCTTTAAAAACATATTTTTTTAAAAAACAGAATTTTTTAAAATAGATTTTTTTTAAAAACAGAATTTTAAAAAACAAAATTTTTTAAAACAGAATTTTTAAAAAACAGAATTTTATTATATCACATAATTTTTTATATTATCTTATTTTCATTTTTTCTAGATATGAATCTTGCTTATTTAAGTATTTTAAATTAAAATATTTTTTATTAAGGAGAATTATAAAATTATTTAAATACATAAATAGAAATATAGTTATTACGTTATGTGTACAAACACAATGCGTGTCACAAATCGACAAGCTAAATTAATTTCTCATTTAACACAAAGAGTAATGCTACACAGACTCGTTTATCGGACATGTGAAATTTTTAATTTTTTTTTATTGTGATTCCTAAAAATATATATAGTATTTATTTTAATATAATTTTTATAAAATATAATATTTTAAATGTAATTTAAATACATATATAAAAAATAGATCAGATAACTCTCTATTTTTTGTATATATATACAAATTATATTTAAAATATTATATTTTATAAAAATTTCTGTTAAAATAAATATTATATATTTTTTTTAAATCACAAACATAAAAAAAATATTAAAAATATTCAATGTCCAATAAAAATGTCTGAACTTATTCTTAACACAACTCCTACACTACTACTAGTAGTAGTCTAGTACTACTAGCATCTATCTAACAACGCTTCACAGTTCTCTCCCCTCAAACTCTGACTCATTCCAATACTCCACCCTCCTTATCCTACGCAACCCCTCCCCACCACCGCCCTCCGCCGCGCACAATGGGGAAAGGCTCCAATCTCTCCGACGGCGTCCTCAAAAAAATCATTCTCTCCTATACCTATGTCGCCATCTGGATCTTCCTCTCCTTCACTGTCATCGTCTACAACAAATACATCCTCGATCGTAAACTGTACAACTGGCCGTATCCGATTTCTCTCACCATGATCCATATGGCCTTTTGCTCCACTCTCGCATTTCTCGCCATTAAAGTCTTCGCCGTCGTCGAGCCCGTCACGATGTCCCGCGAAGTTTATCTCTCCTCCGTCGTTCCCATCGGTGCCCTTTATTCGATCTCCCTCTGGCTCTCAAATTCGGCTTATATTTATCTCTCTGTTTCGTTTATTCAGATGTTAAAAGCCTTAATGCCGGTTGCTGTTTATTCAATTGGGATTTGCTTCAAAAAGGAGAATTACAAATCGGATACAATGGCGAATATGATCTCGATTTCAATTGGGGTCGCGATTGCGGCTTATGGGGAGGCGAAATTTGATGTGTTTGGGGTGTTTCTGCAACTGGGTGCTGTTGCATTTGAGGCCACCAGGCTAGTGATGATTCAGATCTTGTTGACATCAAAGGGTATTCAGTTAAATCCCATTACTTCTCTTTATTACGTGGCTCCTTGTTGTTTGGTTTTTCTGTTTGTGCCGTGGGTTTTTGTGGAATTCCCTGTTTTGAAGGAGACTTCTAGTTTTCATTTGGATTTCTTAGTTTTTGGGACCAATTCTTTATGTGCATTTGCTTTGAATTTGGCTGTGTTTTTGTTGGTTGGGAAGACTTCGGCTTTGACTATGAATGTAGCTGGTGTGGTGAAGGATTGGTTATTGATTGCGTTTTCGTGGTCGGTGATTAAGGATACTGTGACTCCTATCAATTTGGCTGGGTATGGATTGGCGTTTTTGGGTGTTGGGTATTATAATCATGCTAAGTTGCAGGCTATGAAGGCGAAGGATGCGCAGAAGAAGGTGCAGCCACAAGGGGGCAATGACGAGGAAGGTGGGAGGTTGTTGGAGGAGAGAGAAGGGAATGATGATGGATCAGGGAAGAAGGGTGATTCACATGACTAATTTTTTATTCAAGAGCTTATGAGTTAGTGAAAATGGAATATCTTTAAATTTTGAGTGAAATTGGTATGGAAATAAAAAGACATGGGAGGAAGAGGATTGGGAAATTGAAGGTCAGCAATTGCTATTTGGTTGGATCTGGGTATTTAGGTATTGATCTGCATTTAGGTTATTAATTATGCTATGTTCTAGTTGATAATAGGGGATTCAAGATTCTGAGTTTCTAGCTCATGGTACCACTTCTATGTAATTTAGTAGAGAAAGAATCTTGAATTCCTGCATCTTTTTATCTTTTACTTAATACTTTTCTTGTTTTTCCTTGGGAACTTATTGCATGTGTAGGAACTTCTTTTAATGCTTATTAAGGTAATACTACTATAAAGTGTCATTACACATGTTTTAGTCTGCTATTGTTGTTGTGTTTGAACTTTGACGTGTTGGTTTGTTAGATTAAACATGTGAAGGTTTGGATGTTACTTTAGTTTTATCTTGTAATTTCGTTGTTTAATTTTATTATGATCTGTTTTTATGGAAAAAGTGACTTTGAAATTCAAAGTGGATATATTTAACTTAGGTATGGAACAATATAGGGTAATTTAATAAAAGATTGCTATGGATGAATGACATTATTATGTTATGCTTGAAGCAAATTTTGACTGGCGATGTTCAAAGCTTGTTAATAAAATTAAAATGCAATGAACCGGAGAGTTTAACAACAAAAAATGACGGTTTGTTTTTACTACTATGGAATTGGTACTATGATGTCTAAATTATCTCATGACCTGCTGCAGCAAGGCCATCTTTTGGAATTCTCGGAAGTTCAGCATCGTTCAGTAGTAATCAAGTCTAGGTCTCAGCTGTTCAGTTGTAGGAAATTCACTTTCATCAAGATATTATTTTTTTAATTAGTTTTGTAAGTTGAGATCCAGAATAGCCTACTTTCTGTTGGAGAAAGTGGCGTGAGGGGAACTCTGAAGGGTGTTAGGAAGTGAAGTCTTTTCCTTGCTTTTTCTTGGACGACTTTCAATGGAGCTCTAATGGAGTAAGGAAAGCTCTTTCTATAGAGAGTTATATCTTCCCTTACTGTTAAACTTGAATTAGAGATTTTCTAGATAATATGTACTGTCAATGGACTTGGCACAATATTTTCTTGAGAATTGATATTTCCACGTGTTTTTAATACTTTCACACGATCATCTCTTATATGATATGAGCATAAAGTAAGTCTCACCTTCACATGAGAGGGAACTAATTTGAAAATCTCAAAAACACGTGAAAATAGTACTCCTCTATTTTCTTTCTTTGTTCTGTTTTTGATAGGTAGTCAATACTTTCCCGAGCAATATATCTTTTTGCAAAATCTTTACATCATCCAAATTGTTTCTAGTAAACAATTCAACCACAAGATGATCTTGACGATTTAAACTGTAAATTAAGGACCTTTCTGATGATGTACTTGTTTAGTATTTTCTCTGTCACCATCGTGTGGCTTGTGGAAGAATTTGTGCATTTATGTTGATACTATTAGTTAGTATAGTTAGTCCCTTTTTTCCAAGAACTTGTTATTCTGACTCTTGGGAAGAATTTTTATATAACTTAAGTGACACAATGAAAGTTTTTTTTTTTTTTTTTTAACTGATTTATGTATCGGATTCCATTCGCCTCATAGTTAGGAATAAATTATTGGCTCTGTCTACAAAAATTTTGGATTTGTTCATAATGATTAAATTTTATCTGGTCTTGTTTCTATTTTTTTCAATTATTCTAGATACACTTTTTAAATTTTGGATCGATAAATGATCAAATTACTACCCTTCTTTTCGTCGGAGTTCAAAAATACTATGATGGTTACGTTGTTTTTTCTATTTATTATTTAGTTTGTCTGTAATTTAGCAATTCCAAAGTTTCACCAAGTAAAAATAGAATAAAGAGGAGTCTTATTAATTGGGAATTGCTCTTGAATCAAACATTTTTTATTGTGTTGTTATCATCATTCATCAAATAAAAAGAGCTCACAAATTTGTAAATATAAGAGTCTCCAAGTACACCTGCTATATGCTATATAGCTACTAGAATTCTTTATAACAATTATTTTCTAGTACTTTTGTAAACTTAGTTATTTTTAAGATAAATGATACATGTTGATTTTATTATTGCTAGTAATATGAATAATTATAAACATATATAGAATGACTCACTCAGTCACTCTAATCCGCATCAAAGCTAAATCCAAGATTAACCAAATGAACTATAAAACCAAATTATACCCAAGTTGTTTGTAAGTCTCCAAGTTGTTTCTTTTTACCCAAGCTGGTACACGGCTTCAGAATAAAATAAAATCATGTAAAAGTTGGTTGTGGCTGTCAGTATGTACGTTGGTCCCATTTAATGTTGCTGTATTAGGTTATGCAGACCAAAAGGACGGTATTGACATAATTCACTCCGTTTGTCCATTTTTATCTTGAAATTACACATTTAAACTGTTACAATACCTACCCACCTAAAGAAAAGGATGGAACTATTTACTGCAACACCGACATCATGCCATCTTTAAACAAATAAATGTCAATTTTATGAAATTATAAATGGGAAAATAATTTAGAAAAATAATATATATTGCGTATTTTTACGTTGATTTTTTGATTATCAATTATGTGAATACGTATTAGTGGCAATCTTTTTAGAGAGGTGTATAACTAGGGACCTCCTATAATCCTACTAATCACATGTATTGATAATAAGGAAAACGTACCTTACAAGGATTAGAGTTTCGTGTTGGTTAAGGGGGAGAGAAATTCACAAAGAGTACGGTCTTTGATTGAGTGGTTGAAGAGGGGAGAAGAACATGTAAGTAATTGCTTGGGTAACACGTAACAGAACTCTTAAGATTCAAGAGTCTTTTTCAAAATCTTCAATTCAGAGAGAATCCAAAAAGTCATCTTCTATTGAAATGAAGGGGGTATTTATAGAAAATGGTCACGTGCCTGACACATGTTTGGATTTTGTGCATGGTATGTGATTTCAAAGACAAATACTGCTTAGCTATTCTTAAGAATGCCTAAATCATCCCGTGTCCTTCTACAATGCACAAATCCAAAAACTCAATCAATTCTCAAAACGAAATTCTTCCACGGTTTTTTCTCCGTCTTCGGACACGCGGAGACTTCTCCGGGTTCATTTAATTCTTTAGATCACGTGTCAACTCTAATTTTTATTTGGGTTTTATGTTGAATGTAAATTACGATTAATTTGAAACTTTAAGCAATAAATATAATGGTTGTATGCGAGCTCCTTTTTACACCCTTGTATCCCTTGCATTCACATTCGTCAGTATTTAATATCAACATGTATATAACACTTTTATAGATGTTCTTTTGATTACAAATTCAAAAATTTTGGAATTGAGTTGCCGAAATTAATTCAAATTCTAAGGTCAAATCTACCACACTGCTCTCAAGTATTACTTGGTAAGGAAACATGTTAACTGGTTTGAGGTTTCTCATTTTAAGTGCATTTGCTTACATATTTACAAAGGCCATTAACAAACGGATTCTCTGTTTTTCAAATTTTTGTACCAAAAAGAGATTGTTATTAATTTTTTCGCCACATAGTTTAGTATTCAATATAAATATCTTAGTAAACTTGTCACGTAGTGATTAACGGTCTATTTGTGAGTTTTATTTTGAAGGAAAAAAATAGAGAGTCAGAAAAATAAACTCGCGTTCAAACAACAAGTGTTTGACATGAAATGAAGTTTAAATTCATACTAGCGTCTAAATTTTTGGCCAAACACAGATGATATGTGAATATAATCAAGAATAGAGCACCAACAATATCCACTTTATTTATAACTTGGCAACACAAGATTTTACTTATCCTTTCAACTTTAGATTTTTTTTTTGTTTTTTTTGTTTTTTGGTAAATTAAGGGTCTACTTCTAAGTTCTAAGGTCCCCATTCTGTAATTTTCAATATTTTTGAGAGTGAAAGAATAGGAACCACAGATCATGTGTACGTCTATGGTCCCCATTCTGCTTGATTGAAACTTAATGCAGTTGACATTGTAGAAATTAATTACGTAGAAATTAATTACATGTTAATAAATATAACCCATGTTGAAACAAAAGAAGAAGAAATAACATAACGGAAGCGTACCAGACTCCATGATATTGTTTGATCAAACGGGTTGAGATCTTCCAATTGATGCGTATTTTAAAAGTGAATCTCTGTTGATGGGGATACAGAGAAAACAAATGAAGAGACCAAATAAAACGTACGCTCAATTGGGGACCATGACCTCTTATAAAGAAAACTGCCGTGTGAAAAACTGCTAAATGGCAGTTACTATCTTTTAGTATTTTTAAATTGGCCCCTCATCAATTTAAAAATACAAATTCGATCTCTACACATTAATACCATGACAAACATACCCTTAAGCCTACTTAAAACTTAATTAACTCACTTAAATTTAGACTTATACATGATAATACACATTAATAATATACATGTGTGGTCCCAATTAAGATTAATAAAAATTAATCCAACAATCTCCCACTGGACCACATATGTATTCTAAGAAATGTGTTTAACTTTAGTGAGCTCCTGAAATTTATTTTCATGTTCTAAAGGGTATCCAAACAATCTCGTCCATTAGCTACATTAATATAGGATCAAAGCGGTCTTCATTACAATAGCCGTAATTGGACCTATCAATGGTCTCGTATACCAACATAGCTAAATAACATAGATCAATCATGGATGCATAGCATGGAAATTACATGTAATGTGATTCACACATGCCTATTTTCAGCTGGTCCTACTTAATTAACTTTAGTGAGATCAATACTTCAATATACTTAATAGAGTGTAGTAAACTGAATATTTTAATTCTACAGAAAATATATAAATAAAATCTGTAGTTTTAACATAGAGTAATAATCCAAATACAAACTCCCACTAAACTAAAGTATCCTCAAATAGAATAACACCCATATGAGCAGTGTGCTCGTGAAAGACATTTGGTGATAATCCTTTTGTGAGCGGATCCGCTATCATGGAGTTTGTCCCAATATGCTCTATAGAAATCTGTCCATTCTGCACTCTTTCTTGCACAACGAGAAACTTGATTTCAATGCGCTTTCACTTTGTCGAGCTTCTGTTGTTGTTGGAATATAATACCGCTAATTTATTGTCATAATATAATTTTAATGGTCTTTCAACACCTTCCAAAATTCGCAGCCCAGTGACAAAATTTCGCAACCATATTCCATGATTTGATGCCTCATAACATGCTACAAACTCTGCAGCCCATAGTGGTAGATTTAAGCAACGAAAGTCTGCTTTTGCAGACCTCCATGAAATCGCTCCACCAGCCAATAAGCAAACATAGCCTGAAGTGGATCTCCAGCTATCTTGGCACCCAGCAAAATCAGAATCGGAATACCCAATGATCTCTAACCGATCCGATCTCTAACCGATCCGATCTCTTATATGTGAGCATATAATCCTTTGTTCTCTGTAAATACCTCATAATCCATTTGACTGCTTTCCAATGATCCATGCCAGGATTACTTAAATACCTGCCTAACATGCCAACTATGAACGCAATATCCGGACGCGTATATACTTGAGCATACATTAGACTCCCTACAGCCGATGCATAGGGAATCTTTTGCATTTTTTTAATTTCAAGGCTATTATTTGGGCATTGACTGAGAGTAAACTTATCTCCTTTAACGACCGGAGTTTTACCTGATTTGCAATTTGCATGTTAAACCTATTGAGAACTTTCTCAATATAGTTCCTTTGTGACAATCCCAATATACGCCGAGAACGTTATCGGTGTATCTCAATCCCTAACACAAAAGAAGCATTACCAAGATCTTTCATTTCAAAGTTCTTTGATAGAAATCTCTTGGTGTCATGCAACATGTCTATGTCATTTGTGGCAAGTAATATGTCTTCGACATATAAAACCAGGAAAATATGTTTACTCCCACTGAATTTGTGATACACACAATTATCAACAATGTTTGTTTCAAAACCATATGAAACAATGACTTGATGAAATTTGAAGTTCCACTGACGAGATGCCTGCTTGAGTCCATAGATGGATTTTGTCAATTTGCAAACCATATTCTTTGGGTCTCCAGACACAAAATTTTCTGGTTGCACCATATAAATTGTTTCTTCAATGTCACCATTGAGAAATGCTGTTTTGACATCCATTTGATGTAACTCAAGGTCAAAATGTGCAACAAGCGTCATAATTGTCCTAAAAGAGTCTTTCGAAGAAACCGGAGAGAAAGTTTCTTTAAAGTCAATTCCTTCCTTTTGAGTAAAGCCTTTAGCCACAAGACGTGCCTTATACCTTTCCACATTACCATTTGAATCCCTTTTGGTTTTAAATATCCATTTGCAATCTACGGGTTTCGCACTATACGGTAATGGAACAAGTTCCCAAACTTTATTGTCTTGCATAGACTTGTATTCTTCATTCACAGCTTCAATCCATTTTTGAGAGTTAGAACTTTGCATGGCTTGCCAGAAATTAATTGGATCATCTTCCGGCATTCCATTTTCTACCTCCTGTTCTTGAAGATATACGATATAATCATTTGAAATTGCAAATTTTCTTTCTCTCGTGGATCGCCTTAATTGCTCAGATTTTTGAGGTTGTTGAGTTACAGGTATAGAAACTTGCACATTGTCAAAAATAGAAGTAGGAATTGAGTTTTCTCCTTCTTCCTCCTGAAAGACAATGTTCCTGATTTGATTTCTTCCCCCAAACTCAACATCCTCAAAAAATGTTGCAGTTCCCGTCTCAAAAATTGACTTATTAGTGGTATCATAAAACTTGTAACCCCGTGATCGTTCTGCATAGCCAATAAAGTAGCTACTAACAGTTTTGGAGTCCAATTTCCTTTCATGAGGTTTATAAGGCCTTGCTTCAAATAGACATCCCCAAACACGTAAGTGCTTTAGACTAGCTTTTATTTGACCCAAAGTTCATACTTGTTTTTGCGTTGCTTTTTGTTGGCACCCGATTGAGGATATAAGTTGTTGTCTTTAGAGCCTCACCCTTTAGTGACTCGGTAAAGTAGATTGACTAATCATACTTCTTACCATATCCTTAAGAGTCCGGTTTCGTCTCTCAGATACACCATTCATACTAGGTGACCCTGGCATAGTGTACTGTGGGACGATTCCACATTCCTCTAGGTATTTAGCAAATGGTCCTGGACATTGTTCACCTGAGCCGTCATATCTACCGTAATATTCACCACCACGATTAGATCTGACATTTTTAATCTGTTTATTGAGTTATAACTCAACTTCGATCTTAAATGTTTTGAACACATCCAAAGACTGTGATTTTTCATGTATAAGAAATAGGTAACCATATCTAGAATATTCGTCTATAAATGTTATAAAGTATTGTTGACCATTCCAAGAAGTTGTAGGGAATGGTCCACAAATATCCGTATGTATTAATTCTAAGACGTCCGTAGTTCGATTGGCACCTATTTTCTTCGTTTTAGTCTGTTTTCCCTTGATACACTGAATACAGACATCAAAGTCAGAAAAATTAAGGGAGTGCAAAATTCCACTAGACACAAGACGCTCAACTCTGGATTTAGAGATGTGACCTAGGCGTTTGTGCCATAATGAGGCTGAATTTTCTTTATCTAATTTTCGTTTAGTACCACGTGTTTCCACATGCAAGGTTTCATTGTAAGATGAAATAGTTTCCAGCAAATATAGATTATCAAAAAAATTAAGTAAACTGGTACCAACTATATTCGAATTAATAGACAAATTAAAATTCTTATTTCCAAAAGAACAATAATAATCGAATTTGTTCAATGTAAAAATAGAAACTAAATTTTGTCTAAATGACGGTACAACAAAAGTGTCTTTTAAATCCAAATAGTAACCAGTACTTAACAACAATCTAAAATGCCCTATTGCCTCCTCCTCCACTGATTTGCCATCACCCACATAGATACGTCTTTCAGCATCAGTTGGCATTCGGGAGTGCAGGCAACCCTACATAGAAACAGAAATGTGAGTAGTAGCACCAGAATCTACCCACCAAGTGTTTCTTGGTACTGAAGTTAAATTGATTTCAGAACAGACCAAAACATGAAATGTACCTTTCTTTTCACGCCAGACAGCAAATTTGGTACAATCCTTCTTTTTATGTCCGGGCTTGCCACAAAAGAAACAACCATTTTCAGTCTTTTGTTTCTTTTGCCCCGGACCCTTAGAAACATCAACTTCTTTTCCCCTATCTTTCCTCTTGCCCTTGCCTTTAGAGGTGCTTGCAAAATGAGCACTTTCAGTCCTATCTTGCTTCAATCTTTCTTCCTCTTGCACACAAAATGAAATGAGCTCATTGAGAGTCCATTTCTCCTTCTGGCAGTTGTAACTAACTTTAAATTGACTAAATTGTGCAAGAAGAGAAATTAGGATCAAATGTGCGAGCATATCATCTGATAAATCAAGCTTTAGTGCCTTAAACTTTGAAGCAAGATGAGACATCTCCATGATGTACTCCCTGACATTACCCTTGCCCTTGTACTTCATTGAAATCAAACTTGCTAAAAGCGTGCTTGTTTCAACCTTATCGTTTTTGACAAAACGATTCTGAATTTCCGAAAGAAACTCAATGGCTGTGATATTGTCATTTGTAATTGCACCTCTAAAGGCTTCTGGAATACCAGGTTTCATGATCATAAGACTTAGCCTGTTAGAACGATCCCACTTTTCAAAGTACCCAATTTTCTGGAGAGTGCTTTCTTCAGTGAGGTCATTCGGTTTCGGCATTCTTAATGCCAAGTCTATGTCCATGCAGCCAATAACAATTAATATGTTCTCTTTCCAGTCCTTAAAGTTCGTTCCATTTAACATTGGAACATTATTCATGTTAGCAGATATAGCAGTAGTAAACATTAAAGCTGAAATAGAGAACAAATATATATATGAAAAAATAAAATAAAATTAATAAACTACTATGTTCACATTAAATAACCAAATAAACGATCTTTAAATTGATTAATTTTATGACAACATTTTTAGATACCTAGCACAACATTAATATCATGTCTTTAGACAGTGATATTAATTGTAATTGGTACTATGGTTGAAATAAATAAACATTGACAATAATAATATCAAATAATAAATCCATGTTTGCATGAATTCATTATTCATATTAAGTTACCTCGATAAGTATCACACGTTTATCATCACAAATATATATGAAATTCGATCAAATATGAATCCATCTTTGGATTGGTTAATATTTGCATGAATTACACATACACGAACATTTAAACAATTCATACAAAACAATTTTGACAAGAAAGGTCACTTTAGCGACATCTTATTTTAATAAATTATTATTATTATTATTATTATTATTATTATTATATATAGCCAAAACAGTGAAAATTTATACCATTCAAATAACTTAGATAACAACTGACATGTTAAACATAATAACAGTAACATGTAAACATAATAACATAATATCAGTGACATGTAAACATACTAACATAATATCAATGATGCCTCTATTTCCCCTCAAATCTGTGGGCAGAAGTAGTGACCCAAAATTTATTTTTTTTATTTTTTATTTTTATTTATTTATTTATTTATTTATTTTAGCGTACCCACTTAAAAATGTCTAGGATTCAATATCAAATCAAGCAGTAAGATGGAGTTTTATTGGAAAGAATTGTGATAGACATTTTAAACGCATAAAAAACAAATTTTATGATTTAGTGAAATTATAAAATTTCAAAGGCATAACTGAACCAAAATTTTTATGGTTTATGAGTCATAGTCTCCATGCAGTTCTAAATCTCTAAGGATTCTCTCTCATGTGGGGTAAGTATATATATATTTATCCTTTTATCATCAGATTTTGTAAAATCAACAAAATCCCATCCGTTACTATATAAGTCAATATATAATATAAAATTAATAATTAATAATTTGTGATATTTGTTCTGCGGCAGCACTGCAATCCAATGTCGGCTAAACTATCAAAATTATTTTATTGGTTTGTTTTGATAACTACTTTGTTCCTATTATGCAAAGCAGAAGCAAAAGGAATTGGTACATATGAGTTGAAAAAGGGGAGGCTTTTCTCTTAAGTTCACCAACTATGGCGTTACTGTTTTGTCTGTTATTCAATTGGTATATAATGGAATTGATTTTTTTTTTCATAAATCTCTAAAATTCATAAATTCTATATGAATTAAACATGGGTTGCTCTGATACCAATTGTAGAAATTAATTACGTAGAAATTAATTACTGAAATTAAACATGTTAATAAATATAACTCATGTTAAAACAAAAGAAGAAAAAATAACATAACGGAAGCGTACCAGACTCCATGATATTATTTGATCAAACGGGTTGAGATCTTCCAATTGATGCGTATTTTAAAAGTGAATCTCTGTTGATGGGGATACAGAGAAAACAAATGAAGAGACCAAAAAAAACGTACGCTCAATTGGGGACCATGACCTCTTATAAAGAAAGCTGCAGTGTGAAAAACTGCTAAATGGCAGTTACTATCTTTTAGTATTTTTAAATTGGCCTCTCATCAATTTAAAAATACAAATCCGATCTCTACACATTAATACCATGACAAACATACCCTTAAGCCTACTTAAAACTTAATTAAATCACTTAAATTTAGACTTATACATGATAATACACATTAATAATATACATGTGTAGTCCCAATTAAAATTATTAAAAATTAATCCAACAGACAGAGCTTTGGACCAAGCATTGAGAAATTGAGGATAAACCTAGACAAGCATATTGAAATCGGAAACAATAAAATGATGCAAATATTTCCCTAAAAAATACCTCAATTTCCCAAGACTTTTGAGACAAAAACAACGCTACATTGTTATGATATTATATTCGTTGTTTCACAAAAAAGAGTTATTTATTTTATTTTTTATTTTTTTTAGTTAGTTTGCAAAATTCTAAAATTCAAAATTAATTTGAATTTATTTTATTTTGATTAATGCAATATTTAATATTATAAATGATGAGTGCATATTATTCATTTATTTTGATTCCTTTATGTTTAGTTTTATTGCATGTTTCATGTGTATATGAGCTTATTAAGGTGTTTAATGATTTCAGAAAGAATTGAAGCTGAAATGCGGAAAAGGGAAAAATTGCAGGGTTTTTAGCATTAAGTTGGATGCATGGTTTTGGCTTGGGACTTGAATTTTATTGTAGAGCTCTTCTTTAGCTTTTCAGAACATCTTGAATCGTCCTGATCGGAGTTCATACGAAAAAGTTATGATCTTTTTACCAAACAGACGTTGAATCTCAAAGTCTCAAAGTTTGGAGTTGCAATTTACATAACAGTCACTTGAAACACACTTTCGACCTTGATCTAGCCAGAATCTGTCAATTCTCAAAAAAGTAAAGTTGTATATCTCATCTAGAGCTTAGATTTGATAGGTAGCATGTCTCGTAACTCCTCTCGGATCAAAAGTTATGGTCGTTCTACCAAAGGACGACGCAGGTGGAAATGGGACAGCGAATTGGGCAAAAAAATCTTAGAAATCTTAGATTTTTGGAAAGTTTCTAAAAGCAGATTTTGACAGCTTTCAACATGGAATATGATTGATATTTCTTTTAGATTTAAGATATTTTTAGGTTGAGATTTATTTCCAAATTGGATTCTATTTCTTTATGAAAATTAGTTGTAATTTGTAAATCCTTTTAGGATTTAGATTTCTAGTTCCCATTGGATTTAGGTCTTTATCTAGCACTATAAATAGATGATGATAGTCAGGATTTTAATCATTCAATCATCTACTACATTCTCTCATCTACTCCATTGGACTACAGACTTGGAAGCATGTCAGGCTAGTTTTTTTTATTCAGTTTTAAGGGATGTTGAACCTTATTTATAATTAATGGTTAATTGAGTATTCATTATTTATTCCTTCTCACATGAAATTCTTCTTGATAATCTGATTTAATTTCTGAATGCTATTTGGCTTAACTAATTTGATTTCTGCATGATTGAATTGGTTAACGAATATCATATGCTAGATTAAGGAATAATATTACGTGTAATTGATATTGTTCCTAATCACAACTAGTAATTAGTAATACCTGGTTGTGGACAAGCTTTTGAGTATTGCTATGATTATTAGAAAACAAGTTAAACAATCCGAGATTATGTGTTTGTTGCTTGAAATAGTCTAATTCTCTAGTTCTTAATGTTGCTGTTATATTAAATCTAGAGAGCTTATTCTAGGTTATATAATGGTTAGAATCTTGTGAATAACTTGTTTCATTGAGTGACAATCTAAGGGGAGTTTCGGGTAACAGAACTTGTTGTTTCCTTGGGCTATTAGTTTCATTGAAGGGTAAATAATGTTACACTTGATTAATCTATTATTATAAAAAAGTGATACTGAACTGAAGAACTGAAACTTTTTATTCATTTTTTATTCTTGTTAATTTAGTTAATTTATTCAAAATTCCTTTTTTATTAGAAATTATAAAATAAATATAAAACAAATAACTCTCTGTGGGATCGATCCTTTCTTACTACTGTACTAATTGTTTAAATTTGTAAAGTGAAAGTGAGATTAATTTAGTAGTGTAAACAACAGCTCCCAAATTTTAATGCCGTTGCCGGGGAGAGTTATTTATTTTTGTTTATTCTTTGTTTTTCGTTTTTCTTATTTTGTTTTTCTTTTTGTTTTATGAATCAATCCTTTCACTCTATTGACCTAAATTTGATCAAGAGATAAAGAAAATTGCAGATACAGAAGAAGTTCTTGTTTCATCACTTGAGGAGGAAAAGATGGCGGTGCCAAACAACAGGATTTTAAAAGAAATGGCTACTCTCGATCTTGATCAATCATCATTGTGTATTGAATATCCTACTTTAGATGTTGCTTTTGAACTTAACTCAGGACTAATTCATCTTTTGCGTACTTTTCGTGGTCTTACACGTGAAAATCCATATAAACATCTAAAGAAATTCCATGTGGTGTGTTCCACGATGAAGTCACAAGGAATGGCAGAGGAGCAGATCAAGCTTAGACTTTTACCATTCTCATTAGAAGATTTGGATAAAGACTGGTTATACTATCTACCTTTAGGATCAATAAGATCATGGACTGATTTGGAAAGGCTATTCTTGGAGAGAAACTTTCCTGCATCAAGAGTCGCCCACCTAAGGAAGGAGATGTGTGGAATCAGGAAGTTCAAATAAGAAACTCTCTATGAGTATTGGGAATTGTAACAATCCAGAATTTTATTTATAATTTTAAATATTTATTGAATTAAATAAATATTTTTAATTGATGTATTTGTTGTGTAGTAGATATTTGTTAGATTATTTATTAGTAAGTAAATAATTCATGAGTTATAGAAATTAACTTAATTAAGATAAAGGAGTGAT
The DNA here is from genome assembly GCA_020205615.1 of Panax quinquefolius. Taxonomy (NCBI): domain Eukaryota; kingdom Viridiplantae; phylum Streptophyta; class Magnoliopsida; order Apiales; family Araliaceae; genus Panax; species Panax quinquefolius. The sequence continues at coordinate 44,713,478 of CM035163.1, read as the reverse complement.
GAATTAAATTTATGAGATAATACTCTAATTTAACTTAATAACTAAATTAGAGAGTTATTAAGGATTATATGATTTGTTATAATGTTATTTAATTTAATTTTGTAATTAAAGCGATATATTAATTTATTAAATAAAATTATAATTATAATAAAAATTATAATTTTATCGTATAGGTTTATGTGGTAAATGAATTTAATAAATTTTTATTAGATTTAATTTAATTTGAATATGAGAATTTATTTAAATAAAGTGTGACAATAAATATGACTTATGAAAATAGATTAAAAGAGTTTTAATTTGGTTCTACGAAACAAAGCCTTAGAGCTTTTTAAATTCTTATTTTAATCTTGTTTTGCCAAACAAGGCTTAAAGAATGATTAAGTCATTATTTTAATTGGTTTTGCCAAACAAAGCCTTATGGCTTTTGAATTAATAATAAAATAAAATATAATAAATATTACATAATTAGTATATTTATTATTATGACTGTTTTATACGTTTTATATTTATTCTCGCGTCTGTTTTATTTTAAGTAAGAAGTTTTGGCCTAAGCCTGAGAAGGGAGGAAGAACAAAGAGTAGGAGAGAAATTGAGAGAGAAAGAGAAGAAATCCTTTGTTAAATTGAGAAGAATGTGCTTTGTAAGAATCAAAGGAAGAAACAAGAAGATTGTTTAAGCTTTATGGCTAACCAAAGGTAATAAACTAGCCCTAAAACTCTAGTTTTTGATTTCTTGAGTTTTTCTTTATAAATGAATTTTGGTGGAGGATTTATCAAGAAATTGGATTATATATATTCTTAGATATGTATAATTTGTTCTATAATTGAGTTTTCAGTAATTAGGTTCATGTGATTATGTTTTAAAAGAAGAAATTTAGTTTTTGGTAATATATATATGATACGACTTATTTTGGAGTCAAAATTGTTAGTTAGTTCATGAATAGAATCTGAAATTGGTGCTAGATATTGTTAGTATGTTGAAAAATGAAAACAACCCAAGTTGAACGAGTCAAAACGGAGGTAGAACGAATTCACAGTGAAGAATTTCGCCATGAATGTCAAAAGAAGAGGTAATGAGAGAAATAGTGAAATTAAAGGTTGTAATCTTTGATGTTTATGTTATTTATGTGGTTAGAAACGTGTTAGAAACACTAGTTTATGTTTTTGTAAACATATTACACCTTGGGTAGGTTGGTATGGTTATTAGAAATGAGTTTGTAGGCCTAATTTGGCTTTCTGTAGTGTTCGGGATCACAATTCGCGAGCTAGCAGAAGGGACCCCCTCCACGGCGGGCCCCCTAGTACAAAAACCCCCGCTTCGGTGGGGGGTAGTCTGTTTAGCTAAATTTTGAAAAAAAAAAAATCTGACATGACATGTTTTACTAAAACAGCCATAACCTTTTCATCCGAACTCCGATTGAGGTGATTCAAGATGATCCGGAATGAGGACGAATAGACCTAACCTTTGTTCTTTAACTGTTTTAATTTGAGGTTTTTAAGAAGGGTCAAAATAGTCATCTTTGGGACTATTACGTATTCAGAGACGATCGGAGGGCATCGAACGAGCACATACGCAAGTATAGTACTCCCGACGATGGAATATGTTATTCTAAGTGATTTAACATGAAAATGCATGATATTATACATGACATATAAAATTTCCTTGCTCATAATAGAAAGCATTGGCATGACTTAGTATGTGTTTTGAAAAGAAACTTAAAGATTTTGAAAAAAAAAACAAACCTTGTGGAAACTTATGTTCTATAAGTTTTGAACTTAGTGGTTTATATACATGATTGAGTTCAAATATAAATGATCATGATATGGTGTTTATAGTGTCTTGTTCATGATAAAACTTGTTAGACCTTGTGTTAGAAAAGTTTTCAAGAGAAACTTGATATAATAGAACTAAGGTGCATGAATGCCACATAAGGTAGGTTTTGAACTTGAGAAGATGTTATCATGACTTAGTTACTTATGATAAGAGTTTTAAAAGTTGTCTTATATGTGCTATACTACATCATTAATGATAAAATGATTTCAAAGACAAACTCCATTATCTGGACTAAACGATTCCTTCATAGAGCGGAGGTATATACGAATTAGCAACTCGAAACCTAGTTTGTTGGTTATTTGTGGAAAACCACTCAGTGTACCATATTAAAACTATTAGAGACTCGATGTGTACCAAGTATAAAAATGGATACGTATGATGAATATGTGAAATTTAAATGAAATGTTGAGCAATGTAAATGAAGTTAGAAATTCTTAAAGGAAGAATTGTTATATAAACAAGAAAATTCAAAGAAGAATTTTGAAGTGATATAAAGATAAGAAATGAGAGTTGCCTAAGTCTAATAGCCAAGATAACGAATAATGATGAATAGACAAAGTTTGTAAGATTAAAAGCATAAATGAAATCGTAAATGATGAAAAAGGAGAGAAAGAGGATCGTAAAACAAAACGATCACGAGTTAAGAAAAGAATTTTAAGGGAGATGATTATAGAATAAGATCACGACGTGATCTGTTTAAGTTATAAAAGAAAGATGGTCTGTAATGTTTGAATAATTATAGCTTGATGCTATGAAGATAATGTACTATGAAATAGTACGAGGTAAACTCGCGAGGAGTTATAGATGATGAGGTACGAAAAATTCGTATCGAGCAAAGAGCAAGTTATAAGCAAGATAGAGTTAGGAGAGATTTCAATTGAGGACTGATAAGTGAATTTTATATACACTTATCCGGTATCTTTTACTTGAATTAGTTGCTTATATTCATGTGTCTTAGTTACTTTTCATGCATTTTGTGTTCATTTTGTAGGTTATATGTTTGGGAGCGGTGTGAGCGACGATTGGTAAGGAAAAGAAAGGAAAAATGCAAAGAAAAGTAAATCGGACATCGTTTGGGCTTTCATGTTCATGGATTGGAACTTAGCTTACATTGTAGAGCATCTTCGTAGCTTTCCGGAACATCTTGAATCATTCTAATCGGAGTTCGGATGCAAGAGTTATGATCGTTGTACCAACGGACGTCGAACTTCGCTATTTTGGTTAGCCATTTTCATAGCAGTCACTTTCAGCCCAATTTCAACCTTCATCCTGCCAGAATTTCTCAATCCTCAAAGAATGAAAATTATAGATCTCGTCGATATCTTCAATTTGATAGGTGACAGGCCCCGTAACTCCTCCCGGATCAAAAGTTATGGCCATTTTACCAGAGGATGCTGTTATAGAAAAATGATGATCGCCGGGGGGGGGGGGGGGTACCAGCTGCAAAAAAGAATGGTAGCCCGCCGGGGCGGGCCCTTGACAAGCTTAGACCCCCGCCGAGGTGGGGGTACGCGTAAAAGAAGTGGTTTTTGGCCAAATTTGAGTTCGGGAAGGATTATTTTCGATCCAATTGACTCAAGGACTTCCAAGAGCACTTAAAGACATGTAAAAAGGCTTATAAAAGGAGGGGAATAACAAGGATTAGCGGGGATATTAGGAGATTAGAGAGGAGAGAGCATTCTATTAGATTAGATTAGAGTAAATTAGATCAAAACACTAGTTCTAATTAGATTTGGAGATTGAAGCAACTTGGACACCATTGAAGATCAAGAGAAGGAGCTTGAGGAAGATGGAGATTTGCTGACAACAGATTCAATTCTTTACTCTACTCTTATTTTTATCTTTTAATGTTATTTCAAGTGTGGATTCTTAGTTTTAATTCAATGAACTAATTCTTTGTTTGAGATTACAATGGATCTTATTGTGTAGTTTATTTTAATATGCTTCGCTATCAATTATTATGTTCTATCGTGAGAATTGTCTATTGTGGTTTGGACTTAATTGTTTAATTGACTGGCCATCAATTACCGTGATAATCTATATGAACTCGAGAGATGAAGTATAGATTTAGATCTGATCATGATAGCATGTGTTTGGGATTTTGTTAGTAGCTTAAACTTGATGAGTGTTAAGGTAGAGATATGCTTGACACCGCATGTAATCGGATAGAGAACTTGTTCTTAAACCTTCTTCAATTGTAATTCACATAGAGATATAGTGGGTTAGTTGATTAAGGTGTTTAACGAATTTCGGTCTTAATTATGGATTGACGTTAATACGATATTAGTGCATCGAGAGGTTGTTAATACTACTTTAGTGTTCTTGATTAACAATTCGGGATAGAGAATAATTTATGAGAAGTGTGTTAACTTAAATGAATCAATAAGTGAAGTTGTGATCTTAAATCTCCATAATCTGATTTTTAATTAGTGGCAATTAGAATTAGTTTAGTTAAATATTTTAATTTATAACATTAAATTCATTTGTTTAAATAAGATTGAGTTGGTTATGGGTTAGTACTTGGTGATTTTTATTAAATGATTCTCTGTGGGAACGATACTCAACTTATCACTTTATTACTTGTTGACCACGTATACTTGCGTGTTGTGCGTAATTAGATTTTACCCAACAAAATTTTGACGCCGTTGCCGGGGAATTAGTTTAATATCTCTTTGCCAATATTAATTTCAATCAAATTAGTCTTAATTTAAACAATTTTATTTTTATTTTTAATTCTCTTCCTATATTTCTCTCTTTTTAGGTACCATGGATGACTTTGCGTATCAATGGCCATACACGAACATGACTCAACCAAGGGAAACATGGATTGATGGACTTAATACATCTTCTATAGAGACAATACAAATTGAGGCAACTTCGAAGACGTTTGAGTTTATCGCAGCCCAACAGAGGCGAAGGATGGAAAGAATGACTCAGCCAAGGGGAGCGGAGATTGACAGACTCACGACACTTTCCGCAATGTCAGCACAGATGGAAGAACTTTCGAGGAAGTTGGACGTTATGGTTGCAGCACAACGTCATCAAATGATGGCAGTTACGTGTGACTATTGTGCTGGCAACCATCAAAGTCATCAATGCACCGTCAGTTTTGAACCAGTACAATATAGTGGTGATTACCTCAACAACTACTTTGATCCTAACTATCACCAAGTTTGGGGGTATCACCCGGATTCTTCATGGAGCTACAACTATCAAGACCAATACTCTACTCCAAATCCAACATACACGCCGGACATCACCACTTCAACTCATGGTCCTCAATACATGTATTCCAAAACTGAGACAGAAGATTCAAGGTTGGAGGAATTATTTTCCAAGTTTGTAGCATCAGCTGAGGAGAGAATTCAAAATCTACAGAACTAGATGGATCAAATACTCAAAGCCTTGAACAACTGTCCTCAAAATAATTGGTGTTATAACGAGTATTCCGAGATTGATGAAGTGCCCGAGCCAAATCTACAACTGGATGAGCCACAAGACGTTGAAAAAGAGGAGACACATGGAGATAATAAAAAAAAGGCCGATAAAGAACTAATTGTGAGAACCAGCGAGGATGAGCCGATGTTATTAGTGCCCCAATGTAACACCCCCTTCCCGAAAAGGAAAGGGAGGTCACGTGCAAAGCACAACAAACCTCAAAATAAATAAATGTAGCACTAATAACCTCAAAATATTAATAATAGTGATCCATCAATAAAGTAATAAATACAATTCTCCAAATCCGAGTCAAAATAATCAAAACTTAAAATTTAATCAACCTAAATGGTCAAAGGCAAAACTCTCATCACACTAGCCCTTAATCACCCCCGCAAACTCTCGCCAAAGAAAAACACAAAGATGAGCCAATTGCCCAAAGACGGACATATATACATATATACAAAAGATATACTGAAAAAATCGAGACAAAATAATCGAACAAAGCCTCAAGTGTAAATACGAACGAAAATATAATATCCAAAGATCTCGAATGGAATATATCCAATCAACATAATTGACGAAACCAATAAAAGAATAAAGAAATAACGAATCAAGTAACTAACTCAATGACTTGAATCAATGTAAAACCAACAAAACTAATCCAATAAAATAATAGGTCAAACAATGGTCGGTTAGTTATTTCATATTGAATGAGCTCAAAATATATCTTGCCACACAAGCAAGTCAAAACAATGCCACATAAAAGTCAAACTAATGCCACACAAGCAAAGTCAAATGATGCCACACGGGCAAATCAAATGATGCCACACAGGCAACCAAAATAATGCCACATAGGCAAATCACACATTGGACCGTGAATCCAAATGTATGCAAATCGGATAGTGTGTTTGGCACAACATCACCAATCCGCAGAACAGAAAACTAGGGTTAACCCATATGCCTCCCACAACAAAACACCAAATGGTCCACTTCCTCCGGAGCCCAAAACGGAGACGCCGTGGACTAATCACACCGCCATTTTAAAAGTGTCATCCTCTCGTGCAAGACGACATGCACTGTGGTACCCCCACAGTGGTTATAACTCGTATACCCTACGGTATATTCTAAAAATAATACTATGTCACAACATATGTGACATAATACCAACAAAAGGGTTCTATATGTATATGTCGAACCAAATCAAATTATAGTCACAAGGTCTCAAAAAGAAGGTAAGCAACATGTATCGCTTCTACAATTATCAAAAATAAATACTAAACATGATAACCTAATTCAAAGAGTACAAATACGAAGTCATATATATCAACTCCAAAATGAAACTAATATATTTATTTCACAAGAAACAATTATGTGAAATCATAACATAATTCGAAATAAGGAAACAAACGAACAAATCAAATTTAACAAGAGTATCGCTGAAAGAGTACGGAATCCGTACCTGATACTTCCAAACCATTTATAGCACACTCCACATAATGTTACCCTCAAATGCCAACGATATCAAATACGAAACGTTATTCACCACCTAAACATATTCACCTCAAATTAAAAATAATCCAAACTAATAATTTCAAAATAATTCATAATCTATTTAATATGCCTTTAATCATCGCCTTATATCAATTATTAATACTCCAAAATTTATATTTCAAATATAACTCTTTAAATTCCCTCCGTCCGATCTAATAAAAAGTAATAATAATACAATTATAAGTTACCTACTAATATAAATTATATTAATATGAAATTATTTTCCCAACTACATCAAGTTACAATACAAACTCAAATTAAATTATATTAATCATTCAATGATAAATTCTCTTTTTTATTTTGACAATCATCAGATATCATATATATATATATATTTACATAACTTCCGATCATTCTTTTATCGGTTCTATGATTTCATATATACACAAATCCTTATTTACGTGTGTGCATGTGAACTTAAGCTTCATTTGTTATATATATATACTCCCTCATTTACCAATTTATAAAGTACACTCAATAATACTAATATATATATATATATATATATATATATATATATATATATATATATATATATATAATAAAACCCTCATGTAATGATAACATATATAATAAACTATGACCAAAGGTTTATATATATATATATATATATATATATATATATATATATATATATATAAATCATAAACTATGATTTCATACTTGTTAAGTTTTGTTTTTTTTTTACATAACCATTCTTTTTATATATATATATATATATATATGATTCATAATCGCTTTTCATTCCATGAACCTCATATTATTTATATATATAAATTAGTACTTTTCATTCCAACAAAAAAAAGTTGCACATGGATCATTACCTTTATATTTGTCTCTCTATATATCCCCTGACATAGCAATCAAAAGTATCCCAATACAATAAAAAAAGCATACCGAGATTTATTTTCTTCCGTAGAGTCAAGCACAAGTCTTCCACTTCTCTTTCCCTCAATTCAGTATAATGAAATAAAATTAGGTCGAAATTTATTAACTAAGAGGCCTTTTTTTTTTAATAAACTTCTAATTAGGTTCAAATAATAATAAGGCCCAAATTGTACTAAATTAATTTACCCATCTCTTATTAATATTTATTAGCCCACACAAATTAAATAACTAGTTTGACCCAAATAAATGACCAAGTCCAAACAATATGTTTTAAGAATATAAATTTAAATTTTTTTTCTTCGGGATATTACATTATCTCCCCCTTAAAAAGGATTCCGTCCCCGGAATCAAAAGAGTAATAAAGATTTACTTGACATTAAAGAGGTGATGATACTCTTGCCGAATAGTCTCTTACTTCTCTCATGTAGCCTCCTGCTCCGAATAATTTTATCACAAGACTTTAACAAAAAGAATTGTCTTCCTCAATTTTAATTTAATCAGTTATTTAATATCTACTAACAGAATTTAACTTGCCAAACAAAATCAGGAAGAAAAAAAAATCACTTAACTTTTCTGATTTGAATACAATTGTATAAAATAAAATTAATTAATATTTAATTAAAAATAATATATAGGTTATTACATTTTTCACCCCTTAAAAATAATTCCGTCCTCGGAATTCAAATAAACTACAAAAAAATAAAAATAAATTTAGTTATGACGTAGCCACCCATTTTATAACGATCAACGCGATAAGTCATCATTCAATGAATTATCAATGTATTTGTTAAAGATTCGTCACCACCGTACAAGCCTTGGTAAGGTTCTTCGCGTTACATCAAATTAGATCACATGATCCACCGTTGTGCGTGTGTGGTAGTCACTAATATCTTTGAGTTTAATTCTTGTAAACGTACTCTTCGGAACATAATTCAAAATCACAAAAATTTCTCTTCATCCCAATACGATTCAAATACCCAAAATATTTAAAATTATTTTTAATTCGTAAAACATTTATGTTTCACACATGAAAAAGATTTAACAAATTATTTTTATTTAATTTTACATAAATTCATGCAAAACTCTAAGGGCATCAGATAAACGAACAACTTAAATTATATCACCAATTCTCACTAAGTCCTCAAAAGTTTCAAAATATCATAACCTATAATTAAATTAGTTCTCAAATAATATTTCACCAAAAATATATTACTACTAAGATCTCTTCATCACCATACCAAACTCCAAATCATATATCCTACTATCTGAATAAGCAAACTATAGCTTTCAAAATCTCTTAAAGATTCATCACTTATTATATATATAATCATTTAATGAATCAATCATTCTCTTAATGGAAATCTTAACCCAATAAATTCCAAGATCTCCTCATACTATCACTCAAAATTTCATATAAGATAACTCCAATATTCTATTAGGAAATAATCGCAAAATTCATTTACTCCAAAAGATTAATCTAATTACCTCGAATTTCTACAACTACTCAAAATTAACATAGATCCCATGTACTTAATAGTTTCCACTTTATCATATTATCCCACCGATTCACATACCTCAAATTATTCACAACTTAACAAAAATCAGAATCTAACTCAAATCAAATCCTCAATTCCAAAATCATAATAATTTGTAATTACCCAAAATAACTCTAACAAATAATTCTCCAATATCAAAATTCGCTGATACAAATGCTGATATCATAATCGTATAATAATTTCTTAACTGAACAAAATATGACATTCTTCTTCTTAATGATCAAATCACAATCCTTAACTAATATTATTGCTTCAACGCATAACAATAATAATCTTAACAAATTAACTCGCCTTTCTCAAATCAACTACAACTCAAGGAGCTAAAAATACTTGGTCAAAATCAAGACCAACCAAATAGAGAACAAAATCAAATCAAACTCCTACGTTTACCCAGTGATTTACCCACAACTCACAGGTCAAACCTAAATAGGTTTTCTACAAGAAAGAACCTAAGCTCGATACCATCTTCAGAATACCCCTTCCCGAAAAGGAAAGGGAGGTCACGCAAAAGCACAACAAACCTCAAAATAAATAAACAGAGAACTAATAACCTCAAAATATTAATAATGAGTGATCCATCAATAAAGTAATAAATACAATTCTCCAAACTAGAATCAAAATAATCAAAACTTAAAATTTAATCAACCTAAATGGTCAAAGGCAAAACTCTCATCACACTAGCCCTTAATCACTCTCGCAAACCTCGCTTAAGAAAAAAATACAAGATGAGCCAATTTCCCAAAGACGGATATAGATATACAAAAAGATATACAAAATATAATGAAACAATCGAGACAAAATATCAACAAAGCCTCAAGTGTAAATACGACGAAAATATAATATCCAAAGATCTGAATGGAATATATTTGAATCAACATAATTGATGAAACCAATAAAAGAATAAAGAAATAACGAATCAAGTAACTAACTCAATGAATTGAACTCAACAGAAAACAAAAAACTAATACAATAAAATAATAAAGTTTAAACAAATGGTCGAGTTTTATTTCATACCGAATGAGCTCAGAATATACATCGCCATACATTCAAAAAATGCACATAGGCAAGTCAAACTAATGCCACACAAGCAAATCAAATGATGCCAAACAGTCAACCCAAATAATGCCAAATGATGCCAAATCACACATCGACCGCGAATCCAAATGTATGCAAATCGGATAATGTGTTTGGCACAACATCACAAATCCGCAGAAATGTAAAACTAGGGTTAACCCATACGCCTCCCACAACAAAAAACACCAAATGGCCCATTTCCTCCGAGCCCAAAACGAGACGCCAGTGGACTAATCACACCGCCACGTAAAGTGTCACGCCTCTCGTGCCAAGACGACATGCACGTGGTACCCCCACAGTGGTTATAACTCGTATACCTTACGATATTCTAAAAAAATACTATGTCACAACACATGCGATATAATACCAACAAAAGGGTTCTATATGTATATGTTGAACCAAATCAAATTATAGTCACAAGGTCTCAAAAAGAAGGTAACAACATATGTACCGCTTCTACAATTATCAAAAATAAATACTAAACATGATAACCTAATTCAAAGAGTACAAATATGAGTCATGTATATCAACTCCAAAATGAAACTAATATATTTATTTCACAAGAAACAATTATGTGAAATCATAACATAATTCGAAATAAGGAAACAAACGAACAAATCAAATTTAACAAGAATATCATTTGAAAAGAGTACTTAAATCGTGACTGATACTTCCAAACCATTTATAGCACACTCTACAAAATGTTACCCTCAAATGCCAACGATATCAAATACGAAACATTATTCACCACCTAAACATATTCACCTCAAATTAAAAATAATCCAAACTAATAATTCCAAAATAATTCATAATCTATTTAATATGCCTTTAATCATCGCCTTATATCAATTATTAATACTCCAAATTTATATTTCAAATATAACTCTTTAAATTCCTCCGTCCGATCTAATAAAAAGTAATAAAAATACAATTATAAGTTACCTACTAATATAAATTATATTAATATGAAATTATTTTCCCCAACTACATCAAGTTACAATACAAACTCAAATTAAATTATATTAATCATTTAATGATTAATTCTCTTTTTATTTTGACAATCAAGACATCAATTATATATATCTTTACATAACTTCCGATCATTCTTTTATTGGTTCTATGATTTCATATGTATGTAATCCTTATTTATGTGTGTATGTGAACTTAAGCTTCATTGTTGTTATATATATACTCCTCATTTACCAATTTATAAAGTACACTCAAAATACTAATATATACGTATATATATATATATATATATATATATATATATATATATATATATATATATATATATATATATATATATATAATAAAACCCTCATGTAATGATAACATATATAATAAGCTCGCAAACCAAGGTTTATATATATATATATAAATCATTAACTATGATTTCATACTTGTTAAGTTTTTTTTTACATAACCATTCTTTTATATATATATATATATATTTATATATATATTCATGATCAGTTTTCATTCCATGAACCCTTGCTATTTATATATATAAATTAGTACTTTTCATTCCAACAAAAAAAAGTTGCACATGGATCATTACTATTATATTTCTCTCTCTATATATCCCCTGACATAGCAATCAAAAGTATCCCAATACAATAAAAGCATACCTGAGATTTCTTTTCTTCCGTAGAGCCGCACAAGTCTTCCTCCTCTCTTTCCCTCAATTCGTATAATGAAATAAAATTAGGTCGAGCTGTTTATTAACTAAGAGGCCTTTATTTTTTAATAAACTTCTAATTAGGTTCAAATAATAATAAGGCCCAAATTGTTCTAAATTAATTTACCCATCTCTTATTAATATTTATTAGCCCACACAAATTAAATAACTAGTTTGACCCAAATAAATGACAAAGTCCAAACAATATGTTTTAAGAATATAAATATAATTTTTTTTTCGGGATATTACACCCAAGTTCCTTCTCCGCCAAAGATCAAGGGTCCAGTTAAATTTGTAAAACCTTGTCCGCTAGGTAGTCATGTCGTCGACGAAGCTCTTTATGACATAAGAGCGAATACAATTTTGAATCCATGGTGGGACAAGAATGAGAAGATAGACGAAGAGCCCATTGTGTGTGACAAGCTTCCATGCCCCAAAGTGATCACATACACAATGGAGAAAACACCTAGCTGTGTGGCGTTCTTGATTGAGATCATACCAAATCAGAGCATGCTAGGTGACTTTGATGCATTGGCCATCGTAAATGGGAACCTACCAAAAGCTACATTATTTCTGATGGATGGAGGGTTCCTCAACTTTCGAAGAGGAATTGGATAGTGTTGACCAGACAAAGTCAAGCTGAAAGACTGTAAATAAAGCACTGACTTGGAGGCAACCCATGAATTTTTATATTTATATGCTTTACTAGTTTATTCAGTAGATAGGAATTAATTTGCTTATAAAGTTCTCTTATAATCTAATCCACGTTGTCTCTTCATTACAGGTATTGGAGGTTCAATGGATAGGAAAATGATCATCGCCGCCATCGCCACCATCAACTCACGCTTAGCTGATTACATGGAAGTTCTCTTCTACTTATCGCTATATTCTTACAATGAGGACATTGTAATTGCTAAGTTTGGGGGAGTTTAGTATAGTTCATTATTGCATGTTTAGTTTCATGTTTATGTTATGTCATTTTGCATATGTTGTTAATTTAGTTTAGGTTCATTATGTTTACATTCATGTAGTACAACTGCATAAGTAGTTGCATAGTAGTATAGTTTGATTAGCATTATATTCAGTTTCTTGTTTTTTAAAAAAAAAAAATAGTTAGTAACTATGTTCATCTTGCATGAGTCCAGTTGTTTGATAGTTTAAGTTTATTTTGGCCAATGATGAGATTGAAATTGAGTAAACAAGTATAGTACTAATTATTAGAGCTTTGATGTGATTTCTTGTTATGAATTGAATCTTTTTCTGTTTGAAACTGGTATAATAAGGATAGCACAATAAAAACAACTTGTTGATTGATTGAGTTTAAATTGATACATAATGGGATTCTAAAGGATAATGTTAGTTTGAATGAAAGAATGACAAGAATAAGTAGTGATGACTAAAGTTAGACAAGAACCTAAGTTTGGGGGAATATTTGGGGTATATAAGCTTTTTTTTTTTAAAAAAAAGAAAAAAAAGTATGAATAAATACCGTGGCATGCTTGTCTAGTTTTGTGGCCTTTGTTACTTGAGTAAGTAAGCCCGAGGGGATTGTCTTTACACCTAGCACCCTAAGGTCTTAATGGTCTGGGAGTCGTTGGTCAAAAGCTCATTAAGGTAGCATTGAAAAGCCTAAGGGAATAAGACATTGCATAGCTATGTGTATATAAACAAAAAAAAGAAGAAGAATAAAACGGGAAATAAGAGCAAAAATCCCCCGTAGATAAAAATAAAGCATAAGTATCCCATGTTGACCCTCGATATTGGTAATTGTTTGATTTTAGTTGGATCTAGCTTGTTTTTGGATTTTTTGAGTTTACACTGTATGATGCCTTCGAAGAGACTTGTTATGTGTTAATTTTAATTTTATATCAGTTAACATTGTTGTGAAGCACACACGCACTATATTAGTGATAACAATCTAAGATTTGATGATTGATTGGAAAGTTACTGATGAGTTTCGATATGATGTATTATCATGTTTACTTGATTTCTCTAAGGCCGATTGAATAGACATGTTTCTGTCATTACTGTTGGATTCGTAGGCATATAGATTAGTTGCATTTCATTGCATTGCATTGCATTATGTTGTGTTGCTTGGGGACAAGCAACGGTTTAAGTTTGGGGGTATTTGATAAGTGGATTTTATATACACTTATCCGGTATCTTTTACTTGAATAAGTTGCTTATATTCATGTGTCTTAGTTACTTTTCATGCATTTTGTGTTCATTTTGTAGGTTATATGTTTGGGAGCGGTGTGAGCGACGATTGGTAAGGAAGAGCAAGGAAAAATGCAAAGAAAAGCAAATCGAACATCATTTGGGCTTTCATGTTCATGGATTGGAACTTGGCTTACATTTTAGAGCATATTATTAGCTTTCTGGAACATCTTTAATCATTCCAATCGGAGTTCGGACGCAAGAGTTATGATCGTTGTACCAACGCACGTCGAACTTCGCTGTTTTGGTTAGCCATTTTCATAGCAGTCACTTCCAGCCCAATTTCAACCTTTATTCGGCCAGAATTTCTCAATCCTCAAAGAATGAAAGTTGTAGATCTCGTCGATATCTTCGATTTGATAGGTGGCAAGCTCTGTAACTCCTCCCGGATAAAAGGTTATGGTTGTTTTACCAGAGGATGCTGTGACAGAAAAATGATGCCAGCCGGGGCGGGCTTTTCCTTAGTAAAACCCCCGCCGGGGGGGGGGGGGGGTGGGGGGTACCAGCTACAAAACAGAATGGTAGCCCACCGGGGCAGGCCCTTGACAAGCTTAGACCCCCGCCGGGGCGGGGGTACGCGTAAAAGAAGTGGTTTTTGGCCAAATTTGAGTTCGGGAAGGATTATTTTCGATCCAATTGACTCAAGGACTTCCAAGAGGACTTAAAGACATGTAAAAAGGCTTATAAAAGGAGGGAAATAACAAGGATTAGCGGGGATGTTAGGATATTAGAGAGGAGAGAGCATTCTATTAGATTAGATTAGAGTAAATTAGATCAAAACACTAGTTCCAATTAGATTTGGAGATTGAAGCAACTTGGACAGATCAAGAGCAGGAGCTTGAGGAAGATGGAGATTTGCTGACAACAGATTCAATTCTTTACTCTACTCTTATTTTTATCTTTTAATGTTATTTCAAGTGTGGATTCTTAGTTTTAATTCAATGAACTAATTCTTTGTTTGAGATTACAATAGATCCTATTGTGTAGTTTATTTTAATATGCTTCGCTATCAATTATTATGTTCTATCGTGAGAATTGTCTATTGTGGTTTGGACCTAATTGTTTAATTGTCTGGCCATCAATTACCATGATAATCTATATGAACTCGAGAGATGAAGTATAGATTTAGATCTGATCATGATAGCATGTGTTCAGGATTTTGTTAGTAGCTTAAACTTGATGAGTGTTAAGGTAGAGATATGCTTGACACCGCATGTAATCGGATAGAGAACTTGTTCTTAAACCTTCTTCAATTGTAATTCACATAGAGATATAGTGGGTTAGTTGATTAAGGTGTTTAACGAATTTCTATCTTAATTGTGGATTGACGTTAATACGGTATTAATGCATCGAGAGGTGGTTAATACTATTTTAGTGTTCTTGATTAACAATTCGGGATAGAGAATAATTGATGAGAAGTGTGTTAACTTAAATAAAGCAATAAGTGAAGTTGTAATCTTAAATCTCCATAATCTGATTTTTAATTAGTGGTATGCAAACATCACCTCATTCCACCTAAAGTCCCACATACAGTTAATATTTGGGTCTGTAATTTTGATGTTTCTCTCGAGCATTTTAAGCAGGTTTTCAGCAGCATCACATTCATCATGCTCATTCATTCCGTAGAAATTTAACCCTTCAAAATTCCTATACAACTGTTTGACC
Organism: Panax quinquefolius; assembly: GCA_020205615.1. Classification (NCBI taxonomy): domain Eukaryota; kingdom Viridiplantae; phylum Streptophyta; class Magnoliopsida; order Apiales; family Araliaceae; genus Panax; species Panax quinquefolius. Next base: position 44,697,575 of record CM035163.1, on the reverse strand, counting down.
AAATCATCTAAAGACCTTACCTTTGTGTAACTGATGGATATCTTCAAGATGAGTTCTTAATTGACGCAGTGATAGCCAAGATATCAGTACCTCAAGTCTCTTCTCCCAATCTACACCATATAGATTACTTAAAATTGGGCCCACCTTAACTATAAATCTATAAACATGTTGATTAGTACGTGTTGATAAGTCAATATCATCAATTTTATGTGCCTCTTTTTATTGCCATCAATATATGCTAAGAACATAATTCCAGAACATTATATGTGTATGCAGAATTTACAAAATTTTCAAATTTGTCAAGTTTGCAAGTTGTGCAGGAATTCCTCCCGTAAGATAATTATTATTTAGATACCTGCACATTTGAGCTGAAGGCGAACCATAAATAACTATATGGGCAAAGTGAATATCATTTGAAGTAGTTTAAATTTCATTGACTTACAGGTTGCGCAGAACTGGAAAGCACCCCTCAATACGAATGAGTTCCCTAATAAATAGTTGAACCAACACCTAATAAATTCAAGAATAAGCTACATATTATAAAGATGATAGAGCAAGTGCATAAACTAAAGACCATATCAAAAGATAAACAGGAAACCAAAATCAGTAAATAGGATAAAATATAAGCATCCACAAAAGCCACAAAGTGAACCAAAATTACATGAAATGTAATGATTTCAGTTTTATAAGTGTGGGTATATATAATTAGACTTATTGGAAAAAGAAAACAATAAATTAATCACCTTATAAACAACAAACTGAGGAATCTCTTTGAAAAAATCCACAATACTATGAAACCAAGAAAATACACCCAAAATTAGAACAACAAATTATCAGAAAGTAACCGAAAAACAAAAATTCAAACATTACTTTAGTTTTTCAATTCTCAATATCTAGCATAAGGTAAACCCATTTGTATCTCAAAAAATTCGCTACATGCTTAGTATTTACCTAAAACATTAAATTGACAGCACCAAACAAAATATAGTCTCCTGTCGCCACCACTATTGACAAAATTTAGCTGAGATCTAAACCTACCCTATGAGAAAACAAACCACCAGAAGCATGAAAACAACATGTTGATACAAAACTATGCCCTCACATCTCAACTGAAATCCGAATTCAAAACTAAGAAAACTTCTGCTCTAAATTCAATTCCAAAGCATGAATACATGCTCCCAAAAACAACCCAAGTAGATATTAAAGAAGAAATCACAAAACAGCTAGACATATCAAAGCTCTGGTTTACTTTCAATAATTTAGCCAAGAACAAAACAAATGAAAACACCTGATACAATTACTTTAGCAAACCCATAAACAACAAAGTTAGCAAATTAGTTTACGAAAAATAAGATATTTACTGCTCCATACAAACCTGCAAGCCTTTTATCAAAAAGAGAACTTGGACATTCTAGAAATTGCATTAATCATGCTAAATAAACAAACAAAGCTCTGAATGCCTGATAAACCATAATAAACAACATCCAAATGTACCTAAAAAAATGATTTTACAACAATCTATTTTCCAATCATCTACCAAAAAATATTACCACTTTTAATAAACTATGTTCTTAAAAATACATATAATAACATTTACCTTGTAGATCTGTCAAGCTCTACCATGTCTTCGGTAGATAAACCTTTGAAAAGAAAGGCTATCCATCGGCAACGTCCATGACCAACAAATATTGTTTGTAACAAAAACCTGTTATTTATAAGAGAAAACAAAATGTTAGTAGTATCGCAAGAAAGAAACAATTGACACGTGATTACTTGAATACGATTTAAGAATTATAAAATACACATAACCATGTTAACTTTTTTCCACCCTCGACTTGTTGTTGAATGAACATGTTACCATTCAATAGCAATATCATCCCAAGACTGCAAAAATTGAAATGAATCGTTTAATTATATGTCTTTTAAAAAACAAATATCAAAACTTTTATCGTAAGAAGATCAATAATGCACGGAGATAAGAAATGGTGCCTCAAACATATCAAATTATAACAAAACTTCAGGATAGACAATATTTGTTATGGACTTGTCAGTTAATTCACGAAGAAGTATGCATAAGCGGGAAGAACTTGTGCATCTTGACAGAGCTACATATAGTTGACCGTGACTAAATACTGGCGTACGTAAATCTACCCCAACAAATTTGACAGCCTGGACCTGTGATTTATTCATTGTTATTGCATACGCTAACCTCACTGGGAATTGTCTTCTTGTCATTTTAATACTTAACTCAGACGAAGAAGGAGTCAAAGAAATTCTTGGAATGAATACCAAGTCGCCAAGCTTATCACCAGTTAAAATCTTTGCTTCAAGTACTAAAGCACCACACTTGACTATGATAAGTCTAGTACCATTACAAAGGCCATTTTTTGGTGCAATGTTCCTTAGAAGCATTATTGGACAACCCTCTTTTAAATCTAATTTGAACGGTGGTAGTTTAGGGGGATTGAGTGTGTTTAAATACTCATTCGGGTACCGATGCATAATAGTTCAATCCATGTCGTCATCTTCAACCATTTTATCAGCAGCAAAGTATGTATGTAGTTCTCCCGGAAAAACCGCCAACGCATCAAGGTTGATATCATTGACATCATCATTTCTAGCAGATAGAATTGTAGCTCTTTTAAGAATTCGGGAGTGACCTTACTTGGTACTTCTAGCTCTGGGTAGATGGTTGAGATAAGATTATCTACACTTTGAGTTATTTTTATTGAATCTGGAAGTTGTATAGATTCTTGAGGGTTAGACCCAATCTACACATTAATGAAGTATTAGTAAATTATCAAATATTCTCAACGATATATAGATGTCAATATGAATAAAGATACAAATACTCAAACCTCATTAAGAAAAGCCGAGAAATCAAATAATACAGATTGGTCATCGTGTAAGCGCATGTTAACTTGTAAAGTTAAGACATGTATATCTTTCCAAAGCAAAGAACGTCGTAGTGATGCTGCCACTATATGCTCGCGAAGACCTCTAGGTATAACAAGAAGAATCTGCCTAAAATCTCGCCCAAGAACAACAGTAATACCTCCAAATGGTTGTGAGTTATCATGAATGTCTTGTAAGGTCCGATTAACTGCTTCAACATAATGACGATGCTGCATTGGAACCTCATCCCATATAATTAGTCTAGCCTTCCGAAATAATTTCGAGTGTGATGATTGCTTCGTGAATCCACAAACTGAATTTTCTAATACGTTAAGTGGAATGCAGAATGTTGAATGTGCAGTACGTCCCCCATGTAACAACCCAGAAGCAATTCCAGAGGATGCTACTGTAATTACTATATCGCATAAGGAACGACATTTTTTGGCAATTGTATTGTAGAGAAAAGTCTTTCCAGTTCCTGCACCCCCACTCAGAAAGAAGGTTGTTCCTCTATTTTCATAAACAGATGAAATGATTGCATTATAAGCCATACGCTGACCTTCATTCAGTAGATCAATGTTTTGTTGGACATTTATTTGATCAACTTCAATTTGTAACTGCCTATGTTCCCATATAAGTCGATTGTCAACGATAATTCTCCAATTAGCATATGGCAGTGGCATTGGTGGGAAATCTGATAAGCTCTTCCCCAATTCTTGAAACAAAAGATTAATAAGGTATAAACCATAATCACAAATTTGAGCATTAGTAGGAACATCAATGCCATAACATGTACTTATTTTGTGTGATAAATCATCACAAATATGCATAGAAAATTGGTTCCACAACGCTTCTGGATTTAAAGGAGAGCATTGTGTTAAGATAATAGAAAACAATCTTCTTAATTGAGAGCCTGTTCTCATTATTGATGATTCTCTAAGACATTGAATCCACTCTTCATCGTCTTCTAAAAGGCCTTTTGCAATACATGTTGCCTTATATGTGGGGTGTACAACATTATCAACTGTTCTTAAACATTGAAAAGATTGAGGGCCCTCTACAACTGTCAACAAAAGACGAAGATAAAACCTTTCACCTTCATTTCGACTGGCAAAATACATTCTTCCGATTGCAAATCCCTTTTGTCTCTTTGTCCAGAGCTGTTCTTTCTTTTGCCAAACGAAATGCTTTGGAAATTGTTACTATGCGAGAGTTTGAGCTAAATCATTAGTAGAGCAACATGCAAAAAATCCTGTTAGAGTTGTTTGCTGATCCTCTGCTCTGTTCAATATTATAGCTATTGATTCAGAAGGGTTATAGCAGACGTGATGTTTTCCCTCTAGGTGAACTACCAGACGTATAACTGGAGGGAACTCTTGATGCATGGGATATCCAAATATCCACCATGCCGCCTTTGTAGGTCCAATGTACCTTAAGTCAATATATTGCTTAATCTCATCAACGACCCCCAATACCAAAGTTGTGCGATCGTAACCCTTGTAGATATATTTATTGATATACTTTACGCACCTTACTCCTGCACAAACTTTTACATTTATATGGCAACTAAACAATCTAGAGAGGTATGAATTTTATGGTACAACATCTCTATTATCAACTTCATGTCCAGACCTTAGAGAATGTTTTCGACCGTCATTGCGCCTTTGATATATCAGATACCCATCTTCACCCATTGTGGTTTCTTCTGCCCAATATTTAGGATATCTCTCAGTGCATTTACCATTTTCCATACATGGTGATTTAAGATTTTGAACAACACATATTCCATGTACTATGTAAGTTTTAACTGTTTCATATAGAAGTGGATCAAAAATTGGATCGGGGAATTCGGCACAAACAACTCGATTTACTTGTTCACGTGTTCGTATTTTATCAGACCCTTGAAGAAATATTAGCAAGTGCATGTGCGGCAACCCACACTTTTGGAATTTAATCGTGAAAACATGTGCCACCTTTGCACCAAATATTTTCTTCTTATCAATCTCCATTATCAAAGCTCGTCACTTCAACTCAAATACGTGGGCCACCAAGTCTGGGCGATCAATTGACGTTTGATGTGGTAACAGTGCATCTTTTATCTCGGGCCAATTCGGATTTGCCGTTATTGTTAAGAAAATATCAGGGTGTTGGTTATACCGAGTTATGGCCATAGAATCTTGGAAGATTTCAAACAGTTGCCTTGAACTCCTAGAAAAAGAAGAAGGCAAAACTACTCGTTTACCAACTTGATTAGCCTCTAACCCATCAGGAACTACCTCGACCAGATCTTGGTATAGATCAGATCGTAATTTTTGTTGGTTGAGCCTATAATATGTTAATCGATTCTGCTCTGTTGTCGCCCATGCATCTACAATAAACTCTTGAAATAATCTTCCGCTCCTCAAGATAGTTGAATATTTAGTAGGTCTTTCAAACAAAAGATACCCATAATATTGCAATTGCGTAAGTCTTTTTGATGAACCTTTACCTTGATTGACATCCCATTGCTTAAAATATGGTTCCCATCCAAGTTCACCATACGAAAACAACAATATGTAATGTAGTGGTAAATAAGCTGGATGACATTCATTTATCTGCATCAACTGGTCACTCCCTCTTAACCGTACAATAATATCCCTCATCGCAGAGAATTCAGCACCATCTCCAGGTAATATGACAACAACCTCCTCTGACGTGGGTAAATTATGAGTTCGACGGTCTTTTGCTGCACTATAATGAAGGTAAGCTGGGATGTCGTGATTGTTCAGATGTTCCTTGCTTAAAATTGCAGCTGCATGTCTAAACTTATTTGAAAATGAGTTGTATCTCAAAAGACTATCCTGGATTGTTCTTAGGACATCCTCTCCCAGCTTCGGGTTTCTTCGAGAACGATATTTTAAAGCAATAGTAGCATCGTGAATGTACAACTGTTCATATACTGGATCTTGACCGGCTGATGGTTGTATTAACCTTGTTCGATGTCGCAATTCCCCATGGATTGTAAATGCATTGGGACCCTTACCAAGAACTACTCTATCATCCATATGTACACCTAAGCTTGTAAAAGCATTAGCCGCATTGTACAGTCGGGTATAACTTCGAAAGGACTTTGACTAATCATCATTGCCATCATATAATGATTGAATTTCTGGAGGAGGTGTTAATAGTTGTGGAAGTCGAATCTTTCCTTGCAAACAACATGTTCCGAAGAAAGGGCGGTCAACAGATGAATTTGATAAATTTTTGACTTTCCAATGCAATGCTGAGCAGTGAGGACACTATATATTCATTTTATCAAGGTAGTGTCTCCCTAAAATAGGATGCGGCTGAGGGGCTATATTTGTAGGCAATGCCTCCTCTTGTACGCAAGCTTCATCAAGGATTGACTGAATAATTGGTAATAACCTAGAAAATAAATGAACTTGTTTCAAATAGTTCACATATATCGTAACACTGCTTATGGTATATAGTTATAAATAATTTGCATTGAACTAAACCAAAAGTTGGTGATGTAGGCATGGAAGATGATATAATTTTCGGGAGTCATGTATATGCTCTATATTATTTGGTGGACGAAGGATTTCTTCACCCATTGAATTTGAGTTAGTTGAATGTAAACCTTGAGGTGGTAAAATTGAAACTAAAGGAATTCGATTAGAATCTGATGGCACATGTTTTAACAATGACTAATGCTGATAAAAATGATTCTTGATCGCGATACAATCCCGTTCATAAGCTGCGCATTTGGATGGCCTGGGGATCAAACCAGGGAAAAATCTTGGTTGAAATGGATATGGTTGAGATTGTATTATTTTTGCTTGCTTCTGTCTTTCACGACGCAAGCGCTGAGTAATATGTATTGGACGCACATCACCATTATCCCCTTCTCGTCTTTTACGTCAAGGAATTGGAGCTTCGTCAATGATATTTTTATTGATTCCCTACAAATAACAATAGATATCTAAGTGTAAAGATAAGAAGTCGTAGTGTTTTTTTAAGAAAAAAAATTGAGTTTTTTATTTATTCGGATTAGGGTGCATATATTCAGTTTTCTTGGTTTTGTATTTCACATGCAAGCACTGTGCAATATGCATTCCTCGCCACTTTCTGTTTATTGTCTTTTACGTAGAGGAAGTGTAGTTTCATAAAGGATATTATTATTGAAACCCAAAAAAGATGTATAATTATAAACCTAAGAAGGCATAGTGTCGTTAATAAATTAGGTTTAAATATTTTGTTTATATGACTTTGTATAACAAATCTTTGTAACTACTAACGTAAATGTTTGGAATATTGTATACTTACCACATGCAAATTGGGAGCTTGATTTTCTTTTTCTTTTCCTTTTTGATTCTCCTTCCCTTTTTCTTTTGCTCGAAGTTTTCTTTGATTTTTCTGATAGCGTACAAATATAAGATGTTTTGTCTTGGAAAATAAAGTATGAGCTTAAGAAAAGAAAAAGTAATCTTATCTTGCCTTACGCATAATCTTCAATTCAGATTCTTCTCGAATGACAATGCCAATATTCTTTTTTCGGTAATGCTCTCTCTATTAAAGAAAGGAAAAAGAAGGTTAAATATAGAAAGTATAAAAAAAAGAACTATTAAAAAGCAAGTTTGCTATAAAAGAAGAAAATAATCTTACCGTGCATTGCAAATGATAATCCTCCTGTCCCAAATTGAAAGACACGTTAGAAATTTTAAAAAGGAATAGTATTTTCATTAAGTCTGAAAAAGGAACTTACATATCCAAACACAGTATAAGAAGGTGGTCCCATGGACAGGGAGACCTAATGATTCATATTCGCTATTGAAAAAATGTATTAGTGTGAAACGAATCAAATTTAGTGATGAAAGAATATTCTTATTACTAATTAAATCTATCATAACTAAAACAATATTTCACATTCAAAATAACAATAATTCACAATATTTAACTATGAATTGATTGTTTTTCAATAGTATACCAGTAATTATACTTTCTTTAAATAATTAATAGTACTATCTAACTCTTGTTTTATTTGTTAATTTTGGTTCCTTTCAAATTTTATGATTGTTTAAATTAGAATAAATGTGTCATAAAAAAAAGAAGTTAATATTCAATAAAGGGTACGATTGTCATTTTAAAGGGAGGTAGTAATAACTAATAACAACTAATATGTACGGTTACTTAATATGCAGGAGTATTAGATATTAAAATTATTAAGTACTTATGAAAATGAGAGACTTTAATTTAAAAGGATATTAGATGCTACAAAGTTTGGACCCAATTTCCATTCTATCAGAATCAAAATAATAAATTTTAACCAAACATTACCATAATTCAGAAACTTACAACTGAAACACAAAACTCAACAAAGATTTGATACAGAACAACTTGAAAACGGGGGAAAAACTCTAAGAAGGAAAAAAATGATGGCATATACACAATCACAACTGAATACGAACATATATGAGTGAGTGAGTGTGTGTGTATATATACAATTCATAAGCAACTGAAAGAGAACATATCAAAATTGAGAAATTAAGCTGAACTAATTACCAGAACAAAAAATGGAAGAGCAGAAAAGAAAAGCCCTAGAGTTAAGCACTTGAGCTGATGATTCGGAGAGAACTTAGCAGTCAAATCTATTAATTTCTCTCTTGCTGTGATGTAATAATAACATCAAATTTGAGAGTGGTTCTATTAGATCATTTATGTATATTTGTTGGACTTGGCCACTTTGCTATCATTGTGTCATACCTAGACGAACCTCAATAAATACACCAAAGCTTTATGAAGCAACACGTGTATAGCAGGACTTTTCCTTTATTTTTTTCTCCTTTTGAATATAGTAAGAATAACTGATGTTTTTGTCCCAGAATAGTTATTACCTTCCTATTTTTCAATATCCCAGATCTTCGTGACCTTCATCTTTTAATTTATATGATAATACTTAAGTTATTTTTACTTTGGAAATGAAAAGCTTGTGATAGAATCCGGAAAAGGGTGTTTTTTAAAACATTTAATAAGCTGTACGCGTCTTTTATAAACAATATATACACGAAACTCATTTGCAAAACAATATATACATGAAACTTTCTAACCCAGGATGCACTTTTCATTTCGTTTTCTTTTTTTTCCTTTTTTACTAAAGAGAGATAGATGCCTCAGATAAAATTTACAAATAACTACTTTTACCTTCTTACCTTCAATTAAAACAAAATGAGCAAATAAACCCCCACAAAAAAGAAAGAAGTATTAAAGTAAAAAAAATATGAAAAGAAAACAAATATTCAGTACTCGTTTAATGCAAATTTCTACAGTATCTTAAACAGTCAAAGAAAAAGAAAGAAACATTTCTGCTAAAAAGGTCAATAAACATGATTAATGTAGAAGAAAAAAATAAGAAAAAGAAAGAAAGCTAAAAATTTGTAACAGATAACATGGAAAGAGACATGTTAAGTAAACTAATTGATTTTAAAAACTCCAACTTTCAAACTTTAATATATGGAGCATGCAAGTCTTTTATCACAATCAATCATAACTCCAACATATAATATGAGCATAATCCTAATATAATACACCAACTGATTTTCAAAATTATATTCATACAAACTGACTTTTAAGACTAACCCAACTTACCAACCTTACTCATTTGCAAAACAATATATACATGAAACTTTCTAACTCAGGATGCACTTTTTATTTCGTTTTCCATTTTTTCCTTTTTTTCTAAAGAGAGATAGATGCCTCAGATAAAATTTACAAAAAACTACTTTTACCTTCTTACCTTCAATTAAAACAAAATGAGCAAATAAACCCCCCCAAAAAAGAAAGAAGTATTAAAGTAAAAAAAATGAAAAGAAAAAAAATATTCAGTACTCGTTTAATGCAAATTTCTACAGCATCTTAAATAGTAAAAGAAAAAGAAAGAAACATTTCTGCTTAAAAGGTTAATAAACATGATTAATGCAGGAAAAACAAGAAAAAGAAAGAAAGCTAAAAATTTGTAACAGATAACATGGAAAGAGAAATGTTAAGTAAACTAATTGATTTCAAAAACTCCAATTTTCAAACTTTAATATATGGAGCATGGAAGTCTTCTATCACAATCAATCATAACTCCAACATATAATATGAGCATGATCCTAATATAATACACCAACTAATTTTCAAAATTATATACATACAAACTGACTTTTAAGACTAACCCAACTTACCAACCTTACTCATTTACAAAACAATATATACATGAAACTTTCTAACTCGGGATGCACTTTTCATTTCGTTTTCCTTTTTTTCCTTTTTTTCTAAAGAGAGATAGATGCCTCAGATAAAATTTACAAATAACTACTTTTACCTTCTTACCTTCAATTAAAACAAAATGGGCAAATAAACCCCCCAAAAAAAGAAAGAAGCATTAAAGTAAAAAAAAATGAAAAGAAAACAAATATTCATTACTCGATTAATGCAGATTTCTATAGTCAAAGAAAAAGAAAGTAACATTTCTGCTAAAAAGGTCAATAAACATGATTAATCAGATTCATTTTGTTTATTAAAAGTAAGATATGTAAATTATCAATAATCCACACAGGTCAAGAGATTAATGACTGCAGAGCCAAAATAGACGAAGAAAAGGCATATGATCATGTTAACTACTTTCATGAAATGTCTTGAAGGTGTAGCTTTTATTGCATTGATGGACATAATTTCTACTTTGTCAAAATGGTAGCCACCCCTCGATCACTCAAAAAATTATCCGGATTAAGATGCCATAAATTACAGAGAACCAAAATCTGTGTTTTTTTATACATATCCCTATATCCTCTCATTATGTTTATAACGTTATGTCACCATAATCCAGTAAAATCAGAGACACAAAATTAATCCTTTTTTACTTTCCAATCTGAAAATTCCCTTCATTTAACAGAAACCAAACAAATATATACCCAATAATATATCTCTCAGACTCAAACACCATGGTGGTCGTATTTAGTATCTCAGATAAGAGTCACTTTGGTGTCAATTTTTGTTCTAAAAAAGTCCCATTTCTTTTCGTTACAGTATTAAATAACAGAATATCCCCAAGTTCTTCATCAAAATTCCAGTATCATGCCATCACGACTAAATTAAACACTCACTAAATTTAGGGGGAAACTCAGAATAAAAGTACTTAAAGTTGGAAAATTTTACTAATGGATCCCTTTTTGTTGAACAAATGTAGAAAATTTTAACAGCATGTTAGCAATATTACTCCATAAAAATGAAATTTCAACTCATTAATGTCAAATATTAATTATATTTCTAGCCCAAGCCTTAGTTGTGACACCCCCAAATCCAGGTACTCCATTCCCACAGGATTTGGTGTTCACTTAATCAAACATTCATATCTAACTACCCAATCATAATAAAACTGGATAAATAAAACCTTTTCCATTAAAGGGTTACATAAAAAAATCTCCCAGGTTATCTAACCTTTAAATACAATCATTCAAATGCGGAAATTAAATAAACATCATTAAAACCAAGTCTAAGATCATCATAATAAAAGTCTAAAGTAAAAGTTACAAGTCTTCATCACTTGCACATTTTTCCCCTTTCCTTTCTTGACGAAGGTTCATCTACCTTCTTCTTTAGTTTGCAATGAGTTTTAAAATATGCAAGAGTGAGCAAAACAATTGCTCACCGGATACAATATGAAATCAACAGGAGTATAGTAATAATTCATCGCCAATAATAGGCTCATCAACAATGAATAGTACTCTATCATCAATAATCGAAAACCGAAATCCAAAATGTAGAATAAGTATAACGAGTGTCATAAGACCATGAACTATGTCCACGATTGCGAGTAGTAATCGTTCAACTCCAACTTTAATGAATATAAGACTATAAGGACTCCTCGTACTTAGGGAGATCAGCCCTTCGTACCATGTATTGTGCACAAACATTTAACGCTACGCGTAAGTTATCCCCTAATAATAATAGGGTTGTTCATCTCAGTATTTGGAGTACAAGTCCGCACCAAAGAGAGTTTGGTTTGGATAAGCTTTTAAGGGTAATTTGAAGTTCAACGATCATCAACTAGAGGACTAGTTGAATTAATAACATTATATTACAAAATAATTGTAATTGAATCAACATGGTAAACCAAAATCATGCTTTAGGAATAATCTAATAGCATATACTTTGAATAACTATAACATGCCTTGCTTGAACAATATTAAGTCAAGGTTAATTAGAATTGAGTACTAAGCATGCATAACAGTTTGAACGATGAAATTGCTCAACATTAGTATAAATAGTTGTGCATGCTAAACAACAAGTTAAATACAAGAATAACTTGTCAACATTAAACCAAAGTTTAGAAAGCTTGCATCATTCATAAGGTAATCGAATTGAAACAATACATAGTTCAACAAGATAAAGAATTAGAAATCTTGTATTATTATATTGGAAACAATAATTGTTTCAATCAAGATAATGGATTAGAACACTTACTCAAAGAACAATTTAAGCGCTTGCACAATTTTAAAAGTAGTGTTAGAGAACTTGCCTTGCTCGTAGGCTAAACCAAATCAATACGAATCACAATATCCTATAAACATATGTCATCATGACATAATTAGTCATTACCATCTTACAAACATAACTAAGTACGTTTGATGAGTGAGTTTTATACTCATAATTGAATGCGTTTGAGCTTAATCTTTTGGTTGATTTTAAGTGTTTGTGTCTATTCATGCATGTTTTACATTGTTTTATAGGATTTGGGACAAAAGTTACTTGGATCGACGTTCGGGGTGGCTAGATTCGCGTTTTCGGCTTGCCATTTACACAGCAGTCACTTCAGAGCCAATTTGAATATAGCTCTGAATCTTATTTCGAAACACTTAAAGAACGTAAGTTGTAGATATACTTCTCCTCTTTCCGGATCATCTTCAATCATCCAAATCGGAGTTCGGACGAAGAAGTTATGGCCATTTTCCCAAAGGACGTCGGAACAGAAAATGTCAGAACATGTGCCAGCGCCGGGGCGCCCATTTTTGGCCTATGCCCAGCGCTGGGGCTCTGGGGGGCAGGGTTTTAGCATCAAGCCCAGCGTCGGGGCGCTGGGGAAGGGCTTGGTGATGTCCTGGACACATTTTTGAGCGAATTTTGACACCTTTTTGACTCCATATTGGATTAGGTTTGTTTCTAAGCTAAAAATTGGACTTGTAACCTATAAATACATGATGTAAGGCATAAAATAAAAGGAGAATACATTGATTAGACTATATTAAACACTCCATTAAATTAGAATCTAAACTCTAGTTCTTAATTAGCCATTGAAGATTGAAGCAAATTGAAGAACACTGAAGATCAAGAGCAAGAGCAAGAGGGGAGCATCAGATTTGCTGACAACAGATTCTATTCTCTTCTCTTATCATACTTTTATTTTTTAATGTCTATTCAATTGTGGATTCTTGGTTTTAATTCATTAATTATGAACTAACTCTTTTATTAAGATTTCAATTGAACCTTTTATGGCTATAAATTAGTTATTTAATTTATTCCAATTATTTGTATCAAAGTGAGTTGTTTATCTTGTTGTATGCTTATTGATTAATTATCTGATCAGTAATTACCTTGTTACTCTAGAAGGAATTGGGAAAGGAATTCTAGGGTTAGAACTGGGCATGGTGACATGTGACTTAGTTATTTGCACAGTGAATAATTAGGTTTGTGAATAGAATGAGAATATCTATTTGCCACATGTAACACATAAGGAATTGGGATTGTAGTGAGTTTAATTCAATTGTTTTGCATAGAGATATAGCAAAATTAACTTGGATTAAATAGAAGGCAAATGGTCACTTGAGAAAGGGCTTTTGGCATTTGAGAATTCCTGTTAACAATTTAGTAGACATAATAATTGGGATAATTGAATAATTAATTTAAAAATCTTAATTGGGGATATTGGAGTCTTAATCTTTATTTATCTGAATTCATTCGTTAAAATTTTAGTTTTATTTATTTGAATTAATTGTCTTAATCACAATTTGCAATTATTTAAATAAAATTGATTTAGTTAAGAGTTACTAATTGGTAATTTTTATTAAATAATTCCTCGTGGAAACGATACTCTACTTTCACTTTATTACTTGTTGACCGTGTATACTTGCACGTATTCATTGATTTTTGAAATCGATCAACAAGTTTTTGGCACCGTTGTTGGAGAATTAATTTAATAATTTTACCAATATTAATTTTAATCAAATTAGTCTTAATTTAAACATTTTTATTTTTATTTTTATTTTTCATTCTCTTCCTATATTTCTCTCTTTTTAGGTACCATGGATGACTTTGGGTATCAATGGCCATACACGAATATGACTCTACCAAGGGGAGCGGAGATTGACAGACGCGAGAAACTTTCTGCATTGTCAGCACAGATTGAGACACTTTCGAGGATGTTTGAAGCTTTTGAAGCTCAACGTCGTCAAAGTGTGGCGGTTACTTGTGATTATTGTGTTGGAAATCATATGAGTCATCAATGCGCCATCAGTTTCGAGCTGGTACATTATAGTGGTGATTACCCCAACAGTTATGTCTATCCCAACAACTATCATAAGGATTGGTGGTATCACCCAGATTTTTCATGGATTAACAATCAAGATCAATTTTATGCTCCAAGTCCAACATACCCACCGGATTTCTCGTGTCCACCTCCGCAACAACAGGAAGAACATTCAAATTAGGAGGAAGCCTTGGAGAGATGTATTAAAGCTTCGGAAAAGAAACACATGGAACATGAAAAAAAACATAATCAAACAAAGCTGAATATGCAAAGCCTAAGTGCGTCGATCAAGAATCTGGAAAATCAATTGGGCAGATAGCACATGCGTTGAACATTAGTCCTCAATACACTTGGCCCTATGACATGGATTCCGAGACTGATGGAGAGCCCGAACAAAATCTACAAGTAGATGAGCCACAAGATGTTGAAAGAGAGGAAACAATTGGGACCCAAGAAAAGGAGATCGATGAAGATCTAACTATAAGATTCAACGAAGATGAACCGATTTCATTAGTATCCCATGTGCCTCCTCCACCAAAGTTCAATAATCCGGGCAGTTTTGCAAAACCATGCCCAATTGGCAGTCATGTCGTCGGCAAAGCTCTTGGTGACGTAAGAGCTAGTGCAGTTGTGGAGTCATGGTGGGATGAAAAGGAGAAGATAGAGGAAGATTTCATTGTGTTTACTAAGCTTCAATGCCCCAATCTGATTATAGACACAATGGGGAAAGCACCTAGTGGTTTGTCGTACTTAATGGGGATCCTATCTCCAAAGAGCATGCTAGGTGACTTCAATTCAAGGGTTATTGCTAATGGGAACCTCCCAAAAGAGACATTGCTTCTGATGGATGGAGGGTTCCTCAATTTTCTTAGGGGAATTGGATAGAGAATACAAGAAGTCAGGCTGAGAATGAGAATATCTATTTGCCGCATGTAACACATAAGGAATTGGGATTGTAGTGAGTTTAATTCAATTGTTTTGCATAGAGATATAGCAAAATTAACTTGGATTAAATAGAAGGCAAATGATCACTTGAGAAAGGGCTTTTGGCATTTGAGAATTGGTGTTAATATTTCGGTTGACATAATAATTGGGATAATTAAATAATTGATTTAAAAATCATAATTGGGGATATTGGAGTCTTAATCTTTATTTATCTGAATTCATTCGTTAAAATCTTAGTTTTATTTATTTGAATTAATTGTCTTAATCACAATTTGCAATTATTTAAATAAAATTGATTTGGTTAAGAGTTAGTAATTGGTAATTTTTATTAAATAATTCCTCGTGGGAACGATACTCTACTTTCACTTTATTACTTGTTAACCGTGTATACTTGCACGTATTCATTGATTGCGAAATCGATCAACAACGTTCATCATTTAAAATTGGATTTTTAATCACATAATCGAGTTATAACACAAGTTAATTGTTAATAACATAATTATTCATAGTATAGAAATACTAAAATCAACATTTAGCAGTCCTACTATCATCACATAACTTTTCTTAAAATTTCGTGTACAAAAAGTACATTGTCAGACCACTCTTTTAACTTTCATGCAAGGCACCAAAGTTTTCAACGTGGGTGGCTTTGCAGCTGCAGGCATGGCATGTTGTATGGAGATCAGGCTACAAGGCGTACTACTGCATGAGCAGCATGATGTCAAGCTTTCTTATTAAAAATATCGCAAGTCCGTAGCCATGACGCCAATTGCAGACCTCGGCAGACAAAGACGACAACAAGACCTGAAAAAGCCAATTTTGGCCTACAAGCTCGTTTCTAACAGACCAAATAGCATGTAAATCATACAACAACTTTATATAAACAAAATTCAAGAACTCCTAACATGTTTCTACTCATATAACAACATAAACAACAAAATTAACACACCCAAATTCACTGTTTTTGGCTAAAACTCACTTTTTGATATTTTTGATGAAAATAAACACTGTAATTTTGTTTCTCAACCAAAACCACTAATTCAAAGCATTTTATCAAAGTATATATATACTCTAACAAATTGAATAGCCAATTTTTCAATAAAACAACTAAACCATCCATAATTTCTATTTTAACTACACAATATATATAAAAAAAAACTCTCTGTAAAATACTTTTCTCCACAAACATATACACAATACCAATTTATTGACTATAACTTATGAAAATTGTTTTAACATCACTAGTATACAATATAAAGCCACATAACAACAACAATTCATGCTTACACAAAGATTCTACAGAGAATTTGGGAAGATAAAAACTAAACTTTTAAAACTAAAAGAAATAGGAGAATACCTTGATAGAAGATGATATGGCTATTCTTTTCTACTCTCAAGCCTCTCATTCTCCAATCTCAAGCCTTCCTTTCTCTATTCTTTTCTTCTTTTCTTCTTCTTTTCTTTTTCTTCCTCTGAGTTTTCTTTCTTCTCTCTAACCTCTCTCCTCTAACATACGTCTTAACAAATAACGTATATAGATATTATATATATTAATTATATAATATAATTATAAACATAACTAATATCAGTTATATAAATTTTGAAATCAAAAGCCATAAGGCTTGTTTGGTTACTAACAAAAAAAAAACCCATTAATCCTTACACCTTGTTTGGTAAAACACAATTATATTAAAGACTTAATAGGAATTAGGCCTTGTTTGGCAAAATGGAATTACAACTCCTTTAAGTTATTTTAATAACTCATTTATAAAAGGTTATTTGTCACACATTAACTTAATTAAATTAATTCTAAACACAATTTATCAAATCTCTTTAACACATAAATCAATATCACAAAATATAACTTTATTTAATCAACTAACACATCCTTTTTAATTACAATTCCAATAAAAAGAATAGTAATTCAATTAATCAAAATTCTCTAACTTAATAATTAAATTAAATTAGCAAAATAATTAATTTTCCTTAATTATTTATTTAACAAATAATTAACCACATCAATTCAAATTTGAACAATTATTTATTCAATAATAAACACATCCATTAAATATTTAAATAATTCAATAAATATTTAATATAATAATTAAAATTCTAGAATGTTACATCATTCCTCCTTACAAGGATTCTCGTCCCTAGAATCACAATTCAAACAATTCATTCAAATCACAATCTCCCTACTTACAAAGATTACGTCCCCGGAATCGAAGACATGATTAAACAAATAACTCAAGGTAATTCTTCATCATTTCAAACTTGAGTTCCCACGTGGCCTCTTCTTCGACATCAGGTTCCTCCATACTACCTTTATAGAAGGTATCACCTTATTCCCGAGCACTTTTTCTTTCCCCATCGACTATCCGGATAGGAACCTCTTCATAGACAAGTCTTTCTCAAACTATAATGGTTCGTACTCAATCACGTGCTTGTAATCAGGTTTGTATGGTCGTAACACCGACACATGAAAAACATTATGAATGTTTTACAACTCCAGAGGTAGAGCTACCTCGTAAGCCACCTCTCCAACCTTTCGCAGTACTTCGAAGGGTCCAATAAATCTCGAACTTAGTTTCCCCTTCTTACCAAATCGAATTTTTCCCTTCCAAGGAGAAACCTTTAGGAATACGAAATCTCCTATGTCAAAGACACGATCTTGTCTGTGTTGATCAGCATATTTCTTTTATCTATCTTGTGCAACTATCAATCTTGTTCTGATGAGTTTGACAACCTCAGCAGTTTATTGTACCAGTTCTGGTCCTAATAGTTGACGTTCACCTACTTCATCCCAGCACAGTGGAGTTCTTCACCTCCTGCCGTATAATGCTTCGTAAGGTGGCATGCCGATGCTAGCATGGTAGTTGTTATTGTAGGCAAATTCCACCAATGGTAATTGTTCATCCCAGCTTCCTTTGAAATCCATGACGCATGCTCTCAACATATCTTCCAATGTCTGAATCGTTCGTTCGCTTTGGCCATCTGTTTGCGGGTGATATGCCGTACTCATTCGCAACTGTGTTCCCATACATTCTTGTAGTCTCTTCCAGAAGTTTGATGTGAACCTCGGATCTCTGTCTGACACAATTGACACTGGAACTCCATGTCCTGCAACGATCTCTTTAACATATAGTTTTGCCAGCTAATCAAGATTGAATCTAATCTTTATTGGCAAAAAGTGTGCAGATTTTGTCAATCTGTCCACTATCACCCAAATCGCATCGTATCCTTTCTGAGTCGTTGGGAGACCTACCACAAAATCCATTGTGATATGTTCCCATTTCCATTTTGGTATCTCCAACGATTTAAGTAACCCGCTTGGTCTTTGATGCTCGGCCTTGACTCTCTGACATTTCAAGCACTTTGCAACGCATTCTGCAACATCTCTTTTCATATTTGGCCACCAAAAATGTCGCCGCAAATCTTGATACATCTTCGTACTTCCCGGATGAATTGAATATCTCGAGTTATGAGCTTCTGTCAAGATGTCCTCTTTAATATTTGGTACTGCTGGAACCCAGATTCGTCCCTCGAATCTCAGCATTCCATCAGTATCAACCTTGTATTTCACTTCCTTTCCGTCGACCACACTTTCTCTTATTTTTCTGCATTCCTCATCCTACAGTTGAGCGTTCTTCACTTTATCCACCAAAGTTTGGCTGGCTTCTATCTGGTACAATTTCTCATCGGATTCTTTTAGAAATTTGATTTCCAACTCTAACCTTGACATTGCTGTAATAAGCTCCTCCTTATCAGTTAACAACATCAACTTTTCCCTGCCTTTTCTACTCAAGGCATCTGCAACCACGTTTGCTTTGCCTGGATGATAAAATATCTCACAATCATAATCTTTTATCAGTTCCATCCATCTTCTTTGACGCATGTTCAGGTCCTTCTGTGTGAAAATTTATTTCAGACTTTTATGGTCTGTGTAAATCTCACATTTCTCTCCGTAGAGATAGTGTCTCCATATTTTTAAAGCAAACACAACTGTCGCCAACTCTAAATCATGAGTTGAATACCCTCTTTCATAGTCTTTCAATTGTCTTGATGCATACGCAATGACTTTACCGTTTTGCATAAGGACACATCCTAAACCTTTGTGTGAGGCATCACTGTACACCACAAAATTTCCTGTATTATCTGGTAACGATAACACAGGTGCCATACTTAGCTTCTTTTTCAATTCCTGGAAACTTTTTTCACACTTCTCAGTCCAAACAAATTTTACAGATTTCCTCATTATATTTGTCAACGGAGTGGCAATCTTGGAGAAATCCTGGATAAACCGTCTGTAATGCCCTGCTAATCCCAATAAACTTCTCACTTCTGATGGAGTTCTCGGTTGTTCCCAATTTATCACAGTTTCAACCTTTGATGGATCCACTAAAATTCCATCCTTGTCAATTACGTGCCCAAGAAATTGTACACGTTCCAGCCAAAATTCACATTTAGAGAATTTCGCATACAACTTTTCTTTTCTTAGCGTCTCCAACAATAGACATAAATGTTCCACATGTTCTTCTTGACTTTTAGAGTACACCAGAATATCGTTGATAAACACCACCACAAACTTGTCCAAAAATGGTTTAAACACCCTGTTCATTAAATCCATGAACGCTGCAGGGGCGTTTGTCAAACCAAAAGACATCACCAAAAATTCGTAATGTCAATACCGAGTTTGGAATGTCGTCTTCGGTACATCCTCCTTTCTTACCTTCAGTTGATGATACTCACTTCTCAAATCTATTTTTGATAAATATCTAGCACCCTTCAATTGATCAAACAAGTCATCTATTCTCGGCAATGGATATTTATTCTTAATAGTGACTTTGTTTAACTCTCTATAATCAATGCAAAGACGCATTGACCCATTCTTCTTCTTTACGAATAACACCGGTGCTCCCCACGGTGACACACTCAGATGAATCTATTTCTTATCCAACAGCTCTTGTAGTTGTACCATCAGTTCTTTCATCTCCACCGGAGCCATTCTGTATGGAGCTTTCGATATCAGAGCGGTTCCTGGCGCTAAGTCGATTCTTTAACTCGATTTCTCATCGGTGGAAGTCCCGGCAAATCCTCTGAAACACGTCCACAAATTCCCTAACCACTGGTATTTCTTCCAGTTTCGCACCTTTCTTCTGAGTATCGACTATGTAAGCTAAATAACCCACACAGCCCTAACTCAACAACTTTTTGGCCTGCATAATCGTCAGACATCTCATTTGTCTAGGCAATTTTCTACCATTGAATACTACCTTTGACAGAGTCATAAGGTTTACACATTTCTTTTGGTAGTCAATTATCACTCCACAACCAGTCCATTCCCAAAATAACATCAAACTCTCCAAGCCTAATCGGAATTAAATCTACCATAAAAATATTTTCCTTAATGTTCAACCTACAGTTCTTGTATACGAACCTAACAGGAATTACTTCCTTATTCGTGATTTCTATGTTCAGAGGGAAATTCAATTCTTCATTAGGCAATCCTAATCTCATAGCAAATTCATCAGTTATAAATGAGCAAGTAGCACCCGAATCAAATAATACATAAGCATCAATATCATTGATTGGGATAATACCTGACACCACATCCTTTGATTGCACAACATCTTGCATGATCATGTTGAAGGTTAAGGTTGTGGGCTTATTTGTTGTTGTTGGTCTGCGAATAGCCAATGCACCTCCACTAGCATTTCCTTGCTCCCATTTGTCTCACGAGATCTCTTCTTAGGGCATTCATGAGCAAAGTGATCCTTGGATCCGCATACGTGAAGCACACATTCTTCTTAGCTTGAGTGCAATTTGGGCGATGTGACCCTCCAGCCACAATTGAAGCATACTCGTTTCCCCACAAATACACTCCTTATGAAACTTTCCGCACGTAGCACATGCTTGAACTTCTTATTTTCTTTGGTTTCTTTCTTTGATTTCCATCTCCCACATTTCCATTCCACTTCCTCTTGAGTTATTGCCATTACTACCGTTACCACCACTCTTAGCTTCACCTTCACTTTTCTTCTTTCTCTGCTCTTGATTATGCTTTATTCTGCCTTCGCCTCCACTTTCAACCGAGAATCGCCTTCTCCATCACTCTCAGAAATGTCTTCAATTGGAACAGGAAACCCTCTTTGTACAACTAGGGTTTCATCCTCGCTCAAACCTCTTCGCCTTGCATTAAATGCATCTTGACTTGATATGGCACAAACCTCGCTTGACTCATTTGAATTTCGCAACATACTCGGCAAAACCGCATTGTTGTTCCTGCTTCAACTCCAAAAACTGGACCTCTAGTCGACTCTTCGAACTCTCTGGGAAATAAGTCTCGAAGAACAGCTCCTTAAACCTATCCCAGGTCCTTACTCCTGGTCCTTGCCGAGTCTTATTGGCCTGCCACCAATAACTAGCCTCCTCTTTCAACATAAACGTTGCAAAAGCACTCTTCTGATTCTCCTCTACCCTAGCCACATCAAAAAGCTTCTCGATTTCCATAATCCAAGTCTATGCTTCAACTGGATTCATGGATCCACGGAATTTTGGTGGTCCAACCGCCTTGAAGTCCTTAAACGTAGCACCTTGATTCTGAGGTTGATTCTGCGGTTGATTTTGCGGTTACACTGTCGATAACGTCACCACCAATTTGAGCAGGGTTAGCTTCAGTATTATCGTTGTTGGTTCCTTCAGCGGTTCTCTGACGGGGTGGTTGACGTCTTGGAGGCATTTTCTGTTAAAAATACACTCATTAGATTATTACTCAACTCTTTCAAGTAATTTCTAATTAACTTGCCCCCATAAAAGTATTTACCACATAACACATAACACTTTGGATAAAAGAAGATAATAACTTTTATTCATACTTAATTCTTTGAAAAACATCATATCAATAGCATCACTGCTACTTACATTATTTTCCTGAACTACTAAAGTTTCAGGACATCATCATCATATCCCATAAGTTGCATAACACTTGGGATTTACATAATACTTATCATAACATAAATTAAGTACACTCCCTACGATGTCCTATTAAGATATCGCAAAGCCTTACGACGCTCTTCTTCCATAACTCGGAACATGGTTCGACGATCTAGTATGAACGAGGGTAGCGTCTCGAATTGAATTGGATAACCCATGACTCGGTCTTGAGCTCGATTGATCGTGGTGTTGAACACGTTACCCATTTCTTCCATCTTCCTTCTCTTTACTTGTGCGTCTTCCTTTGCTATTTCGGCTTGTTGGTAAGCTTCACGGTACGCGTCTTTGGCTCTTGCCCTTTTTGCAGATTCTTCTCTCAACTTGTTCTTCAACTCTGAAATCTCTACTTTCATTTGCTCATTCTCTCCTTCAGTGTGAATCAGCTTATCTTCAACATTGCTCAGTCGTTCTTCTCGATCCTGGATCTCGTCATCCTTTTATGCCAACGAGGTTTGCTGTTCAGTTACTATCTCTTGCAATTCCTCGACAATATCTTGAAGTTCCACGTTGCGGTCATGCACCTCATTATATATACGGCCAGCTATCGAGTTAAGTGGAATCCTTTCCTCCTCGTCCTCCTCATCCATCTGTGGCAGCTCCACGGGATCTTCCTCATCTGTTTCTACATCATCATCATCATCCTCGACCACTGTGAGTAATGGAGCTGACTCTCGTGGAAGCAGTTGTTCCCAAACCACTTGAATGTCACGAGATTCCTCCTCTCTAGGCATCTGAGGTCCTCCCTCCCTAGCCTGACTGGGTTCTCCAACATTAGTCATCCTGACAACAAGATTTTTAAGTTTTAGTTATTAATCATTACTACTCGACTCTCACGAGCACATTAGTTGTAAACACATAAACACATAAGTGTTTTATTACTTCTTCCTTAAAACTTGGTAAGAGTTTATCATTACTATCTTTTCGAAGGCTACTTCCTAAGGCTTTTCCCCCATCTAAGGTTCATAACCTAAGGCTTTGATTCCAACTTGTGACACCCCCAAATCCAGGTACTTCATTCCCACAGGATTTGGTGTTCACTTAATCAAACATTCATATCTAACTACCCAATCACAATAAAACTGGATAAATAAAACCTTTCCCATTAAAGGGTTACATAACAAAATCTCCCAGGTTATCTAACCTTTAAATACAATCATTCAAATGCGGAAATTAAATAAACATCATTAAAACCAAGTCTAAGATCATCATAATAAAAGTCTAAAGTAAAAATTACAAGTCTTCATCACTCGCACATTTTTCCCTTTCCTTTGCTAGACGAAGGTTCATCTACCTTCTCTTCTTTAGCTGCAATGAGTTTTAAAATATGCAAGAGTGAGCAAAATAATTGCTCACTGGATACAATATGAAATCAACAGGAGTATAGTAATAATAACTGCCAATAATAGGCTCATCAACAATGAATAGTACTCTATCATCAATAATCAAAAACTGAAATCCAAAATATAGAATAACTATAACTGAGGGTCATAAGACCATGCACTATGTCCACGATTCTGAGTAATCTTTCAACTCCAACTTTAACGATCGTATAAGACTATAAGGACTCCTCGTACTTAGGGGATCACCCTTCGTACCATGTATTGTGCACAAACATTTAACGCTATCGTAAGTTATCCCCTAATAATAATAGGGTTGTTCATCTCGATTATTTGAGTACAAGTCCGCACCAAAAGAGAGTTTGGTTTGGATAAGCTTTCAAGGGTAATTTGAAGTTCAACGATCATCAACTAGAGGACTAGTTGAATTAATAACATTATATTACAGAATAATTGTAATTGAATCAACATGGTAAACCAAAATCATGCTTTAGGAATAATCTAATAGCATATACTTTGAATAACTATAACATGCCTTGCTTGAACAATATTAAGTCAAGGTTAATTAGAATTGAGTACTAAGCATGCATAACAGTTTGAACGATGAAATTGCTCAACATTAGTATAAATAGTTGTGCATGCTAAACAACAAGTTAAATACAAGAATAACTTGTCAACATTAAACCAAAGTTTAGAAAGCTTGCATCATTCATAAGGTAATCGAATTGAAACAATACATAGTTCAACAAGATAAAGAATTAGAAATCTTGCATTATTATATTGGAAACAATAATTGTTTCAATCAAGATAATGGATTAAAACACTTACTCAAAGAACAATTTAAGCGCTTGCACAATTTTAAAAGTAGAGTTAGAGAACTTGCCTTGCTCGTAGGCTAAACCAAATCAATACGAATCACAATATCCTATAAACATATGTCATCGCTGACATAATTAGTCATTACCATCTTCTGAAACATAACTAAAATGCGTTTGATGAGTGAGTTTTATACTCATAATTGAATGCGTTTGAGCTTAATCTTTTGGTTGATTTTAAGTGTTTGTGTCTATTCAAGCATGTTTTACATTGTTTTGTAGGATTTGGGACAAAAGTTACTTGGATCGACGTTCGGGGTGGCTAGATTCGCGTTTTTGGTTTGTCATTTACACAACAGTCAATTCAGAGCCAATTTGAGTATAGCTCCGCACCTTATTTCGAAAAACGTAAAGAATGAAAGTTGTAGATCTACTTCTCCTCTTTCCGGATCATCTTAAATCATAGAAATCGGAGTTCGGACGAAGAAGTTATGGCTATTTTTCCAAAGGACGTCGGAATAAAAAATGTCAGAACATGTGCCAGCGCCGGGGCGCCCATTTTTGGCCTATGCCCAGCGCCGGGGCATTGGGGGGCAGGGTTTGAGCGTCAAGCCCAGCGTCGGGGCGCTGGGGAAGGGCTTGGTGATGGCCTGGATGCGTTTTTGAGCGAATTTTGACACCTTTTTGACTCCAAATTAGATTGGGTTTGTTTTTAAGCTAAAAATTGGACTTGTAACCTATAAATACATGATGTAAGGCATAAAATAAAGGGAGAATACATAGATTAGACTAGATTAAACACTCCATTAAATTAGAATCTAAACCCTAGTTCTTAATTAGCCATTGAAGATTGAAGCAAATTGAAGAACACTTTGAAGATCGAAGCGCGAAGAGAAGAGGGGAGCATCGATTTCTTTGACAATGATTCTATTCTCTTCTCTTATCATACTTTTATCTTTTAATGTCTATTCAATTGTGGATTCTTGGTTTTAATTCATTAATTATGAACTAACTCTTTTATTAAGATTTCAATTGAACATTTTATGGCTATAAATTAGTTATTTAATTTATTCCAATTATTTGTGTCAAAGTGAGTTGTTTATCTTGCCTTATGCTTATTGATTAATTATCTGATCAGTAATTACCTTGTTACTCTAAAAGGAATTGGGAAAGGAATTCTAGGGTTAGAACTGGGCATGGTGACATGTGACTTAGTTATTTGCACAGTGAATAATTAGGTTTGTGAATAAAATGAGAATATCTATTTGCCGCATGTAACACATAAGGAATTGGGATTTTAGGTAGTTTAATTCAATTGTTTTGCATAGAGATATAACAAAATTAACTTGGATTAAATAGAAGGCAAATGATCACTTGAGAAAGTGCTTTTGGCATTTGAGAATTCCTGTTAACAATTCAGTAGACATAATAATTGGGATAATTGAATAATTGATTTAAAAATCATAATTGGGGATATTGGAGTCTTAATCTTTATTTATATGAATTCATTCGTTAAAATCTTAGTTTTATTTATTTGAATTAATTGTCTTAATCACAATTTGCAATTGTTTAAATAAAATTGATTTGGTTAAGAGTTAGTAATTGGCAATTTTTATTAAATAATTCCTCATGGAAACGATACTCTACTTTCACTTTATTACTTGTTGATAGTGTATACTTGCGTATTCATTCATTGATGAAATCGATCAACAAGTTTTTAGTAGCGCCGCTTAGGTGAATTAATTTAATAATTTTACCAATATTAATTTTAATCAAATTAGTCTTAATTTAAACATTTTATTTTTATTTTTATTTTCATTCTCTTCCTATATTTCTCTCTTTTTAGGTACCATGGATGACTTTCATGTGTCAATGGTCATACACGAACATACTTCACTCCCGAGGAGGGAGATTGACGACGCGAGAAACTTTCTCGCATTATCGGCCTGATTGAGACACTTTCGAGGATGTTTGAAGCTTTTGAAGCTCAACGTCGTCTAAGTGTGGCGGTTACTTGTGATTATTGTGCTGGAAATCATATGAGTTATCAATGCGCCATCAGTTTCTAGCCGGTACATTATAGTGGTGATTACCCCAACAGTTATGTCTATCCCAACAATTATCATCAAGATTGGGGGTATCACCCGGATTTTTCATGGAGTAACAATCAAGATCAATTTTATGCTCCAAGTCCAACATACCCACCGGATTTTTCGTGTCAACCTCCGCAACAACAGGAAGAACATTCAAATTGGGAGGAAGCCTTGGAGAGATGTATTAAACTTCGGAAAAGAAACACAAGGAACATAAAAAGAAACATAATCAAACAAAGCTAAATATGCAAAGCCTAAGTGCGTCGATCAAGAATCTGGAAAATCAATTGGGCCAGATAGCACATGCGTTGAACATTAGTCCTCAATACACTTGGCCCTATGACATGGATTCCGAGACTGATGGAGAGCCCGAACAAAAGCTGCAAGTAGATGAGCCACAAGATGTTGAAAGAGAGGAAACAATTGAGACCCAAAAAAAGGAGATCGATGAAGATCTAACTGTAAGATTCAACGAAGATGAACCGATTTCATTAGTATCCCATGTGCCTCCTCCACAAAAGTTCAATAATCCGGGCAGTTTTGCAAAAACATGCCCAATTAGCGATAAATAAATCGGCAAAGCTCTTGGTGACGTAAGAGCTAGTGCAGTTGTGGAGTCATGGTGGGATGAAAAGGAGAAGATAGAGGAAGATTCCATTGTGTTTACTAAGCTTCAATGCCCCAATCTGATCATAGACACAATGGGGAAAACACCTAGTGGTTTTCCGTACTTAATGGGGATCCTATCTCCAAAGAGCATGCTAGGTGATTTCAATTCAAGGGTTATTGCTAATGGGAACCTCCCAAAAGAGACATTGCTTCTGATGGATAGAGGGTTCCTCAATTTTCATTGGGGAATTGGATAGAGAATTGAAGAAGTCAGGCTGAGACTATAAAACAAGCGCTTATTGGGAGGCAACTCAAGTTTAATTTTTATTTTTAGTTTTTATTAGGTTTTATATTAGTAGTTTTGAATTTGCAGTTATTTAGGATTTAATAAAATTGTTTCTATCATGGTTTATAGGTTATTCAAGTCAAATTCAAGTGTGGTGCCCAATTTGTTCCATGTGCTTAGCCTATTCTCCAAACTTAGCGGACAAGGAGGAAGATTGCTATATTTTCAGGGAAGTCCTCTGCTTTAATTTTTTCTATTTCAGCCATTGAGGACAATGTCTAGTTTAAGTTTGGGGGTACTTTAGTATCGTATTGCATATAGTTAGTTATCTGCATAGTAGTTCATTTTTTTTATGTGTTAGCATTATTTTTTTTAGGTTGCATATAATACATGGTAGTTATTTGCATATTCATATATGTGTTGCATTAGTATGTGTTCATGTAGTATAATTGCATTTTTTTTAATTTTTTTTGCATGAATCTGTGATCTGTTGGTGTGGTCTTAGCTCTCATTTATGATAAGATTGGTATTAAATGTTAACTTGAACAATGTTGATAATTGATGATGAGTTCTAATTTTAATCATGATGATAATCTGAGCTGTCTGAAACTTATGTAACCTAGCACTTAAAGTTTAACTGCTTTTTTAATCCACTTGGTTCAAGGGTTTCATAATTTATTTAGAGGGAAAATCTTTGTTAAAATTTAAGGAAATTAGTGAATCAAGCGGTAAAGGTTGGAATGACGTAAAAGCTTGAGTTTGGGGGAATCTATGGGATATATATATATTACAAAAAGAAAAAAAAAAGAAAAAAAGGAATGATGAAAAGAAAAAAAAAAGAGAAGAGAAATCCAGAAAGAAAGAAAGAAAAGAATAAACACCATGGCATACTTGTCTAGTTTTGTGGCCTTTGTTACTTGAGTAGAGTAAGCTTAGATGGGATTGTCTTTACACCTAGCGCCTAAGGTCTTAATGGCTTGGGGAGTCGTTGGTCTAAAGCTCGTTAAGGTAGCATTGAAAAGCCTAAGGGAATAAGACATTGCATGACCATGAAAAAAATGAATAAAACACGAAAAAGAGCAAAAATGCTCTACCGTGGTTGAATAAAAGTATAAATAAATCTGTATTTACCTTAAGACTTGGTAATTGCTTAGTTTTAACCAGAGTTGTCATGTTCACAAAAGTAATTGAATTGGGCCCAAAATTTTCCTTCTAAGAAGTTTGTTATGTGATTATCTTGAGCGTGGTTGGTTAGAATGGTTAACGAGCACACACACACAACACATGGGTGATGACAGTTTGGATTAACTATTTGTTAGAATTATGGGATTTTGACTTGATTGGATATATTGTTTGAGTACCCGTGGTATCTTTGAGGCTGTTGCTATATATCATCTTGATTTATTCTGGATTCGTAGGTATATTAGGAAGTAGATCATGCATATGCATTCATTTATTTGAGTTATTTTGTTTATTTTTAGTTCTTTTATGTTTTTGCTTGAGGACAAGCAAAGGTTTAAGTTTGGGGGTATTTGATGAGTGAGTTTTATACTCATAATTAAATGCGTTTGAGCTTAATATTTTGGTTGATTTTAAGTTTTTGTGTCTATTCATGCATGTTTTACATTGTTTTGTAGGATTTGGGACAAAAGTTACTTGGATCGATGTTCGGGGTGGCTAGATTCGCGTTTTCGGCTTGCCATTTACACAATAGTCACTTCAAAGCCAATTTGAGTATAGCTCCAGACCTTATTTCGAAAACCTTAGAGAATGAAAGTTGTAGATCTACTCCATTAAACTAGAATCTAAACCCTAGTTCTTAATTAGCCATTGAAGTTTGAAGCAAATTGAAGAACACTGAAGATCAAGAGCAAGAGCAAGATGGGAGCATCAGATTTGCTGACAACAGATTCTACTCTCTTCTTTTATCATACTTTTATCTTTTAATGTCTATTTAATTGTGGATTCTTGGTTTTAATTCATTAATTATGAACTAACTCTTTTATTAAGATTTCAATTGAACCTTTTATGGCTATAAATTAGTTATTTAATTTATTCCAATTATTTGTGTCAAAGTGAGTTGTTTATCTTGCCTTATGCTTATTGATTAATTATCTGATCAGTAATTACCTTGTTACTCTAGAAGGAATTGGGAAAGGAATTCTAGAGAACTGGGCATGGTGATATGTGACTTAGTTATTTGCACAGTGAATAATTAGGTTTGTGAATAGAATGAGAATATCTATTTGCCACATGTAACACATAAGGAATTGGGATTGTAGTGAGTTTAATTCAATTGTTTTGCATAGAGATATAGCAAAATTAACTTGGATTAAATTGAAGGCAAATGATCACTTGAGAAAGGGCTTTTGGCATTTGAGAATTCCTGTTAACAATTCAGTAGACATAATAATTGGGATAATTGAATAATTGATTTAAAAATCATAATTGGGGATATTGGAGTCTTAATCTTTATTTATCTGAATTCATTCGTTAAAATCTTAGTTTTATTTATTTAAATTAATTGTCTTAATCACAATTTGCAATTGTTTAAATAAAATTGATTTGGTTAAGAGTTAGTAATTGGTAATTTTTATTAAATAATTCCTCGTGGGAACTCTACTTTCACTTTATTACTTGTTGACCGTGTATACTTGCACGTATTCATTGATTACAAAATCGATCAACAACGTTCATTATTTAAAATTGGATTTTTAATCACATAATCGAGTTATAACACAAGTTAATTGTTAATAACATACTTATTCATAGTTTAGAAATACTAAAATCAACATTTAGCAGTCCTACTATCATCACATAACTTTTCTTAAAATTTCGTGTACAAACGATACAATTTGTCAAAGCCGATACTGCTAAAGTCGCATGGCCACGATTCTACATGTGGATTCGCGTTCTGGCGTGGGCATAACAACTGCTGACGTGGAGATCAGGCTATAAAAGGCATGCATTGCTGTGAGCATGATGACTGCTTATTTTCACAAAAATCTTACTGAAGTCACAATGGCATGTGATTCTGCTGAGACCTCGTGAGAACGACCTCGATAAAGACATAAAAACCAATTTTGGCCTACAAGCTCGTTTCTAACAGACCAAATAGCATGTAAATCATACAACAACTTCATGTAAACAAAATTCAAGAAATCCTAACATGTTTCTACTTATATAACAACATAAACAACAAAATTAACACATCCAAATTCACTGTTTTTGGCTAAAACTCACTTTTTGATATTTTTGATGAAAATAAACACTGTAATTTTGTTTCTCAACCAAAATCACTAATTTAAAGCATTTTATCAAAGTATATATATACTCTAACAAATTGAATAGCCAATTTTTCAATAAAACAACTAAACCACCCATAATTTCTATTTTAACTACACAATATATATATAAAAAAAACTCTCTGTAAAATACTTTTCTCCACAAACATATACACAATACCAATTTATTGACTATAACTTATGAAAATCGTTTTAACATCACTAGTATGCAATATAAAGCAACATAACAACAACAATTCATGCTTACACAAAGATTCTACAGAGAATTTGGGAAGATAAAAACTAAACTTTTAAAACTAAAAGAAATAGGAGAATACCTTGATAGAAGATGATATGGCTATTCTTTCTACTCTCAAGCCTCTCCTTCTCCAATCTCTAGCATTCCTTTCTCTCTTCTTTTCTTCTTTTCTTCTTCTTCTCTTCTTTTTCTTCTGAGTTTTCTTTCTTCTCTCTAACCTCTCTCCTCTAACATACGTCTTAACAAATAACGTATATAGATATTATATATATTAATTATATAATATAATTATAAACATAACTGATATCAGTTATGTGAATTTTGAAATCAAAAGCCATAAGGCTTGTTTGGTTACTAACAAAAAAAATAACCCATTAATCCTTACACCTTGTTTGGTAAAACACAATTATATTAAAGACTTAATAGGCATTAGGCCTTGTTTGACAAAACGGAATTACAACTCCTTTAAGTTATTTTAATAACTTCTTTATAAAAGGTTATTTGTCACACATTAACTTAATTAAATTATTTCTAAAAACAATTTATCAAATCACTTTAACACATAAATCAATATCACAAAATATAACTTTATTTAATCAACTAACACATCCTTTTTAGTTATAATTCCAATAAAACAAATAGTAATTCAATTAATCAAAATTCTCTAACTTAATAATTAAATTAAATTAGCAAAATAATTAATTTTCCTTAATTATTTATTTAACAAATAATTAACCACATCAATTCAAATTTGAACAATTATTTATCCAACAATAAACACATCCATTAAATATTTAAATAATTCAATAAATATTTAATATAACAATTAAAATTCTAGAATGTTACATTAGTTTTACCTAATACTTGGTTCTTAATCAAAACAGTCCATGGCGTAATTTAGTCAAGCACTATGTGTGCGTTATTTTGAAACCTTCGTACCATAGCCATTTGTTTGTGCTATAATCCCATTTTAACCTCCTTATATCTCCTCACTACCAAACCTATCCCCTATGCTCTATTTATGGTCCATAGCAACCAACTATTTAGTAAACTAATTGATTTCAAAAACTTCAATTTTCAAACTTTAATATATGGAGCATGGAAGTCTTCTATCACAATCAATCATAACTCCAACATATAATATGAGCATGATCCTAATATAATACACCAACTGATTTTCAAAATTATATACATACAAACTGACTTTTAAGACTAACCCAACTTACCAACCTTACTCATTTACAAAACAATATATACATGAAACTTTCTAACTCGGGATGCACTTTTCATTTCGTTTTCCTTTTTTTTTCCTTTTTTTCTAAAGAGAGATAGATGCCTTAGGTAAAATTTACAAATAACTACTTTTACCTTCTTACCTTCAATTAAAACAAAATGAGCAAATAAACCCCCCCACAAAAGAAAGAAGTATTAAAGTAAAAAAAAATGAAAAGAAAACAAATATTCATTACTCGATTAATGCATATTTCTACAGTATCTTAAACAGTCAAAGAAAAAGAAAGTAACATTTCCGCTAAAAAGGTCAATAAACATGATTAATCAGATTCATTTTGTTTATTAAAAGTAAGATATGTAAATTATCAATAATCCACATAGGTCAAGAGATTAATGACTGCAGAGCCAAAATAGACGAAGAAAAGGCATATGATCATGTTAACTACTTTCATGAAATGTCTTGAAGGTGCAGATTTTATGGCATTGATGGACATAATTTCTACTTTGTCAAAATGGTAGCCACCCCTCGATCACTCAAAAAATTGTCTGGATTAAGATGCCATAAATTACAGAGAACCAAAATCTGTGTTTTTTTATTCGTATCCCTATATTCTCTCACTAAGTTTATAACGTTATGTCACCATAATCCAGTAAAATCAGAGACACAAAATTAATCCTTTTTTACTTTTCAATCTGAAAATTCCCTTCATTTAACAGAAAGTCAGAAACCAAACAAATATATCCCTAATAATATAACTCTCAGACTCAAACACCATGGTCGTATTTAGTATCGTATAAGAGTCATTTGTTGTCAATTTTTGTTCCAAAAAGTCCCATTTCTTTTGTTGACAATATTAAATAACAGAATATCCCCAAGTTCTTCATCACTATTCTAGTATCATGCCATCACGACTAAATTAAACACTCAATAAATTTAGGAGGAAACTCAGAACAAAAGTACTTAAAGTTGGAAAATTTTACTAATGGATCCCTTTTTGTTGAACAAATGTAGTAAATTTTAACAACATGTTAGCAATATTACTCCATAAAAATGAAATTTCAACCCATTAATGTCAAATACTAATTATATTTCTAGCCCAAGCCTTAGTTTTACCTAATACTTGGTTCTTAATCAAAACAGTCCATGTCGTAATTTAGTCAAGCACTATGTGTGCGTTGTTTTGAAACCTTCACACCATAGCCATTTGTTTGTGCTATAATCCCATTTTAACCTCCTTATATCTTCTCACTACCAAACCTATCCCTTATGCTCTATTTATGGTCCATAGCAACCAACTATTTAGTAAACTAATTGATTTCAAAAACATCAACTTTCAAACTTTAATATATAGAACATACAAGTCTTCTATCACAATCAATCATAACTCCAACATATAATATGAGCATGATCCAAATATAATACACCAACTAATTTTCAAAATTATATACATACAAACTGACTTTTAAGACTAACCCAACTTACCAACCTTATTCATTTGCAAAACAATATATACATGAAACTTTCTAACTCGGGATGCACTTTTCATTTCGTTTTCCTTTTTTTTTCCTTTTTTTCTAAAGAGAGATAGATGCCTCAGATAAAATTTACAAATAACTACTTTTACCTTCTTACCTTCAATTAAAAAAAATGAGCAAATAAACTCCCCCAAAAAAGAAAGAAGTATTAAAGTAAAATAAAAATGAAAAGAAAACAAATATTCATTACTCGATTAATGCAGATTTCTACAGTATCTTAAATGATGATTGGGTAATATATCCATGAATCGAATATACTTGGGCTTAAATTATTGTATTCTCAAGTCGTTTAGAAGAATTTTTATTTTGTTTAGTTATTATTTTGCAGATTCAGGAGATGCAGGGACAAATTGGGCATTTGAGCTATTAAATGGCAGAATCGTAATTAATTTGAGAGCAGCGCTGGGGCGCTGTGTGTTGAACTAATCTCAGCGCCGGGGCGCTGAGGCTTGACCAGGAGAGTAACCAGTTGACCAAGGCGTGAGATTGCAGTGAATGAGAAGTTGATTTGGACTAGGATTTAGGCAACATGGAAAAGGAGTATATAAAGACCAATTAACTGATCACTTAGAGGGTAGGGTATCATAATCAACCATAATTGGAGGCTAATTAGGAATCACTTGAAGATTGAAGATTGAAGCTTGAGAGATTTTCTTTAGAGTTTCTTCTTCTCCTTATTTTCAAATTGTGTAATTCCTTAAGGATGATTTTCATGAGATTGTTGGTTTTATTTTCCATTATGAACTAATTCTTTTGTTAAGGCTCCAATTGAACCTTTTATATCTATGAATTAATTATTTGATTTATTCCAATTATTTATGTCAATGTGAATCGTTTATTATGTGTTGTGCTTATTGATTAATTATTTGGTCAGTAATTACCTTGTTACTCTAGAAGGATTCGGGAGAGGAGATCTAGGGTTAGAACTGGACATGATAACATGTATGCTCGATTATTTGCATGAGATGAATAATTAAGGTCATGAATTGAATAGGAATATCTGTTCACTGCATGTAACAAATTGGGAATTAGAATTTAATGGGTTTAATTTAATTATTTTGCGTAGGAATATCGCAAGATTAATTGAATTGAATAAAAGTTAATTAATCACTTGGGAAAGAGCTTTTAACACTTAGAATTCCTGTTAACAATTCTGTAGACATAATAATTGGATTAATTGGATAATGGGTTTATTGTTCATAATTAGGGATATTGGAGTCTTAATCTTATTTATTTGAATTTATTCATTGAGTCTTAATCTTTATTTATTTAATTGAATTAATTTTAGGGTAATCTAGTTTTAATTGATTAATTTAGTTTTCTTAATTAGACAAATCACACTTTGCTGATTGTTTGAATAAAATTTAATTGATATAGTGCTAGTAGTTGGAATTTATTGATTGGAATTCTCTATGGGACTGACACTTAATTTTATCACTTTATTACTTGCTGACTGTGTATACTTGCACATATAATTGATTGTGAAATCAAGCAACAAGTTTTTGGCGCCGTTGCCGGGGAATTCTTTTTTAATATTAATTCCATATTAGTTATAATCAATTCGGTCTTAATTTAAATGTTATTTATTTTTTCTTCTTTTGTTTGCAGGAATTCTTTGTAAGTGTATTCACACTAGATCAAGGGCTAAAAAGGAACCTTTTCCTTATACAGATGATATCGAAAGGAAGTTCCAGAAATTACAGTTGACTAGTGAGGCATTACCTGTGGAAGAAGATCTGGCAGCGCAAGAAATACCAGTAAACATGGTAGGGGAAGAACAAAAATCGCTTAGGGATTATGCCATGCCGACAGTCACAGATATACAGTCTAGTATTCGGAGGCTGGCGATTAATGCAAACAGCTTCGAGATAAAATCGGGAACAATTCAGATGCTTCAAAATGTAGTGCATGGGGTTAGTTTGATGGATAATCCGAACGAGCATATTTTTAGTTTCTTGGAAATTTGCGACACCTTCAAATTCAATAACGTTTCAAAAGACGTTGTAAGGTTGAGGTTGTTTCCATTTACATTGAAAGACAAAGCTTGGAGTTGGTTACACTCATTGCCGCGTGGTTCAATCACAGCTTGGGTAGACTTAGCTAAAAAATTCTTAGCTAAGTTTTTCCCACCAGCAAAGTGGGTAAAACTACGGAACGATATTCATACTTTTGCACAGTTCAACTCAGAAACCTTATATGAAGTCTGAGAAAGATTTAAGGATATGCTCCGTAAATGTCCACATCACAAAATTCCACAGTGGATGCAGGTTGGGATATTTTGTGATGGTTTGCACGCGACCACAAGAGCCAGTATTGATGCAACAGTAGGTGGAGCGATCATGGCTAAGAACTTTGATGAGACTTATCAACTGTTAGAAACGATGGCTAACAATAATTATCAGTGGCCAATGACTAGATCTAATCCTCCGAAAACACCAGGAAAGTTTGAATTGGATGCAGTGACAACGTTGGTAGCACATGTTTCTGCATTAACTAAGAAGATTGAAACATGGGGGTCCACCATCCGCACCATAAGTAGCAATGGTTTGTGAGTTATGTGCTGAAAGTCATGCTACAGATCAATGTGCCATCAATTTTGAATCAACTCAGTTCGTGGTAAGCTATAATCGATCAGTCCAACCTTATCCAAATCAAAATGCATATAACCCAGGTTGGAGAAATCACCCAGGGTTTTCTTGGAGCAATAATCAAGCTCAAGCACCGAGACAGTAAAATCCACTCGGATTTCAAAATTAGACTCAACAACAGCCAGAGAGGAAAACAAGTCTGGAAGATGCTTTGGAAAAATTTATTGTAGCTACAGACAAAAGGATCAGTGAGCAAGACAAGTTATTGAGTTAAGTAGATATGAATGTGAAAAGTCAAGCTATTTCGATCAAGAATCTGGAAAATCAGATGGGGTAGATAGCACATGCGTTGAATAGCCATCCACATGGAACAGTACCCAGTGATACCAAGATAAATCCGGACAGAGATAAACATTGCAAGGCTGTGACTTTACGTAGTGGAAAGGAATTGCAAGAGACACTCAAGGACAAGGAAAAGATGGACAACGCAACAGTGGAAAACGAGTAAGTCTCAGAAACTAGAAAACGACAGGATGAGGAGTTAAAGCAGAAAGCACCTGAACAAAGCCTCATAATGCCTCCCATACCATATCTGCAGAGGTTTTAGAAATCCAAGTTAGATAAGCAGTTCTCAAGATTTTTGGATATTTTCAAAAAACTTCATATCAACATACCCTTTGTCGAAGCCTTAGAGCAGATGCCGAGTTACACCAAGTTCATGAAGGAGGTTTTGTCAAAGAAGAGAAAATTGGGTGATTTTGAAACAGTGGCGTTAACCAAAGAGTGCAGTGCAATTATCCAGAATAAGTTACCTCCGAAGCTAAAAGATCTAGGTAGTTTTACTATTCCATGCAAAATTGGTAATCAGTTTTCGAGAAGAGCGTTGTGTGATTTTGGGGCCAGTATAAATTTGATGCCACTATCCGTTTATAGCCAGTTTGGACTTTAGGCACCAAAACCGACAAATATTAGTTTATAGTTGGAGGACCGGTCAGTTACATATCCACGAGGTATTGTTGAAGACGTTTTAGTAAAAGTGGATAAATTCATCTTCCCGACGGATTTATTTATCTTGGATTGCGAAGTAGATAGGGAAATTCCAATCATTCTCGGGCTACCATTTTTAGCAACAAGGAAAACGTTGATAGACGTACAAAAAGGTGAATTGACGATGCGAGTTGAAGACCAATAGGTCACCTTTAATGTATTTAAGTCAATGACATTTCCGAAAGAAAGGGAGAATGTCTGCGGGTGGATGTCATGGATGAATTAGTTAATCACAAGTTCAACGAAAATTATTTAGATGACCCACTAGAATATGTTTTGTTCAGAATGGATGACTACAATATTGAGGATGATATTGAGTATGTCAAATGGCTACATGCATTACCGACCGCCAGGAAAATTAAACAATTATTCGACACTCTTCATCGGCCTGAAACGGAAGAGAAAAAGTTCAAACCATCGATAGAAGAGCCACCGGTGTTGGAATTAAAACCGCTACCATCTCATCTGCAGTATGCTTATTTGGGAAAAGATTCTACCCTACCAGTTATTGTTTTGATAAATTTGACTGATAGGCAAAAAGAGAAACTGTTAAGGGTATTGTGAGAGTTTAAAATAGCAATCGAATGGACTATAGCAGATATTCGAGGAATTAGTCCGTCATTTTGTATGCATAAGATCTTATTAGAAGAAGGAGCAAAACCAACCATTGAGAAGCAAAGAAGGCTAAACCCCATTATGAAGGATGTGGTAAAGAAAGAGATCATAAAGTGGTTGGATGCCGGCATTATTTACCCCATCTTGGACAGTTCATGGGTAAGTCTTGTACAGTGCGTACCAAAGAAAGGGGGCATGACAGTTGTAAAAAATGAATATAATGAACTCATCCCTAATAGAACCGTTACAGGCTGGAGAGTATGTATGGATTACCGTAAACTGAATAAAGCCATACGCAAGGACCACTTCCCCTTGCTGTTCAATGATCAGATGTTGGATAGGTTAGCAGGACATCAGTTTTATTGTCTTTTGGATGGATATTCTAGATATAATCAGATTGCCATAGCGCTGGAAGATCAAGAAAAAACCACATTCACATGCCCTTATGGTACGTTTGCCTTCCGTCGTATGTCTTTTGGCTTATATAATGCTCCGACAACTTTTCAACGATGCATGATGGCTATATTCTCAGATATGGTAGAACAAAACTTGGAATTATTCATGGATGACTTCTCCATGTTCGGTGATAATTTAGACTTATGCTTGAAAAATTTGGTCTTAGTGTTGAAGCGTTGTGTGGAGACGAACCTAGTTCTTAACTGGGAAAAATGTCACTTCATGGTGCAAGAGGGGATAATTTTGGGGCATAAGTTCCGCAGCAGGGCTAGAGGTGGATAAAGCAAAATTGAGACGATTGAGAAACTACATCCTCCAACATCTATGAAGGGAATACGGAGCTTCTTGGGACATGCGGGTTTCTACAGATGCTTCATTAAAGATTTCTCCAAAATTTTGAAACCCTTATGTTCCCTCTTGGAGAAAGATGTACCATTTAAGATGGATCAGTTATGCGTCAATGCTTTTTAAGTATTGAAGAAGAAATTGGTTTCAGCACCAATTATAGTGGCACCCGATTGGTTCTTACCATTTGAATTGATGTGCGACGCCAGTGACCACGCAGTTGGAGCAGTATTGGGACATCATCGTGATAAAAAATTTCACACTATTTACTACTCCAGCAAGACGTTGACGGATGCTCAGTTGAATTACATGACCACCGAAAAAGAATTACTTGCGGTCGTGTTTGCCTTCAACAAGTTCAGAGCATATCTCATCGGGACCAAGGTAATTGTCTATACTAATCATTCTGCTATTAAGTATTTGATTGAGAAGAAAAATGCCAAGCCGCGGTTAATACGGTGGGTACTTTTGCTACAAGAATTTGACTTAGAGATGCATGATAGAAAAGGTACTGAGAACCAAGTGGCGGATCATCTTTCTCGTTTAGAAAATATGGAGGTTCAGCAAAAAGATGAAGTCATGATTAATGAGAGGTTTCCTGATGAGTAGCTTCTTCGAGTAACAACAACCGTGCCTTGGTAGGTAGATTTTGTGAATTATCTAGTTAGTAAGGTGTTACCCCCAGAGTTGAACTCGCAACATTGGAAAAAGTTCCTCCACGATGTCCGACATTACTTTTGGGAAGAACCATTTCTGTTTAAGGCATGTGCAGACCAAATGATTAGACGATGTGTGCCACAAGAGGAGATGGATAGCATATTAGGTCATTGCCACTCATCTGATTATGGAGGTCATTACGTGGGCGATAGAACAGTAGCCAAAGTGTTGCAGTCAGGTTTTTTCTGGCCTTCTCTATTCAAAGATGCATACCTCTATGTGTTTAAGTGAGATCAGTGTCAACGCGTAGGCAATATCTCCAAACGCAATGAAATGCCACTTAACACAATTTTGGAGGTTGAATTATTCGATGTTTGGGGAATCAACTTTATGGGACCTTTCCCATCCTCCTTCAATAATCAGTATATTCTGTTGGCGGTCGATTATGTCTCCAAATGGGTAGAAGCCGCAACTTTACCAACGAATGATGCCAAGGTAGTCCTGAGGTTTTGGAAGAAAAATATTTTCACACGATTTGGGAAGCTAAGGGCGATAATTAGTGATGAGGGAACTCACTTCTGTAATAAGCAGTTCACTAAATTGCTTACACAGTTCGGAGTCCGACATAAGATTGCAGCCGCATACCATCCCCAAACCAATGGCCAAGCAGAAGTTTTGAATTGGGAAGTTAAGAGAATCTTGGAGAAAGTGGTCAATCCGTCACGAAAAGACTGGGCCATGCAACTAGATGATGCCCTATGGGCATATCGAACGGCTTACAGGAATCCTATTGGCATGTCACCTTATAGGATGGTTTACGAAAAGGTATGTCATCTACTGGTTGAATTAGAACATAGTGCATATTGGGCCATTCGGAAGCTGAATTTTGATCAACGAGCAGCTGGGGAGAAACGACTACTTAAATTAAATGAGATTGATGAATTCTGGCATAATGCATTTGAAAACGCCAAACTGTACAAGGAGAAAGAAAAAACCTGACACGATAAAAAAATCATTGATCGGAAGTTTGAACCGGGCCAACAAGTATTTCTTTTCAACTCTAGATTATGTTTATTTCCCGGTAAATTAAAATCTCGATGGTACGGACCTTTCGTGGTTGTATCTGTCGCTCCACACGAAAATGTTGAAGTTGAGGAACCTAATTCGAAGCGAACATTAAGGTGAACGGCCAATGACTTAAGCACTATTGGAGTGGGCCCATCGATTGACAATCTACAACCATGTACCTCTCTAATCCAGTGGACAATTGAGCAACACAGCAAAGTCAGGCTAACGACTATAAACCAAGCACTATAGGGAGGCAACTCCAGGAGTTCTAGTTTATTTTGTTTTGTTTATTTCAGTAATTCTTCTTTTCAGCATGAGATTTACATAAAGTTCATAGTATGATATATTAATCTAATATTCTTCATGATTTTCTAGCTTGCTTCCAGCTCAGTGCACAAGTAATTCAAAGGGTCATGGAAAGGAATAATTGAGCAAGAATGGCACGAAACGGACTTCATATGCCAAGATGTTCAAGTTAAGCGCCCGCACGCACTTCACTTAATCAGAAAATAGGCCCGGCCCTCATGCCATTTATTAAGTCATACACAAATACCGACGCTAGATCTAATTACCGGACACTGACCTCCAACGCCTCGAACCCCAAAAAGTATAGAAACTCAGCGCCCATTTGAGATACCAAT
The DNA here is from genome assembly GCA_020205615.1 of Panax quinquefolius. NCBI lineage: Eukaryota > Viridiplantae > Streptophyta > Magnoliopsida > Apiales > Araliaceae > Panax > Panax quinquefolius. Next base: position 44,656,331 of record CM035163.1, on the reverse strand, counting down.
ATAACTCTTGAATACCAAACACCAACGCTCTCTTTTAGGCTAAACCTAGCGCCCCGACGCTAGGACTCAGTCTCAGTTCCTGCTGCTTAGGGCCCCGACGCTCGTTCATGCTTAAATCCCAGCGCCCCGGCGCTGGGAGCCCAGGTTTGAAAATTAAATATGTGCTTCCCTTTTCTTTTTCTTGTTCACACTCCTTAACCCATCCAACTTCCTCCACCACCTATACACGTTTTAGCAATTTCTATTCTTTGATAACTGACCAGCCCCATATTACAATATAAAGCCTGCATATCTTTTGTGATAGCCCTTTTTGATTTAGTCACTACCTTCCTACGCGAATTCGGTTAATTCTTCTAAAATCCAAGGTATGTCTTGTAATAACTTTAAATCTTTGTTGCACTGAATATTCTTAGCCGTGTGTTATATGTTTCTCTTGCCGGTGCATGCAAATTTTTACGGTTTTGAGAGTAAGTATTTAACTTGATTCACCTTCTCCTACATCTAAAGTGCAAATTTTCATTCTTCTAATTTTGAATATCTCATATTGCTTGCATGTGCATCACTTTTGATTGGGAAGTTACGCATATATGGTATACTAAATGGTGATTGAAGTTTGGGGTTTGAATTGCTAGGAAAATAGTGGTGATTCAAAGCAAAATATGAACTGCCCACAAGGTGTTCGGTATTTTTCCTGACTCAATGTTCTTTGTTCTATTCGCACAACGCCATATCCAACACTAAATTTAGGTGCATTCTTGCCATCCCAATACCATAGGTCTACTGTTAGACGGTTATATCATTAGCATTGGGGGGGGGGGGGGGGCTAAACTTTATTGATGCATACTTGGGGTCCTATTTCTACGGGACTATTGTTTTGCCGGATTTGCACATACATTGACTACTTGATTGTAATTGCTCAAAATTTTGGCCTACATGTCATATCCATAGTTTTTCGCTACCCATGTACCGAATATATGCGGTCGTTTGCCATAATATTATTACATGTCACATCTTTTGGGCGCACCTTGTACTTCTTTGACCAATTATGCTATGTAGATATAAAATGAGACTGCTCGGTCAAATTTGTACTTTCATGCTATTATGTGTCTCAATACACCCCAACCATAGTACATAACATGAACTTATTTTAAAGTTTGGGGGTAGTGCTATGGGTACGTATGTCCATATTTGATTTATGCCCAATGCTAATACGTGTGCATGTAATTTCCTTGCAGAATTTTCTAGATGGCCTCGAAGCGTCAACGCGGAGAAGGTTCCGGGTCAGCCTCGGCTCTTCCAAAATTTGACAGCCATCAGTTCGTTAGTGTCGCAGCTCAAGAACGTTATAACCATATGGCTACCCGCTCAGTAGTCCCTGAACGCGGTTTAAGGCCTAATCAATCCAAGGATGGGGACATGGCGATCATGATTGCTGAGAGGAATTGGTTCACACTCACCACTCAACCCAAACCGGCAGTGATTGCAGTTGTTAAAAGAGTTCTACGCCAACGTTTCAGAGCATTCACACTATAGAGTGTATATGCGAGGCAAAACCGTTGAATTCGGTGAAGATGACATCAACGGGTGTTATCAGCTGCCATTGGAGGGAAAATATAACAAGTATGCCAGTCTTGTGAGTCAAGGACCAGACTATGAAACCATAATACGTGAGCTTTGTCAACCGGGAACCACATGGACAATGCATGAACGTGGAAGTATGACGTTCCCTCTTTTGCACCTCAGTTTATATGGGAAGGCTTGGTATGCCTTTATATGCGCCAAACTTATGCCGTGCATGCATGTGAGCCATGTCACCAAGGAGAGGGCTGTGCTGCTGTATTCCATAATTCAAGGCTTGAAAATTGATGTCAGCCTCATCATTCAGCAATCCATTCTACAAGCTGCACGAGGAGGTACCACGGGAGGTTTACCCCATCCATCTCTCATTTGTGTTTTATGTGCGAAATTTGGGGTCAAATGGAAGTCGGATGAAATGATTCAAACCCCAATGTCGGTGTTGGACCATAAGCTGATAAGCAGGTATAGAGTATGGACTGGTGGGGCAAACCACCCCCGTGGATTGGGTTTTATAATTCCCCAAGTTGAAGCTCCACAAGCTTCACCACCTCTTGCCCCACCCACTTATGGTCCTTCCTCTGCAGCGCACCGTGGTGTTGTTCCTAAGGCCGTCCAGCGTGAAATTGATGGTTGGTTCTACAATCTCGAATCTCAGAATGTCTGCCTGTCTGAACATCAAGATGTGATCTATAAATTTTTAGTCGACCAATTCACCGCCCAGAATGCTATGTATGCTCAATTGTACCCGAGAGTAGATCTTAGCCATTTCCCTACTGCTCATGTTCTGCCTGTGTTTCCCCCTTCTGATCAAGAGATGAGAGAAGATGATGATGTGGCACCCGAGGAATAAGTTTATCCGAGAATAAGTTTGTGGATAGTATCTTTTTTTTACTTTAGATTAAGTGTTGCATTTAGGATTTCACATTAATTCCAGCTGTTTAATAGTTAAGTATATTTGGGGCCAATGATGAAATTGAAATTGCATGAACAAGTCTAGTAAGGATTGTTAAGATGGTGATGTGATTTTCTTGACATGATTTAAATCTTTATCTATTTGAAACTGATATTATCATGATAGCACATGTTAAGAAACGACCATGTTGGCTGATTAAGTTTAAATGGATAGATAATAGATTTCTAAAGGATAAATACTAGCTGAATGAAAGAACAACATGAATAGCTAGTGATGGATGAAGTTAGACATGAATTTAAGTTTGGGGGGAAATATTTGGAGTATATAAGCTTTAAGAAAAAAAAAACCATGGCTAGTTTTGTTTTGGGGCCTTTGTTACTTGCGTAAGTAAGCCCGAGGGAGTGTCTCTACACCTAGCGTCCTAAGGTCTTATATTGTCTGGGAGTCATTAGTCGAAAGCTCGCTAAGGGATAGCACTGTTAGCCTAATGGAATGAGACATTGCACAGTCATGGGAAATAAAAAAAATGAATAAAATGGAAAAAAGTGCAAAAAGCCCCCGTTAAAAAAAAATAAAAAAAAATAAAGCATAAGTATTCCATTTTGACCCTTGAACTTTGGTAATTGTTTGATTTTAGCCGAATCTAGTTTATTTGAGGAGTTCTCGAGTTTACATTGTATGATGCCTTCTAAGAAATCTATTATGTTTCTTATTTTGCTTTTCATCGGTTAACATGGTTGTTGAACACACACACACGATATCAGTAATAACAGATTTAGATTTGTTGATTGTTGGGATATTATTGAGCATTCTTAATATGATGTACTAGCATGTTTTTGTGATTTTTTCCGAGGCCTAATGAGTATACGATGTTTTATTCGATTGTTGGAGTTACAAACATGTAGATAGTTTTAGGTGCATTTGCATGGTTTGTTTAGTTTTTTGTGTTGTATTATGTTTTGTCGCTTGAGGACAAGCAACGATTTAAGTTTAGGGGTATTTGATGATTGGGTAATATATCCATGAATCGAATATACTTGGGCTTAAATTATTGTATTCTCAAGTCGTTTAGAAGAATTTTTATTTTGTTTAGTTATTATTTTGCAGATTCACGAGACGCATGGACAAATTGGGCATTTGAGCTATTAAATGGCAGAATCGTAATTAATTTGAGAGCAAGCACGGGGCAATCGCATGTGTTGAACTAATCTCAAATGACGACGGGCGCCGAGGCTTGACCAAAGTGAGCAACCAAAGTTGAAGCAAGGCGTGAGATTGCAGTGAATAAGAAGTTGATTTGGACTAGGATTGAGGCAACATAGAAAAGGAGTATATAAAGACCAATTAACTGATCACTTAGAGGGTAGAGGATCATAATCAACCATAATTGGAGGCTAATTAGGAATCACTTGAAGATTGAAGATTGAAGCTTGGGAAATTTTCTTTAGCATTTCTTCTTCTCCTTATTTTCAAATTGTGTAATTCCTTAAGGATGATTTTCATGAGATTGTTGGTTTTATTTTCCATTATAAACTAATTCTTTTATTAAGGCTACAATTGAACCTTTTATATCTATGAATTAATTATTTGATTTATTCCAATTATTTATGTCAAGGTGAATTGTTTATTATGTGTTGTGCTTATTGATTAATTATTTGGCCAGTAATTACCTTGTTACTCTAGAAGGTGTCGACGTCGGGATTTTTGATTGTCCCTTTTCGTTACTTGTTCTTTGGTGTTCTCATGTTAATGTGAGATTTGTTTGAAAAAATAAGTGAAAAAGGTCCGACATGTATAATGTCGACGATTGGACTTTAAGAGTCGCCAGTTGGTATATTTAACTGGTTTCACCAACACAACTGAAAAGATTTGCACATTGACCTAGTGATTTGACACTGCTAAACGGGTCTGTGAAACCAAGATTCATTAAGGGTTCGGGGGCTTGATTATGCGGAGGGAAGTTGTTAGGCACCCCCCGACATCTGTGTTACCACGGTGACTGCCACTCTTCAAAGAAATTGTTATATGAATGTGTGTGTGTGTATCAATGTGCAATTATTTGAAAGTAGTGCGAGGCCTCATTCGCACCTATATATATGGGTTTGAATTTTATAAAAAATTCAGTTTTAACCAAGATTTAGCAATGAAGTTTTGTAAAAGAGGTTTTTCAAACCCTGTTCTCAATAGGAATTGAGACCTTTTCATACTTCCATTTTATTATTAAATGTTCAGCTTGTTTGCTTTTATTTTCAAGATGCGAAGCATTCTTGAGAAAATAATATACAGCAGTGCCGAACTCCTTATGGGCATGATAGCCATCCAAGAAAACTTCGAACATCAGAAAAATAATGTACAAGCCGCCATGCTTAAAAATGTCCATCATCTGAATCAATCTAGATTCAAGAACCGAACTCGTGATCATATGATTCCTAGGCTCACTTGATCATCGCAATTTGTATGGAAAGCGATAAGATTATATATATATATATATATATATATATATATATATATATATAGATGATCAACCGCCACGTAAGTAAACTCCAAAGTGGACGAAATGTAAATAAAGTCAGTAAAAGCGATCAACCGCCACGGTAAACTCTGTGCAAGATGTAATGTAAATAAAGTCATAAAAGGCCACAAAAGTGAACTCCAGTTCTGATGACGAAATGTAAATATATATATAAAAGCACTAGATGTGAAAGCGATAATTATATATATAAAAGCGATAGAACGACCGGATGTGAATCCGTGCTCATCGTATATACGTCCGACAACAATTATATATATGTATATATATATATATATATAAAAGCGAGTAAATGCAATTTGGATGTAAATCCAGTGCTCATCGATATATATCCGACAACATTATATATATATATATATATATATAATTAAACGCCGGATGTAAAATCCGTGCTCATCGAATGATAGTCCTCGATCACGCTTTATATATATAAATATATATATATATATATAAGTAATTAAATGCTCGAGACCGAAGTCTAGGCTCAATCGAGGCATAACTAGATAATGTTAGTCGATATATACGAAATATATACATATATTAGTATATATATATATACAGACAGAAATGAAAACCACGGACCGAAGTCCGGACAAACACACTCACACGACTATCAACGTGTACAACAAAGGTGTGATATATGAGAAAGAGGCTTTATAGAATGTAAGAAGGCTTACGGTGAAATTTGCCATAGTAGACTTCTTAGACTTTAAATGGATAAACACTCAGCTCCCGCCAGATAAAAAGTAGCTATATATGAGCTAACTAGTGTTTAAAGAAGAGGAAACACTCATAAGATGTGTATGCAGAGTAAAATGGGCAGGCTTCCTCGCTTTTTTCCTTCTCTCTCTCTCAAATGGTCAACCCCGACCTTATATTTATAGATCGATGGCCACAGGTAGTGTATCTGCGGCGGTAAATAGTTACACTGCGGCTGGTCGTAGTGGGCCCGGCTTTCATGGGTCCCGTCGTCTCGTAATCGTACGTGCACTGCAATCGTAATGTCCGCTCGAACTTGCAGAACTTCAATCCGAGCATCCAAACGAAGAATATCTGTACTTCTTTGGATCGCTTGTGTCGAGAGTAACGTAATTACATGGATTAGAGGTTGTACGAAGTAAGGAAGAGGGGTCTATGCCCATAGTCTTTAAGCTTCAAATTCTATCCAAAGTACTGCCACACGTAATAGTCACTCGAGATTGTCACTCCTCGGTTCTTGTAGGACATTGTTGAATGTATGTATGTATGAAGTGTTGAGACAATGTGCCATTTGTTGCAGGAACAAGATGATGTGTGACTCCTCGTCGGGGTTATCGCCGGTTTAAGCGGAAAGCAAACGTTGCTCAAGGTTACAGCTAAGATTGGACCACTTGTTGGTATGCTGCGATATCATCTTGTTGAGACAATAAGATGACGTGTTGACTCCTCACCGGGGTTATCGCCGGTTTAAGCAGAAAGAAGACGTTACTCAGGGTTATATCTGAGATTGGACTGCTTGTTTGTATGCCTCACTATCATCTGGATTGAAGCTGATCGCATGTTTGAAACAAGCACTTCCGGGGTTATTGTCGGAACTGCAATGGCATCCCTTGGGGCTATCACCAAGGATGGGGTTGCTACTCCCAGTGTTGTCTCTAGGACTGGAACTGAATGTCGCGGTGTTATCACCGAGACAGAATTGTCCTCTCCGGTGTTATTGTCGATTTTTTGATCTGCATATCTCGGGGTTATCTCCGAGATTGGAAATGACATTCCTGGTGTGTGTCCCGGGTTGGAGCTAAACTTCTGGTAGTATCCGGCATGGTTGTAAGTTGTCTTTCCCTCCTGCAATGTTAGGAATAGGAGTGCAAAAAATTTTGAGTGTCTACAGATGCCCCTCTTTGTCATATTCATGCAATACAAGGCATGGATAGGATAAAGAATCCTAGACACTTGAAATGAAAGCAAGATAAACATGATGCTATATGCAGCAACATGATGCAAATGCATGTAGAATGATTGTCAAGTAATCCTAATGGGATGACAATCAGTAATGGCTTGGACATGCGATCCAAGTCTTCAAGGATGTTGACGTTGGGACTACCACCAAAGTCTTGAATCCTAGACATTGGTTTATACTCCATAGAGGTACCTCTTGTGTGGAAGAGATCTGTGGGAATAAAGCTTTGTCTATTTTGTGGATGTGTATAACATGTTCCCTCATACTGTCGGAGTTACTGCCAACAGTTGGTTGCCTGACCTTCGCTGATGTGTGTATCACCGGATGAATCCCTATTGGGTGCATTGTCAAGGCTGCTTGACCTTCATTGATGTGTGTATCAATGGTTGCATTGTGTTGTAGCCCTTGCTGGGGAAGGTTGCTTCAATGGGTTTACTTGCCATCGACTGATATGACGTCAAGGCTTCTTGACCTTCATTGATGTGTTTATCAATGGTTGCATTGCGTTGTAACCCCCGCCGGGGATACGTAGATGTTTGAAAGATGTACGTTGTGACCCCCGCCGGGGATACGTGGATATCTGATAACTTCAACGTTGTAACCCCCGCCAGGGAGGTTTGATATTTCATGGTTTCGCATTGTAACCCCCGTCGGGGATTGTTTATATTTCGTGGTTTTGCGTTGTAACCCCCGCCGGGGATTGTTTAGGGTTGTGACCCTGCAAATGATGGCATCAGACCTTTGTGGGGTATTGCCGAGCATGTTTCGTGAAAGCTGAGCTCATTGGTATAGTATACCCTGCAATAAGGCGAATACCATTGAGGCGACGGGAGTTTAACTCTGACCGACAAGAAACCAGGATTTCAAGCTGTTCCGCTCAATCGCATAGCATTTTCATTCCTGATTTGGACTTTCCAGCTTGTGAGACCTCCTTTGTAACTCTAACTGGAGTGAACCGAAGGTGTGGGACCCATGTAGGGGGCCGCAGGTGTACCTGCAGGAGCCGTAGGTTGACTTACAGCCAACCATGCCTATGTATAGGCGGCTGGTTGCTTTCATAAGTCATTTTCAAGTTGCGCAGCGAAGGAAATCTGAGAGCTCTTCTACAGATCTGCTGAGTTCAGGTAACTTTTTGCATATTCTGTCACCGTACAAGCGTTCTTCACTGTCCTGGTAATATATGCATGTATTTTTTTCCAATTTCTGTCCGTTGGAAAATGACTTATTGCATGAAATGCATTTAGACACATAATAGTGAATATGCATGCTGATATGACTTGATAAAAAATATTCAACAAAGTAAATATTAGTATTAAACCATGCTGAACATAATGATGTGAAAAAATTTGACTTTTGAAACAGTCAAATTGGCACCTTTTACTGTCATTTCTTATCCTATCTGAGGACAAATGAGTAAAGGTAGAGTAGTAAAATAATCCTAGTAATTGGACTACACTTACGGATTTTTACTGTGATATGATGAATGCATACAGGATGTATATGACTGTGTACAGGTGTGCTACTAAATGGCCACCTAGTCATGCCTATGTGCATGTGGATAGTCCTATTTACAAAAGGGCTATGGCAAAATTTTCCCAAAATGTAAGCATTGAGTAGTTATGCATTTTTAACTCTACAATAGATGTATGTTAACATAATGCATGTATGCATGTAGTCATAGAATGCATTTTGAAAAAGACTCTAGGTACGAAATTACTACACCCTTTCTGAGGTGATTTGGAGACTTCTTTGTCCGTGATATTATGGATCCGATCACCAGAAGGCCGGTTCCCGTAGGACCACTTCTGGTGTACGGAGGAGGGTTTTTGAAGAGCCTCAGCGCCGTTTTATGAGACAGCCTCATCGTTTGGCGGAGGCGGTGGTACGTCTTATTCGGGTTGAGGTGCCGAATGTCGAGGATGAGGAGGAGGATGTACCGTTCGAGGTTTCTACTCCTGCTGTACGTGTTCCCCATAAGGAATTGCCAGGTATTCAAGTGGTGAACCCAGATCTATTGGGTGAGTTGAGTAGGCATCCTTCTATATACCTGCACGCAAACGAGGTATGAATTTAGATCTTTAATCTTCCTTATTTCCTATTGATGAGGAGTCAAGGAGTCTGATATTGATCTACATTTGATGTAGGTTCCCGACTTCACATAGCCTCGAGGGAACTGGTTTAGCATCCACTCTATGTATCAGACCTTGCATGATGACTATAGAGCGATCGTCCATGACTGGGGATTCGGGAGGTTCTTCTCCATTCTACCCCGTCGCTGTCCTTGGGGTTACCTCAGGGAATTGTCTGAGCGGTGGTTCCACCAGCACTCACCACTTCATCTCATTGGATCATGAGGTGATGATGACGCCAGATGGATCGGCGGTTTATCACAAGTATGGGGTTTGAGGGGGAGTCGGTGCCAGACGGCGGATATCACCCCTACTGCCGTCAGATCCTTGTTGGGAGTTCCGGCGGAGGCGCTCAAGGGAAGGACTGTTCGTACAGGTCCTTTGAGCATAGATACTATGAGTGGGCTATTGAGTGAGCCTATACCCGCTGATGTGAGAGTGAAGGATCGCATTCTTCAGTGATTATTCCTGATGATCATTAGGGGCTGCTTCATAGCAGATAACTCTTCTACGGTGTCCTTCACTTTGATCAATGCCACTCGACACGTGGACCATATAGGAGAGTATGATTGGGGTTCCTACACCTTTGTCTACTTCCTCAGGGGAATGCACATGCGATCGCAAGGCTTGACCGAGGCGTGGTTAGGATTCTACCCATTTCTGCTGGTGAGTGTTTCTCTTATCTTTTCCAATGTATAGGTTAAGAGTGTTGACTGACAGTAGATGTTTACCTTTGTGTTGGCAGTTTTGGACCTATGAGAGGCTTCCTTGTTTGCGTCCTATGAGCATGTTAGGTTTAGACACCTATTCACGAGGACAGAGATGGCATCATTCCATACTGGCGGAGGTCCTTGTTGCTGAGGGTTTCACTCATTGTCGCCTACAGCTAGAGCTATTGATAGCTGATGTCATCACGTGGATTCCCTACTTTAGAGAGCATTTGGGAGTTGTCTTTGAGGATGGGTACCCGACTGGAGTAGAGTACGTCATTTCTACCCATAGTATTCCTCTCTTCACAGATGGAGGATGGGAGCTCTATTTAGGAGAGCGTGCTATCTGGAGCACTACAGGAGAGATTCAGATACGATCCCGCCTCCCCGCCAGCGCGTTATTATCTTTTTCGCGCACACCATCATCGACATCCCATTGATGGGGATTGACGCTTTACATTGTCGAGGGGCCCCTGCTCACGTGAGATGTTCCAAAGATTGGTGGATCCTCACACGGTTGGAGCTCGCACTCGCGCCACATAGTTTATGGGGATATGGTTCCGTGATCCATGATGATGTCGATTGGCTAGCCCGTGTCGTAGATCCGACTCATGTGACATAGATTGAGAGATCGACTTCAAGCAATGGACCGGTCACATCTTTTCATTCTAAGATTTGGGCGCGTAGATCCTGCAGAGGTAGATACTTTTGATCCTTCCAACTCTAGCTACCGGCCCTGGATGATCCATATGGTTTTTGCTTAAGCATATCCTCATTTGTATAGGTCTGACATCCCTATAGATAGAGATCCAGTGACTCAGGAGGAGTTACATCAGGTGGACAGCATCGATGATGTGGACATCGATACTATTGACTTTTTCTGATGTATTTCTTTTGATAGGCCTCTCATTAGTCATTTGGGTAGCTTCACCCCATTCTCGCTATATCTTTGATAGGCCTCTCATTTAGATGTTGGGTAGCTTCACCCATTTCCCCGTATTTTAAATTGTGACAGAGATGTATTAGATGATGATATACTTAGGAATGTATGCACATTTTTCCATTCCCTATATCATATTACCATCTATTATATCATGCATGTTGTTGTTATGCATATGTATGTATGTTCAGAGATATTCAGTATTGACCCCTGGATGGTCTTATGACACGGCTCATACAGATGTCATCTTCGACAGTTAGCTGTATTGATCATACCCCACCATTTGCGGTGGTAGTTTGGTATGCGATCATGGTATGATAGTATATCACCATCGATACGGTGATCGTAGATGATTTACTGCAGCATACTATGACCCTATTGATGTTTTAGGTTCCTCCAGGATTTGTAGAGGGCATGCTAGAGCGCTGGGCACCAGACATACATGTATTTCACTTTGGCACCCGAGAGTTGACTCCTACTTTGGAGGAGTATGCACGATTATCGATTTATGCTACCTCCGGATGCACTCAAGCGTGTACATGGTGATAGGAGACATGAGTAGACAGCTCATGACTCTTACAGATTGAGGCGCAGAGTAGTGCAGGATGAGATTACATCCGGCCATGTAATATCCCAGTGTTTCTTGTTTGACAGGTTTGGCTCTGAGGACAGCTATGCATGACATTCCGGGGATTTCACCTCACCGGAGGATCATCATGTTCAGCCGAGTAGATGTATCGCTTCATGCGTATTGTTATATATGATACACGCCACTTGCAGTACATGGATGAGCTAGATATCTACAAGCGTCATTATGGCAAAAAATAGAGCTCTCGTGAGGGTCATTCCATCATTCCGATAATCATCGCAGAGACCTTGAGGTCGGCTACATACTCGCCGTCACTTATCCAAAGCAGGAGTATTCATAGTAGCTCTCACCATGTCAGATGTGGTTCATATCACACTTGAGACCGATTAGCACATTTAGACATCATGGATTTTATTTCACCCATGAGATAGCCATGTCAGACTCTTTTCGACAAATTTCATGGGGTATACAGATCTTTGATTCTTGGTCCGCTTTCTTGGCGAGATTGAGATCCGCTTTGATATATTGCCGTGTTCGTGGCTTAGCTCACCCTACAACTTCATTACTCATGCTCCGCATGGATTACCTCCTCTCGGGCCGGTTTTGAGGGGCATGATTACTTACCACCCATCGGGTCGTGATGAGTCGGGCTTGACCCGGCCAGGACTTCCATCCGTATGAGGGGGTAGTGAGTCGGTCGCTTTCGTCACATCGCTTGTCATCACGGAGGATAGATCCGTGTTTGTATGCCTATTGGGATCAAATGAGAGTCACCGAAGTTTTCATCACCATCCAGTTGTTTCGCGAGTATTCCGCATGGATGGAGACAGAGATCGCATTGGTCACGACAAAGATCCATGCAAGGTGTGAGGACCGATTCGACGATGAGGAGGAGCCTATAGGAGGTCATCATTCCCACCGATGACTTGATCATTGGGTCGCCAAGATTTGTGATAGATTCTCCCACCCCGAAAGTGCCATCACACTCAAAGATTCGACACAACATTTGGAGCAGAGCTTACATCCGATGACCTATGATAGAGATCGTGCTAGGGCCACGATGTTGATGACTCTTGATGAGAGAGACACCACCGCCTATTAGAGAGGATGAGACTAGATCAGCCAGGATGCATTGATAGTGGGCGGATGCCGCCTTATCTGCTAGGGATGTGGCCATTGCAGATAACACTTCAAAGAGATCCCGATGACGGCCGATCTTTGCCGACATGAGTGCTTACATTGATGAGCATTATACCACCATGTAGTTAGCCTCTCGATCCGCTAGCTCGTAGATACCCTCAAGGCGTGAGCTTGCGCCATTTCCTCCGCCTTCGTGAGAGGGATGCTATGTTAGATCCGATAGTCCGTGCATACACACGATCTCGTAGATAGCTTTGTATTTTCCTGCACAGACTAGCTTAGCCATTTTTGTCATGTACAACACAGATGTATATATCAAACAGTATTATATATGGCAGGGAAATATATTTTGATTCAATTCCATTTTAGTTATGCCTTGATACTTTCTTGATGTTTGCCTGTTTCTCCAAGGCCTTTGATCTTGATGTATTCTGAAATTATCCTTGACAGATGGACATTGAGACGTCGCAAGGTCTCTCGTAATCGGATCATTGATTCGAAAAATCCCTACCATCTTCGTGTCTTGGGACCGGTATCTCAGATGGAAAAGTGGAGAGGAGGGTGGTCTCTTCCTCTCTCGAGATCGACCGCACTACGATGGTCGCCAAGATTTCTATTTGTGAGAAGCCTAGTTAATTCCATCTCTTATGGGTTGGTATTGCTCTTTGTGGCATGATCGCAGCTTAGATGGTCACCGAATCTTCTATTTGCGAGAAGAGGTTGGATAATTCCATCCCTTTGATCTGAAACCGATGAAGTGGGGTAATTTGAAGGTTGATCCCAAAGATCACGTGACAAGTATGTTTATTCTGGTAGGGGTTAGACTGCACCATGAATGGCTGCCTACGTACTCTTGTTGAAGAGGAGATCAAGTCTGCGTAGTTCGAACCTAGTGTAAGAGATTCAACGCTGAATGTGAAAGGTAGAAGGGTGTAGAAGTATTTTTGTTGTTTTTGTGAAGAAAGGGCAGAAATGTTTTTGTTGTTTTTTTTTATTTATTATGACCGCCATATAGAATATGGTTGCCTACATACCCTGTGGTATCGTGGAGATTAGTCGACGTAGTTCGCCCTCGTCGACGACAAATCGCAATTTGAGAGAAGCGTAAATCCTATATAAGCATGCTATATCATGGGAGAAGAAAGTTTAATCCCATCTTGAGGATAAACTACAGGGGTGAAAAGTTTAATCTCGTCTTCAGGAGAAGTGGGTGTGAAAATTTTAATCTCGTCTTCAGGAAAAGCAGGTGTGAAAAGTTTGAAATGAAAAGAAACCAGGCTGCTAGTTTGAAGTGTATGTTTCCTTGAGTGGCAAAAGAGTTTGTAAAAAAAGGAGAAAGGGTTCAAAACCAGAATGACTGGTCATTCAAGGATCAAAACCAGGATGTTTGTTTGATGATAACTTCAGACATAGTACCGTTTCACGGTGTCCGAGTTGATAAGCTGTGGAAATTCATCGCCATCCATTTCTTGCAATCTGAGAGCACCTCCTGTCAATATTTCCTTGACAATAAATGGGCCTTCCTAGTTAGGAGCGAATTTTCCCTTAGATTGATCTTGGTTGTCAATGATCTTCTTCAAAACCAAGTCATGTTGTTTGAATTGCCGTAGTCGGACTTTTCTGTTGTAGGATCGTGCGATCCTTTGCTGATATAACTGACCATGGAAGATAGCTGCGGTTCGCATTTCATCTATAAGAGACAATTGGTGATACCTGTCTTGTACCCATTAGTCTTCATCCAACTAAGCATCCATCAATACTCTGAGGGATTCCATTTCCACTTCTATGGGGAGCACTGCTTCCATCCCATAGACTAGCGAGTAGGGGGTTGCCCCAGTGGAAGCACGCATTGAAGTTCTGTAGCCTAATAAAGTTAGGGGCAAGAGGTCAGGCCATCCTTTGTGATTGGCGAACATTTTTTGCATGATCTTCTTGATGTTTTTATTAGTCGCTTAACAACACCATTCATCTTTGGTCGGTAGATGACGGAGTTGAGATGTTTGATGTGGAATTTTTTGCATAATTCCTCCATCATTTTGTTGTTGAGGTTTTTAGCATTGTCTGACATAATGACCTCTAGTTGCCCATAGCGATAAACAACATTATTTCTGATGAACGCAATGATGACTCCTTTAGTAACCCTGGGGAAGGAAGCTGCTTCGACCCATTTAGTGAAGTAGTCGATCATAGTAAATATGAATCGATGTCCATTACTGGCTTTGGCTCGATGGGCCCGATCACGCCCATTCCCCACATTGAAAAGGGCTATGGCGAACTCATATTATGGAGTTCCCTTGGAGGGGCGTGGATAATATTCCCATGGATCTGACATTGATAGCATCTCTTGATGTGATCATCACAGTCAGCTTTGAGTGTTAGCCAATAATGTCCCGTTCTGAGAATTTTCTTAACAAGTAGGGGTCCGCTCATGTGAGGGCTGCATACTCCACCATGGATCTCATCCATGAGTCGCTGAGCTTGGTCTTTGTCCAGACATATGAGGAGACCTAATCATGCATCTCTTTTGTAGAGTGCATCTCCGCTCAGGTAGAATTTCATGGCAAGTCGCTGAATCCGCCTCTTTTCATTTAGGCTCGCCTCAGCGGGTGTAGATCCATCTCGTAGATACTCCTTGATATGCTGATACCAAGGGTTGTGGATGGGAGGTAGCTCATCCGATACTTCTCCAATGTAATTCCCATAGACTGGGGCTTTCTGCATAGCAATCGTGATGCTTGGCATGTTTTCCTTGTCAGGTATGTAAACCAAGGAAGCCAACGTTGCTAATGCGTCTGCAAAGTCATTCTTATTACGAGGAATGTGTAGAAAGGAGATTTCTTCAAACTCCAAATCCATTTGTAGAACTTGCCGATGGTAAGGTAGTAAATGCAATTCTTTGGTTTAAGTAATTCATGTGGATTGCTTGATTACCAATTCGGAATCCCCAAAGATAGTTAACCGCCTGATGCCCATAGAACGGGCAAGTTTGAGTCCCATGATACAGCCTTCATACTCAACAGTGGTTGTTGGTGTTGATAAACCGCAATTGACGGCGACGGATACCGCTTCCCCGCATGTGATATTAAAACCGCTTCCGCTTTTAGAGCCTTCTGAGTTAACAGCTCCATCAAAATACATTTTCCACGAGCGGTATGTATCGTACTGATGTGGTAGCTGAATTGCCATTACTCCTTCGTCAGGAAAGTAAGTTTCTAAGGGTTTGTAATCCCCTGCAGGTGCAGCGGCTAGTTGATCCTCAATTCCTTGACCTTTAACAGACTTCTGCGTCACGTAGACGATGTCAAATTGCTGTAGGATCAACTGCCATCTGGACAGTCAACAATTCAGTATGGGCTTGCTGAACACATACTTGAGAGGATCCACGCGGGATATGAGATGGGTTTTGTTGCCATGGAGATAATGCTGTAATCTCATGGAAGCCCATGTTAAAGTACAACAAGTCTTCTCAATCAGAGTGTACTTATGTTCACTGATGCTGAATCTTTTGCTGAGGTAATAGATATCTCGCTCTCGCCTCTATCATTTTTCTTCCTCAAAGATACAAAACCCATGGCATTGTCATTTATGGATAGGTATACGAACAGGGGAACATCATCCCTGGAGGTACCAAAATGGAGCGTTAATCGATTGCTCCCTTAATTATGAGGAAGGCTTTCGACACTCATCATTCCATTTCATGGAGGAGTTCTTCCTTAACAATTTGAAGATCGGCTCATAGTTGCCGTGAGTCGAGAAATGAATCGCTAATGAAGTTAATCCTTCCCAAAAATCCCCGTATTTCCTTCTCTCGTCCGAGGAATGGGCATTTCGATAGCCCGGATTTTGGTAGATCCCAGCTTCAATCCTCTCATGGTCGACTAGAAAGCTAGCAACTTGCCTCGACTTAACAACAAAGGCGCACTCATGATTCAACTTTAAGTTATACTTACGCAACTCCGTTGAAAAGCCTTTTTGAGATGCTCTAAATGGTCATCCTCCTTCCGAGATTTGACAATGATGTCATCCACATAGATCTCTATCTCCTTGCATTATTAAATCATGGAAAAGAGCCATCATAGCTCATCGGTAGGTCAGCCTTGGCGTTGATGAGGCCGAATGACAACCGCCTCAGTAGCAAAAAGTTCCCCAAGGCATGATGAAAGCGCTTTTCACGATCTTCCTCAAAGGACTATAATTTGATGGTACCCCACAAGCAATCAAAGAAGGAGTACATGCCGAGATCGAAAGCAAGATTATCAATAAGAATGTGGATAAAAGGCACAGGAAAGCTATCTTTAAGGCAAGCTTTGTTCAAATCTCGATAATCCACGCAGACTCGCACCTTTCCCCCTGGTTTACGCACGAGAACAATATTGGATATCCACTTCGGATATGTAGACACCATGATGATGCCAGCTTGAAATTGTTTCACAATTTCTTCTTTAACTTTTAAACTCTATTCAGGTTTCAATCGCCTGAGCTTTTGCCTAATTGGCTTGAATCCTTCTTTAATGGGAAGGCGATGAAGAACAATGTCAGTGGCCAATCCCACCATGTCTTCATGAGACCATGCAAACACATCATGGAATTGGGTTAACAGTGCAACCATGTCATTCCGTTGATTTGTGGTAAGGTCTGAACCAATCTGGATTAGCTTAGGGTTGTCTAAGGTTCCAAGATTGAAAGGAGTGGTTTGATCAAGGTTGGGTTTGGGTTTGTCGGTGACCCATTCCTTAATCTCTTGAGGTGTCTCAATGTTCTCTTGTATATCCATCAAGTCTGAGTCCAACTTTGCATCAAATTTACAGCCCTTGTGGAGAGAAGGCACCTCATCAGCAAGTACAGGCATATCTAAATTTAGAGTCCTGAAACAAAATATGCTTTCACTTAATATATGCAACTGTCCGATCATACAAAAGTGTTAGCATGTACGTGATAAAATAACTGCTAGTGCTGTAAAGGAAAGCAAGCAATTAAAGTTATCTACAGGGCAGAGGGATTTTCTGCCCATTTTACCCTCGTCGACCAATGCATGGAGTGCTGCTCCAATTGTCAAGGGTAAAGTCCTGAAGGACTGCAGTGATAAAAGGATTGTCAGTGTCTTCCTTTTCCCGAATGATAACCATGACATCTGGACAATCATCGTCTTGGATGTATCTGTTTGTGTGTTCATCATGAACAATGACGCGAATGCTTTCCATCATCAAGGCAAGGTCATATTTACGTTTCCGTTCCTTTTCTTCTTTTCTTCAAAGCCTCGGGATCGGCACCGGTTTGGGAAACAAAGATAGCTTTAGCTTTGATTGGCACCGCTTTGAAACAACATAGCCAAAACATGACGGCCGGCTTGAGAACCTTGTTTTGGAGATTCAGATAACTCATGTGGTAAAGTTGTAGAAACATTCATAGGGTGCTTAATAATACCGCTGATCTTACCAAGCCTTCGCTTATGCTTATAAGGGTTTCTCGAGGGTCATTTGGAAAATCTTCTGTACGGAAGTGGCACTCCAATAGAATGGTATCATGTGTTACCACTTCCGTAGTATGAAATTCGTGCCTAAATTCCGAAGTCGATAATTGGTAGAGTTCCTAGTATAGGACATTCCGGCCAAAGATCGATCGACAATTGACTAGACCGTTGTTGATGATGTATTTGAGTTGTTGATGTAAGGTGGAGGAACGGCCTCACCATGTGTATCCATGGTCTCCTCAATAAAGTTGTGTTGTATCCTGAATCTATCTTGAGGACATTGAAGGATACGTTGAATGTATTAGGACCAATCCCAATTGGCAATTCAATCTTTCCAACGGAATTTCGCCGAGATCCATCAAAAGCTCGGATGATCGTATGGCTACTTTGGATTTGCTTGAAATTGATATCCATCTTCACCAAGGTGGCATACAGACAGATATTTAGAGATGAACCTCCATCTATCAAAACTCCTGCTAGCATGTACCCGGAAGACAACACTGTGATGTGCAATGGTTTGCAATGACCGGTCCCTTCGGGTGGTATGTCATCATCAGTGAAGGATATCACAATGTTGTTGAAAATGTGATCAACCAAATGTTAAAATTTTTCCACATCCACTGATTTTTGCAAATAGGCTTCTTCCAAAACCTTCAGTAAAACCTTCCGATGATCTTCGGAAGAGAAAACCAAGTCCAAAATTGAAATCTAGTGTTGAGTTTCTTGTAAGCTTAAAACCACTTTGGCTTCATTGTGGCCCATAGTACGGAGGAATTTTTCAATCTTCTCCATGGGAAACTTCCCCTTTGCTTTGCAAGTAGGCTTGATAACCCATTGAGGAAGGTAAAATGGATTTTCTTTCGAGACTATAGCAGTAGTATGAGACGTGGATCCTTTAGCTTCTCCATAATTCCATGGAACTTTGTGTAAGCTGACAACAGGATGTTGTAGTCTGTAAGGTAAAGTTATTGGCTTTGGTGCGGCCACTTTCAAAGGATTGTCATCTCCTTTGAGTTGAATTTGTTGTATGGGAAATACTTTGACAGTTTTATCACCCACCTCGGATATAACTGATACTGATCCCTTCCATTGGGTAGGGCATGCATTCCCACCCTTAAGTTGCACAGTGTAATCATTTGCTACTTCCAGGACACCGCTATCAATAAGATTCTGAATGAGATGGCGGAGTGCCCAAAGATTCTTCCGTCTTTGCGTGACCGCGAGAATGTGAATGATATTGACACATTTCATCAGGATTGAACCGCCCTGAGTGAGGATTGATTGGAGGGAGAAGGAATGTGATTCTTCCTTCGTTGATCAACATTTGAAGTATCTCCTCCATAGATTGGCCTAGATAGGTGAATTCCCTTTGATTGGCAAAATCCCGATGGGCTTTAGCACTTGTTCGCTTTGCAACCTTATCCTCCATAGCTTCACTTTTTGAAGGTGTCGATGGAGCATTCATAACAAATGGAAGGAGATAGGCATGCTCCTGCCAGATTAATTGGCGTGTGACTTGATGATGGTGGGACACCAGTTCTGCCAATTGCTCAATTTGTTTGCAAAGAGCTTTCATCTTTCGTTCCATGGTAAACTAGAACTTTGCATAATCCCATTTGTCAACACCGTCTTTGATGGGTTGGGATGATTCACCAGTAGAATTGGAACCATGTCTAGTGCTCCAACTGATCATGTTGACCTCTTCCTCTTTGTGTTGAGGGATGTCTTGCACATGAGGTTGATCTGGCTTGGTGACCACGATCTCACCGTTGTCTATCAGATCTTGGATCTTGTGTTTCAAGGCCCAACAATCTTGAGTATCATGTCCGGGTGCCCCAGCATGATAAGCACACTTCCGAGTAGCATTAAAACCCTTCCCATTATGGTTGACTTGTGGAAGAAGATGCGTAATTTTCTTCTGAGCAATCAGAAGAGCAAGAATATTCTCGAGCGAATCCCCTAAGGGTGTGAACGTTCGAGGTCGCTTTACTTCTCCACTTTTAGGAAATGGAGGGTTCAAGATTGTCTTTGAAAAGGGAGTAGTTTCCTCCTGCGTAGGCATGCTTGATTTCCTTTTTGTCCTTGTAGTATCAAGGAAACATCCTCCTCTTTCTTTTTATGGACCCTCCGGGGGTTTTTTCCATAAGATCCGGACTGGATGTGCTCAGCAACAGCTTTAAGAGCGGCTAGGTCTTGAATTTTACCGGACTTCAATCCCATTTCAACCTTCTCGCCATGTTTGATCATCTCAGAAAATGGTTTGCCAATACCAGCTAGAACTCTTTCATAGAAAGGAGCTTCTTGTATATCTATGAAAGTCATGACCATTTCTGATTCTGTCATGGAAGGAATAACTTGAGCAAAGAAGGCGCCTCCACCTTTGAGCATACTCTCTGAACGACTCATTAGATCGCTTTCGACCTTGGTAATTTGGTATCGGCCAGAGCCATCTAAGATTGAAAACTCAGATTGAGTAAGTAAGGCGTGGCCGCCTCTTCCCAACTATGGATCTTAGAGTTGTTTAACTGGTATACCATGAACGGGCTTCTCCAAATGACTTTTTCTTCAAAAAATTGATTCTCGAGCTTTTCATTCTCAGCATAAGATCCGAGTTCTCCAATGAACACCTTTAAATGTGTGTAAGGATCCCCTAATCCATCATATTTTTCAAAATCAAGGGTCTTAAATTTCTCTGGATAATGCACACCAGGAAATATGTAATGGTCTGCATATGAAACACTGCCATGTGTTCCAATCCCTTTAAGAACGCGAATGGTTTCCTCCATTTGAAGAACCTTTTTCCTGATATCACCGGTGTCTGGATCTCCTTTGAGATGGGTGCCTTCAGGGTCTTTGTTGGTTGTATCCAACTGATGTTCTGGAATTGTTTTTTCCAGACCTTAAACTCCCTCTTGTATAGAGGATTCTGTATATACAGGTATCTTTGTACCCTGAGTAGACTGGTGTAATTCCTTCAGTAGAACAACCAAGTCTGTGATTTGTTTACTCAATCGTCAAATTCTTCTCGGAAATGAGATTAGACTGCTCGAAAGAAGACATGATCGGTCAGAAGCTTGTGGCCTTTTTTGGATTTTGAAGCGGTGTGCCCAATTGCTTCCCTCCAAAAGACTTACATAGTTTAGTCTTAGGGAAATATAAATGTTATCATAACATGTCCGTTTTAGGAATTTGTCCTGCAAAACCGGTTGTTACTTGATAACATGTCATGCACAGATATACTTCATATTTTCCATTACATATGGATGAACATGGAATCAAATTACAAGTAAATGCTTTTATAAGTAATTGAAAATGGAGAGTATGAAGAGACTTTCCTCCGCATTTGGTTTATCAGAGGTTGACCTATCCTAGGGTTACTCTCGCGGCTTTTCGGCATGAAGGTTCCCAGATCATCGCAATCTACTCGACGGGAAGTTAATCCGGTCTTTCAACTGGAGAGAATCTGAGTGATGCCTTTCCTGAGCCTCGGGGAATTATTCTTCCCACGGGTCCAGTAATCAAACACCGACAGGATAGCCTCCTGATGGAGGGACCACACAACATTCATTCACATACAACGTGTCTCACCGTTTATGCAAAACGATGACATGTACGAAGCACTAATATCACAGATAGATATTTAGCAGTGCAGTAAGTAAGATGCATTCGTACACATTCATTATAAATGTAAATACAACAATCACACACAAGCATATAACAATTTTAAAAAGCTTATAATAGCTGCTTAAGCCCTCTTACTGGAGTCCCCAGCAGAGTCACCACCTGTCGACGTTGGGAATTTTGATTGTCCCTTTTCGTTACTTGTTCTTTGGTGTTCTCATATAAATATGAGATTTGTTTGAAAAAACAAGTGAAAAAGGTTCGACATGTATAATGTCGACGATTGGACTTTAAGAGTCGCCAACAGTGTATTTAATCGTCGCACTAACGCAATCGAAAAAAGGTTTGCACATTGACCCAGTGATTTGACACTGCTAAACGGGTCTGTGAAACCGAGATTCATTAAGGGTTTGGGGGCTTGATTATGCGGAAGGAAGGTGTTAGGCACCCCCCGACATCCGTGTTACCACGGTGACCGCCACTCTTCAAAGAAATTGTTATATGAATGTGTGTGTGTGTGTATCAATGTGCAATTATTTGAAAGTAGTGCGAGGCCTCGTTCGCATCTATATACAAGGGTTTGAATTTTATAGAAAATTTAGTTTTAACCAAGATTTAGCAATGAAGTTTTGTAAAAGAGGTTTTTCAAACCCTGTGCTCAATAGGAATTGAGACCTTTTCATACTTCCATTTTATTATTAAATGTTTGGCTTGTTTGCTTTTATTTTTGAGATGCGAAGCATTCTTGAGAAAATAATATACAACAGATCTTAGAACTCTTTATGGGCATGACAAACCATCCAAGGAAACTCGCATACATCAGTAAAATAATGTACAAGTTGCTTCTGACTTAAAAATGTCCATCATGGGAACCGAATCTAGATTCAGTAGAATCAACCTGTGATCACATGATTCCTAGGCTCACATGATACTGCAATTTGTATGGAAAGCAATAAGCGATTATATATATATATATATAAGTCATATATATATATATATATATATATATATATATATATATATATATATATCGATCAACCACCACGAAGTATACTTGAAAGGGACGAAAATGTAAATAAAGTCAAAAAGTGATCAACCGCCACAATGCAAGTAAACTCCAAGCAAGACAGAATGTAAATAAAGTCAAAAAGGCCACAAAGTGAACTCCAAGCCCTATGAAATGTAAATGCACTATGGATGTGAAAGCAGCTCATCGGATATGTCTGACAATAATTATATATATATATATATATAAAGCGAAAGTAAACGCATTGGATGTAAATCCAAAGCTCGACATGTATCGATAACAATTATATATATATATATATATATATAAGTAATTAAACGACGGATGTAAAATCCGTGCTCATCGATGTAGTCTGCCACCACGCTTTATATATATAGTATATATATATATATAAAAGCAATTAAACGCCCAAATCGAAGTTCAGGCTCAATCGAGGCATAACTCGATAATGTTAGTCCATATATACGAAATATATACATATATTAGTATATATATATACAGCACGTAATGAAAACTACTGGATCAAATCCGGACAAACACACTTACTACAACTCATCAACGTACAATAAAGTGTGATATATGAGAAAGAGGCTTTATAGAATGCAAGAAGGCTTACAAAATACCAAAGTAGACTTCTTAAACTTTAAATGGATAAACACTCAGCTCCCGCAGGATAAAAAGTAGCTATATATGAGCTAACTAGTGTTTAAAGAAGAGGAAACACTCAAAAGACGTGTATGCAGAGTAAAATGGACAGGGCTTCCTCGCCTTTTTCCTTCTCTCTCTCTCCTCAAATGGTCAATTCTCACTTATATATTTATAGATGATGATGGCAGCAGTGTACCGCGTAGAGTCATAGCTACACTCCGCGATCGGTCGTGGTGGGCCCGGGCTTCGCGGGTCCCGTCGTCTCGTAGTACGTGCACTCGTGTACTGTAATATCCGCTCGAACTTGCAGAACTTCAATCCGAGCATCCAAACGAAGTATATCTGTACTTCTTCGGATCACTTGTGTCGAGAGTTACGTAATGACATGGATTAGAGGTTGTACAAAGTCAGGAAGAGGGGTCTATTCCCATTGATTAATTTAGTTTTCTTAATTAGACAAATCACACTTTGCAGATTGTTTGAATAAAATTGAATTGAAATAGTGCTAGTAGTTGGAATTTATTGATTGGAATTCTCTGTGGGATCGACACTTAATTTTATCACTTTATTACTTGCTGACTGTTTATACTTGCACATATAATTGATTGTGAAATCAAGCAACATTAAATAGTCAAAGAAAAAGAAAGTAACATTTCTGCTAAAAAGGTCAATAAACATGATTAATCATATTCATTTTGTTTATTAAAAGTAAGATATCCTAAATTTATCAATAATCCACACAGGTCAAGAGATTAATGACTGCAGAGCCCAAATAGACGAAGAAAAGGCATATGATCATATTAACTACTTTCATGAAATGTCTTGAAGGTGCAACTTTTATGGAATTGATGGACATAATTTCTACTTTGTCAAAATGGTAGCCACCCCTCAATCACTCAAAAAATTGTCCGGATTAAGATGCCATAAATTACAGAGAACCAAAATCTGTGTTTTTTATACATATCCCTATATCCTCTCACTAAGTTTATAATGTTATATCATCATAATCCAGTAAAATCACAGACACAAAATTAATCCTTTTTTACTTTCCAATCTGAAAATTCCCTTCATTTAACGTAAAAGTCGAAACCAAACAAATATATCCATAATAGTATAACTCTCAGACTCAAACACCATGGTCAGGTATTTAGTATCTGTATAAGAGCCACTGTTGTCAATTTTTTGTTCCAAAAAAGTTCCATTTCTTTTGTTGACGGTATTTCATAACAGAATATTCCCAAGTTCTTCATCGCAATTCTAGTATCATGCCATCACGACTAAATTAAACACTCACTAAATTTAGGGGGAAACTTAGAACAAAAGTACTTAAAGTTTGCAAATTTTACTAATGGAACCTTTTTTGTTAAACAAATGTAGTAAATTTTAACAGCATGTTAGTAATATTACTCCATAAAAATGAAATTTCAACCCATTAATGTCAAATATTAATTATATTTCTAGACCAAGCCTTAGTTTTACCTAATACTTGGTTCTTAATCAAAACAGTCCATGGCGTAATTTAGTCAAGCACTATGTGTGCGTTGTTTTGAAACTTTCGTACCATAGCCATTTGTTTATGCTATAATCCCATTTTAACCTCCTTATATCTCATCACTACCAAACCTATCCCCAATGCTCTATTTATGGTCCATAACAACCAACTATTTAGTAAACTAATTGATTTCAAAAACTCCAACTTTCAAACTTTAATATATGGAGCATGCAAGTCTTCTATCACAATCAATCATAACTCCAACATATAATATGAGCATGATCCTAATATAATACACCAACTGATTTTCAAAATTATATACATACAAATTGACTTTTAAGGCTAACTCAACTTACCAACCTTACTCATTTGTAAAACAATATATACATGAAACTTTCTAACTCGGGATGCACTTTTCATTTTGTTTTCCTTTTTTTCCTTTTTTCTAAAGAGAGATAGATGCCTCAGATAAAATTTACAAATAACTACTTTTACCTTCTTACCTTCAATTAAAACAAAATGAGCAAAGAACCCCCCCCCCCCCCCCACCCCTCCCAAAAAAAAGAAAGAAGTATTAAAGTAAAAAAAATTGAAAAGAAAACAAATATTCATTACTCGATTAATGCAGATTTCTACAGTATCTTAAACAGTCAAAGAAAAAGAAAGTAACATTTCTGCTAAAAAGGTCAATAAACATGATTAATGCAGGAAAAAAAAAGAAAGAAAAAGAAAGCTAAAAATTTGTAACAGATAACATGGAAAGAGGCATGTTAAGTTCTGCAACTGTGCATCCCAGAGTTTTGGTTCTCTCTTATATTCATGTGCTAGCAAAGGTCAAATTGAGGTGCCCTAATTAAGTAGGTGTCATAACCGTGGAAATCATATCGTGGCCATCAAATCGCTACAGAATAAAACATGAGAATCTTGTGAAGGTGAGTGTTATAAAATTGAATAAACTTGAATAACCCACTTCATAAAATGGAATAAACATATTAATAACCCAACTTCTAATATTATATTTCTAAAATTAATAACCCAACTTCTAAAATTTTCTTAGCAACCTTGAGCTATCAAATTATATATACCTAACAGTAACAGCTAATAAAGAATCACCTTGAGCTATCAAATTATAAGCAAGCCATAAATCATCTGCTTCCTCTAGAATCATCTGTTTAATTAAATTTAAAACCAAAATTATTAAAAACAGATACCCAATAAGCAAAATTCTCTCTGATTAGGGATAAAAAAAACATTTCCTATCAATTAATCCACAATAAAATGATTCCATTGACCAAATATATAATAGAAATCAATAAAGTGAACAGGTTAACACGAATTATGAATAGGTCGGGCAAATAAATTATCTAACTAATCAACCACATCAGAGGTATGCAAATAGTTTTGAAGCAAAATCAATACAAATTAATGTTGAAAGCAAAATGACAGTTAAAATGTCACTTGAATCAAGAGGACTCTACATAGAAGGTATAGATAATATGCCTTAAGTTTGGTAATAAATGAATCAAAATTATGCATAATTTAATGACAAAATCAAAGATATCACAGCTTTGTCTAGGGTTTAGTACCTGGTAAATGGCCACGGAGGGAGCGAGCGTGAAGTAGGCAAACTTAGAGGGAGGAAGAGAAACACCAGTGCTGCAATAAATCACCAGACCTAAAATGAAGAAATAGAATGAGGGAAAACTAAAATGAGAGGGGAATTGGAGAACCAAAACAAAGAGATCAAAAGGGAAATTGAAGACCTAAAACGAAAGAGGGAAAGGAAAGAGGGAAATTAGGAAGTCCATTGTTCTTGCCTCCCACAAATAATGGAATTAGTTTGATAAATTAAGCACATAAACTCATAGATTTGATGTTGTCAACTCGAGAGTTGGCGTGGGGCACCTCTTTGACCTCCCAACCTTCTGGAAGTTTGAAGCACGAGGTGGTAATGGCAGAGGAGTTACGGAGCAGGACAGGAGGCGGCAGAGGGATTATAAGGATTAGATGTAGAATGGGTTAGGGTGGAGAGGTATAAGGTTTGGAAAGGTATAAGGTGGAGAGAATGAGGAATAAGCAAATGACTGAAACCCTTGTTTTATGTCTAAATCCCCTCCGTGTTTTTTTTAATGTTTTTTAAGGGGTAGATTTATCCCAAATTTTTGATGGTCCCGATCTTTTAATATGCTTGAGCGGGAAATTAAGTTTTTTCAAATTCAGTTCTATTTTGTATAGATAGATGGGATGAGACATGTGATGAGATAGAAGATGTGACAAAGCAGTCTTGACGGTATCATTTGCTTGTATTTTAGGTAAAAAAAACCTATAAGGGATCTGTAAAACTAGGGAAAAAGCGAGATACTCTACTCATCCCACAAAAGAAAGTCTCATTAAACTTTTATCCTAGTTAAAGCAAAATTCTATAATTTAAATGGTGGTGTAAAATTATGTTAATTTTCAAAATAACAATTTTGTACTTACTGATACTTATTTAAGTAGTTTATTGGGAGTTGTGTTTACACTCTTAAATTAACTCCACTTTTACTTTACAAATTCAAACAATTATCACAGTATTAAGCAAGGAATTTTGAATTAATTAACTAAATTAATAAGAATAAACAATGAATAAAAAGTTTCAGTTCTTCAGTTCAGTATCACCTTTTTCCAATAATAGATTAATCAAGTGTAACATTATTTGTAACGCCCCCAAAACAGGTATACATCATCCATCTTGAGTCGCCAGATACATGGTACATAAATCAAATACAAACTTAATTATACAACTGTCGTGTAAAATATGACAAAACATATGCTATGAGTTTTAATACAAATATTATCATCTAGATAATATACACACTCAATAGAGTCCTCATTACATTTATTATCACACTATTTTATAAAATAGTGAGGACTATTATGACACCATCTCGGACCATCACTCCGTTCCCCGACTAGTCCTGGCTACGTTCTCATTTCCTGAAGAGAACAATGAAAGCAAAAGGGTGAGCTCAACTAGCCCAGTAAGAAATATTATGACTAAGATAATGCAGAATAAATTATCGTTAGCCTTCAACAATGTTAAACTGATAGAATATAATAGACAACAAGTTTAACTGCAACGGAACAAACAATCTATTAGAAGAGTCAAGTAGAGCATAAAATCTACTATCTTCTATGATTTAAAAAGATTTTCATCAACTTTATCGCTGAGACTCAGCTTAATAAATAAACCACATCATCCCTGCACCACAACCAAGGATATTCATATAATCATCAATGGTCATGATTATACCGAATAATCCCTGGTCATAATCATACCATCAATTGTCCACCAATGAACTACAGGCCAATGAGGACTTTTACCACATCATTCGTCACATTACGGTCATGATTATAACAAATAATCCTTGGTCATAATCATACTAAGTCAATTTATGCACGTAAGACAAAGATTACTTTAATCATAATATAAGCATGAGGATGATGACAATGACATAATAATTCAAAAAAATAAGTTCAAGGATAAATTTTAAAGATTTATAATTTAATTTATCCAGAAATCAATAATGTCCAAATTTTCAACATGATACTGCTTTGTAGAGTAAAATTCAAGAATTCTCAAAAGAAAATTTCCATGAAAAGATACTGGATGAAGCACAAATATCAAGGATATTCCACTAATTTCATGGAGTACAGAAGCCAAAACTTTAACCAACTGAGTATAATAGAATATATGAATCAGAATGGATTTTCGCCTTCGCCATGCGGAATCCACGTAGATAGATCATTTCCACAATTTAATAAGGAATGAATACGAAGGATCATTCACCGTGTATGTGGTAATCCATATAGACATGTTATTCCAATGTAATAATAAAGAATGGAATAATGTAAGAGTTCACCATGCATTCGATGAATCGAGATGTATGGCGAGTTATTCCAATGTAATAATAAATAATGGAACCAAGTCACGCCAGTCTACGATGTACGTGATATTCTAACGAATAATAAAAAGATTGGAACCAGTCATACGTAATCCACACGCATGTGATATTCCAAATGTAATAATAAATAATGGAATAACAATGTAATTTACCAGTATATACGATAGATCGCACAAATAGGTTATTCCAATGTAATAATAAAGAATGGAACCAGTCATGATAATCAGATGCAGCATGTGATATTCCAATAGAATAATAAAGAATGGAATAATGTAAGAATTTCACCATGTATGCGGTGCTTAGCATGATAAAAGTTATTCCAACACAATAATAAAGAATGGAATAATGTAGAATTTCACCATGTATGCGGTATTGTGATGTATGTTTATTCCAATGTAATAATAAGGAATGGAATAACAATAGCTCTCTTCATGAATACGAAAGAAATAATACCCCTTACCTTAGAAGAAAACTGGATACTGGAATAGTGAGGTACCAGACTTCTCTTCTTCTTTCTCTCTATAATTTCTCTCTATAATAATTGTTCTATAGCTTTAGTGAATTGGTGAGAAATGAAGGAAGAATGAGCTTCTATTTATAGAAAAATATAGTTTCGATAATTGCACGTTTTGGGGCTCGAAATATAACAGTATAATACCTTCCTCTTTTCCTTCATTTTTAATTTAGTCCTGTAAGTATTATCAAACTTTCACCACCTCCCCTAATAGTAAATCATGTGAATCAATAGTTCTAGACATGTGAAAATACAAATTACAGTATAGTACCTCCATCTATACCTCCATTTTTAACTTAGTCAAGCAAGTATTATCAATCTTGCACCAACTCCCCTAATAGTAAATGAATGTGAATCAATAGTACACACATGTGAAAAAATAGTTATAATCATGTGAATTAATAGCAATTAATTGCTCATTTATCCGATTAATTACCCGACTGGTCAGTATAACTTCCATACATCAATTAATATCAAAATAAATGTCAATTTCCACTAAAACTAATAATTTCCACAAAATGGAACTATCAATTCCATCTTTGATCAACATGAACTTATTCATCATTAATATTATAACTCACAATATTTAACAACCAGGTCGTTCTCAGGAAAGAGGGGGCTTTCCGATAAGGATTTCTCCTTATTGGCGCGCAATTAGGTGACCAAACCTCTCATTGATAGAACTTTTAGACATTGTCAATATTGCAAATAATAATATAAATAACTTTTTCGTCTCAATTATTGATTTAATAATATAACATATTATACAGATGATACTGTGACAATAATTGAGTATAACTGAGTGACTTCTCACGTAAGCATCAATAATCAATACCGTATGCTACTAAGCAACCACGTGTATTACTGTACTTTTACTACTGAGTAGTTCAACAGTTTTAACGATAACACTTCCGCCGTTATTTTTATAAAAAAATAATTATGTCATTTTCTTATTACGACAATACTTTCGTTGTGGGGTACACCAATTATTGTGATGTCGTATGAATATTCCCTGTTAAAATGAATATTCCCCAACAAATTGAATATTATATAACCACTTGCTTACTTTGCAAAATTTTTAAATATTACCCACAACTCATTATATCAAATCCACACCATAATATTCAAAAATATATTTCGAGAAAATTATTCTTTATTCATAAAAGTTGAGGTCTTACAACCTCCCCTTCTTATGAAATTTCATCCTCGAAATTAGGGTACGTACCTCGTATATCGAAGAGGTGAGGATATCTTGACTTCATCTCAGATTCTAACTCCCAGGTCATTTCTTCCACATCCTGGTTTCTCCATAAAACTTTGACTTGAGGTATAACCTTGGAGCGTAGAATATGATCCTTCTTATCCAAGATTTTAACAGGTAACTCTTCATATGTTAAATCTTCCTTTATCTCGTCTGGTTCTAATTCAATAATGTGGTTCGGGTCTTTCACATATTTACGTAACATAGATATATGAAAATCGTTATGAACACGAGACATACTTGGCAGTAATGCGAGTCTATAGGCCACATTTCCTACTCGCCCAATGAATCGAGGACTGAGCTTTCCTCTCTTTCCAAATCTCGTAACTCCTTTCCATGGAGCAACACGTAACAACACACATGATTTCCAATATTGAATTCCACGTCCTTTTGATGAAGATCAACATAACTCTTTTGTCGATCTTGTGAGGTTTTTATACGTTGTCGAATCGTTTAAATCTTTTCCGTAGTCATACGTACCAAATCCGGTCCCAACAATTTTTCTTCACCCACCTCATCCCAGCATACTGGAGAACGACACTTTCTTCCATACAACGCCTCAAATGTAGCCATGCCAATACTTGTTTGATAACTATTATTGTAGGAAAACTCCACCAATGGTAAGAACTTGTCCCAACTTCCCTTTAAGTCAAGGACACAAAGTCTTAATAAATCTTAAAGAGTTTGAATAGTCCTTTCCGACAGCCCGTCCGTTTGAGGATGATATGCCGAACTAAATCGTAAATCTGTGCCCATAGCTATTTGCAAACTAACCCAAAACCTTAAAGTGAATCTTGGGTCTCGATCAGAAACTATGGATACTGGCATACCATGAAATCTTACAATCTCATTTATGTACATACTAGAAAGACGTTCAAGTGTATAAGTTTCTCGTATCGGTAAGAAATGAGCAGACTTGGTCAATCTATCAACAATGATCCAAATCGCATCTATACCTTGAGAAACCTTGGGAAGACCAGTAACAAAATCTATGGTAATGTGCTCCCACTTCCATTCTGGAATTTCAAGTGGTTGTAATGGACCTTTTGGCACTTGATGCTCCGCCTTGACTCGTTGATAACTTAGACACCTTGAGATAAACCCCGCTATCTCTCTCTTCATATTGCTCCACCAAAATGTATGTCGAAGATCACAATACATTTTGGTACTCTCGAGATGGATTGCAAACGGTGTGTTGTGCGCCCATCATGATTTTATACTTCAAGTCAGAATCGTTAGGAACACAAAGTCTGGAGTTGACTCGAAGTATTCCTTCTTCATCGATTCTTGCTTCCGAAATAGCACCTTTGTGACGCCCCCAAAATTAGGTATTCATCACCCATCTTGAGTCATCAAATACATGGTACAGAATTCAAATATAACTTAATAATACAGTTGTCGTGTAAAATACGACGAAATATAAACTGAGTGTTTTAATAATAATATTGTCATCTAGACAATATCCACACCCAATGGAGTCCTCATTACATTTATTGTCACACTATTTAACAGAATAGTGAGGACTACTAATGCTATCATCTGACCGCCACCCGCTCCCCGACTAGTCCTGGCTACGTTCTCATTTCCTGAAGAGAACAGTGAAAGAAAGGGTGAGCTCAACTAGCCCAGTAAGAAATATTATGACTAAGATAATATAGAATAAATTATCATCAGTCTTCAATAATGTTAAACTGATAAAATACAATAGACATCAAGTTTAACTGCAGCGGAACAAGCAATCCATTAGAAAAGTCAAGTAGAGAATAAACTCTACTATCTTCTATGATTTAAAAAGGTTTTTCATCAATTTTTATCGCTGAGACTCAACTTAATAAATAAACCACATCTTCGAATCATTCCTGTACTACGGGCCAAGGATATTCATTAAATCATCAATGGTCATGACTATACTGAATAATCCCTAGTCATAATCATACCAAGTCCATCTCTGCACGTAAGCCAACGATATACAACTATAAAACCAACAACCAACAGTCCATCTTTGCACATAAGCCAAAGATATACAATTCAATAATCCACAGTCCATCTTTGCACGTAAGCCAAGATAACTTTTATCACCATATAAGCATGAAGATGATGAGAATGATATAAACATTAATCAACTGAAAACAAGGATAAATATTAAAGACTTTAAATTTATTCAAATATTATCAATCACATAGTAAATTCATAATCTAATATTATTAATATCATAACAATATTTTAATCACGTCTTAAACTTATAAACAATTTATTTCAATTGTTTATACTTTACCAAATAATGCATTTAATCATTCAACAATGCCATACTCATAAGATTTCATCACCAATGATCAAATCACTCATCAAAAATTTGCATATATCTTATATAGGATTTTAAAGCCCTAAAATCCTATTTACCAATTCTTCAACTCTACATAACATATTTAACTCATATGTTCGTAACTAAACTATTTTCATGAGAAATACCAAATCAGTCCCAAATCTTGGCAGAATCTTACACATGTTAACGTGAGATTCCAATTTAAATTTCATGGTCATCAGAGTTATAGAACTCCGGTTATAGCATTTTTTGTCAGAAAAACCTAAATATTCAAATGGTCATAACTTGCTCATTTTAAGTCGGAATAAGTTCATTTTTGGACAGGAGGTACTTTATACCATATACTTTCATGTCCCAAAAGGCCAGAATTTTTCTCACAAATTAAATGGCCGAAACAGCCTCTTCAAATTTATGGGCAGTAGCCTTTTTGCTATTTCCAGATTTTACATCCT
This sequence comes from Panax quinquefolius, assembly GCA_020205615.1. Taxonomy (NCBI): domain Eukaryota; kingdom Viridiplantae; phylum Streptophyta; class Magnoliopsida; order Apiales; family Araliaceae; genus Panax; species Panax quinquefolius. Next base: position 44,623,111 of record CM035163.1, on the reverse strand, counting down.
TTACTAAAATCAGTCCACACAAAAATCTACAACACCTTTTTCCAGTGATTTCACTTGGATAAGTTAGGACACTCATAGATATAACTCTAGAACTTGACCACACTCAAAAATTCAAAATATAATAGGAGATATGGTCAATTGAATTTCATATTCCATTTTCATCAAAATCTGATTTTTCAACCTTTTGTGATTTCTAAGAAACTTTCATGTTTTCACATAATAACCAACATAACTAATTATAACACTTACTAATACTACATATACCATGATTTTCATCAGTCCAATGCTTTTATTATGACTTTCATCATAATCTACTTAAACAGATCATTTCCACAATTTAATAAGGAATGAAATACAAAGGATCATTCACCATGCATGTGGTAATCCACATAGACAGGTTATTCCAACAGAATAATAAAGAATGGAATAACAAAAGAAATCACCATGCATGCGATAGATCGCACCGACAGGTTATTCTCAATAGAATAATAAAGAATGGAACCAGGTCCGGCATAAACGCACAGACAGGATATTCCGACAGAATAATAAAGAATGGAATAACAACATAAATCACCAGGTATACGAAAATCCGCGTATATAGGTTATTCCAACAGAATAATAAAGAATGGAATAACAACAGACTTCGCCAGGTATATGGTAATCCGTGGTATATAAAGTTATTCTAATGTAATAATAAATGGAACCAGTCGCAAAATTTGCAATTTACAGGATATTCCGGCTACGAAATAATAAAGAACGGAATAATAGAATAATTTCATCATGTATGCGGTATTAGATAAACAAAGTTATTCCAACATAATAATATATAATGGAATAACAGAAGGATTTCACCAAGTATAGGGTATTCCGCGTATACAGGTTATTCCAACAAAATAATAAAGAATGGAATAATGTATGATTTCACCAAGTATAGGGTATTCCACATGATACAAGTTATTCCAATAGAATAATAATGGAACCGAATCGAAGAAATTAAGACCGACGTGATATTCCGGCGTAATAATAAAGAACGGAATAATAGAAGAATTTCACCATGTATGCGGTACTTAGCATAAACAGGTTATTCCAACATAATAATATAGAATGGAATAACAGAAGTTATATTCATGAATAAGAAAGAATAAGACCCCTTACCTTAGAAAGAAGTTGGATACTGGAGTAGTGAAGTAGCAGAATACTTTTCTTCTTTCTCTCTATAGTTTCTCTCTCAAGAGTTTCAGTGAATTCGTAAGAAATAATGAAGGAATGAGCTTTTATTTATAGAAGAATGGACTGAATAGTAACTAACTCATGAACGATCCAAATTAATTTACTTTTAAATGGAAGGTTCATATTGATTTACTATTAAAACTTAAAGCAACGGTCCATACTGATTCACTATTAAAACTTTAAACCAGCGATCCATATTGATTCACTATTATAACCTTCCACCAGCGGTCCATATTGATTCACTATTATAACTTTCCACCAGCGGTCCATATTGATTCATAACTTCAACCAACAGTCTGTAAAATTAGCACATCTCCTCATGGAATAATATTGTACCCAAAAATAATTTGGACCGAAAATAAATATATTGTTCAGGTGAATAGTACCCCATGAATAGTACTCGTGAATAGTAACTCATGAATAGTAACTCATGAATAGTAACTCATGAATAGCAACTCGTGAATAGCAACTCATGAATAGTAACTCGTGAATAGTAACTCGTGAATAGTAACTCATGAATAGTAACTTATGAATAGTAACTCATGAATAGTAACTCATGAATAGTAACTCGTGAATAGTAACTCGTGAATAGTAATTTATGAATAGTAACTCGTGAATAGTAACTCATGAATAGTATTTTGACACGAAAAGTGTCCCAAATATCCGAGTGAACAATATAACCTCCAGACATCAATTATTATCGAACTAAATATCAATTTCAAATAATTTCAACACAATGGAACTATCAAATTCATCTTTAATCAACACGAACTTATCCATCATTAATATCATAACTCACAATATTTAACAACCAGGTCGTTCCCAGAAAAGAGGGGGCTTTTCGATAAGGATTTCTACTTATTGGCGCGCAATTAGATGACCAAACCTCTCCTTGACAAAATTTCTAGACATTGTAAATATTGTAATTTAATAATATGAATAACTTTGTCGTCTCAATTATTGATTTAATAATATAACATATAATTCAGATGATACTATGACAATAATCGAATCAATAATATGAGAGATATGATGCAACAACTACTACAACAATAATTGAGTATAACTGAGTGACTTATCACGTAAGTATCAATAATCAATACCGTGTGCTACTATCTAACCATACGTATTACTGTACTTTTACTACCAAGTAGTTCAACAATTTTAACGATAACACTTCCGCCGTTATTCTCATAAAAATATTTTTGTCGTTTTCTCAATCCGACAATAATTTCGTTACGGGGTCCACCAATGATTGTGTCGTCGTACGGATATTCCCCGACAAAAAGAATATTATATAACAACTTGCATACTTTGCAAAATTTATAAATACTACCCACAACTATAACATTATATCAAATCCACACCATAATATTAAAAAAATATTTCAAGAAAATTAAATATTTATTCATAAAATCTGGGGTCTCACAACTTTCTTGTACTTTCTTCCTCATACGTATCAGCTCCAGGTCTGTAGCTTGAGCAGCTTTAACTTTATCGATTAAAGTCGGTTCCACACGTATATTCGCCATCATCACATGGGTCCCTGGAGTCTTTAACTCTATTTCCATCCTTTTCAAGTCATACAAAATGGGCCTTTACGTTGACAATATTTCACTCGTGCCCGCATATGATCTTCTACTCAATGCGTCAGCTACTACGTTCGCTTTTCCAGGATGGTATTGGATGGTATGATCATAATCTTTCAACAAATTAAGCCATCGTCGTTGCCGCATGTTGAGTTCCTTTTGAGTGAAGAAATATTTGAGGCTTTTATGATCCGTATAGACCTCCAACTTCTCTCCATATAGGTAATGACTCCAAATCTTAAGCGCAAAAATGACTGCTGCCAACTCTAGATCATGAGTAGGATAATTCCTCTCATATTCTTTGAGTTATCGTAAGGCATAGGCTTTGACTTTCCCATGTTGCATGAGAACACATCCTAACCCTTTGCCTGAAGCATTACTGTAGATGACAAATCCCTTTGAGCCAGATGGTATTGTCGTAAGTCTTTGAAATGAGTCTTCTCTTGAGTTCTTGAAAACTCTTTTCACATTCCTCGCTCCAACCAAATTTTGTATCTTTTTGAGTCAGCTGAGTTAATGGAATAGCGATTCGTGAAAACCCTTCTATGAATCTCCGATAATGACCAGCTAAGCCGAGAAAGCTACGTACTTCGGTCATTGACTTAGGTTGTTCCCAGATTTGAATAGCTTCAATTTTTTTCGGGTTAAAAGATATTCCATGATTTGATATCACGTGCCCAAGGAATGAAACTTCCTCAAGCCAAAACTCGCATTTCTTTAACTTGGCATATAACTTGTTTTCACGAAATTTTTGCAGTATCAGCCTCAAGTGTTGCTCATGGTCTTCGCGGGTTTTGGAGTATATGAGGATGTCATCAATAAAGACGACCACAAAGTGATCCAAATATTCCTTGAATACTCGGTTTATCATATCCATGAAGGCAGCAGGAGCATTAGTCAATCCAAAAGAGATGACTAGGAATTCATAATGCCCGTACCGAGTTCTGAAAGCAGACTTTGGAATGTCATCAGTTTTAATCTTCAACTGATGATATCCGGAATGAAGATTAATCTTTGAAAAGAATTTGGCTCCTTGCAATCGGGTCAAATGGTCATTAATGCGAGGCAACTGCACTATATTTTTATGGTGACATGATTCAACTCCCGATAATTAATATAAAGTCGCATACTTCAATCTTTCTTCTTCACGAATAGAACAGGAGCACCCCAAGGAGACGTACTAGGACGAATGAAACCGATGTCTAACAATTTTTGTAGTTGGGTTTTTAACTCTTGAAGTTCAATTGGAGCCATTCGATATGGGGCTTTGGAAATGAGTTTTGTACTGGATTCAAGGTCGATACAAAATTTAATTTCATGCTCTGGGGATAGGCCAGGAAGTTCTTTAGGGAATACGTCAGGAAATTTATTAACAATAGAAATATCATTCAAATATGACGTATTTTTATTTAAATCCATGTCATGGGCTAAGAAAGCTTGACATCCGTTTTTCAATAAACGAATAGCTTTATGACTTGATATAACAGTAATTGACTTTAATGGTTTGGTTGCTTGAATTCGTATAATAGGTTGGTTAGGAATATGAACGCTAACAACCTTACGAAAACAATCGATTTTAGCATGATGAGTAGTTAACCAATCAATCCCTAAAATCACATCAAATGCAAGTATTTTCAAGGAAATAAGATCGACAGGTAACGTGCGGTTACCAATTTGAATCAAACAAGACTTATAAACCGTGGATGTAATGAAGGTTTCTCCCAACGGAGTTTCAACAGATAAGTCAAAGTCTAATTTCTCTGGAGTCAAATTTAAACGTTGAGCGCAAGTAGGAGAAATAAAAGAATGGGTAGAACCGGTATCAAATAAAGTATAAACTTCGCTAAAGTTTATGATTAGCTTACCCGTGATCACCTCGCTTGAATTCCTCGCTTTTTGGGAGGTTACGACAAACGCTCTCCCTTGAACTACCGATTTTGTCTTGTCTGGGACACCCTTTGATGCCTCCATCCCAACTGAACTTGACTTTGGTGCACGAAAAAATCTGGCTAGGTGATCTTCTTTTCCATAATTATAACACGCTTTGGACCGCATCACGCAGTTTGGACTGATATGTCCTTCCCCTCTGCATTTGTAACATACGATCGGCGGTCGTTCTCCTTCCTTAACAACAGGTGCTGGTGCTGACGTCTTTCCATCCTTATGAATCTCCTCTTCTTGAAATGTCCACTCTTATTATCATGGCCATGATTACCACTGAAGTGATTATCATTTCTGGCATGTTGATTCCCTCCACGTTTGTTGTCACCGCTTCGATGACTGCTACCACTAGTATTATCGACTTGTCGGTTGCTCTCTCTTAGTTGGGTTGACTCATTATCGCGGTCCAATAACTGAGCCCTACTCACAGCATCTAAATACAAACACAGTTTGTAAAAAATTAGGTATTGACGTATCTCGGGTTTCAAACCTCTTAGAAACATCCATGCCATTCTCTCGTCATTATCAACCAAGTGGGACGCAAACCGAGACAACTCAGCAAATTAGCTTCGTACTGTGCCACGGTCATATTGTTTTGCTCAAGCTTGATGAACTCTACCTCCTTCATGTGATGAATACTTTTAGGAAAGTACTTGTCATTTGAGCAGTTCTTGAACTTCTCCCAAGACATCTTCAAGTCTGGCGGGTTGAGTACGCTTCAGATTCCCACCAGTAATCTGCCTCTGCTCGCAACATGAAGGTGGCAAATGGAACCTTTTGCTCCTTAGACCATCCCAAGACATAAAATATCTTGTTGATCTGCTTTATCCACATCTCCGCCTTAAGTGGTTTTGGCTCTCCCAAAAATTCCGGTGGTCCCAACTCCTTGAACTGCTTAGCGGTGACCGTCTGAGAGTTGTCAGTGTTTCCACCTGCATTTTGGACAGGAGCCGCCCTCGCCTGATGTTGCATGAATTGCATAAAGCCTCTGAACGTCCCATCGTTCATCATTTGAACATTGTTGTTTACCTGAGGATTATTGTCCTCTTGTTTCACATTATCCTGGGTATTAATCTATGTTGACTCCACGGTCTCATGTGCTTCATTGTTTATCTCAACATTTTCGGATGCCATTTTCAAATACTGCCACAAAACAAGGGTTAATTACATATCACATATTATCCCTATACTCTGACCAACCAATTAAATACCAAAAAAACTTAGGTAGGTCATACTAGAGAAGGAATTCCCTATCTCTCCCCTCCTAGTTCTTGTCTCATATCTCAGCCAGGGATCATATCCCTAAGCTTTGATACCAACTGCGTCGCCCCCAAAACAGGTATACATCACCCATCTTGAGTCACCAGATAAATGGTACATAAATCAAATACAAACTTAATTATACAACTGTCGTGTAAAATACGACAAAACATATGCTATGAGTTTTAATACAAATATTGTCATCTAGACAATATCCACACTCAATGGAGTCCTCATTACATTTATAATCACACTATTTTATAAAATAGTGAGGACTACTATGACACCATCTCGGACCATCACTCCGCTCCCCGACTAGTCCCCTGCGCTCGTCTCATTTCACTCAAGAGAACAATGAAAGCAAAAGGGTGAGCTCAACTAGCCCAAGAAGAAATATTATGACTAAGATAATGCGTAATAAATTATCGTTAGCCTTCAACAATGTTAAACCGATAGAATATAATAGACAACAAGTTTAATCATAATGAACAAGCAATCCATTAGAAGAGTCAAGTAGAGAATAAAATCTACTATCTTCTATGATTTAAAAGATTTTCATCAACTTTATCACTGAGACTCACTTTAATAAATAAACCACATCATCTCCGCACTCACTACCAAGGATATTCATGTAATCATCAATGGTCATGATTATACGTAATAATCATCGGTCATAATCATACCAACAACTCGTCCCACCAATGAACTACGTGCCAATGAGGACTTTTACCACCTCATTCGTCACATTACGGTCATGATTATACCGAATAATCCCTGGTCATAATCATACCAAGTCCATCTATGCACGTAAGCCAAAGATGACTTTAATCATAATATAATCATGAGGATGATGACAATGACATAATAATTCAATAAAACAAGTTCAAGGATAAATTTTAAAGATTTATAATTTAATTTATCCAAAAATTAATAATGTCCAAATTGTCAACATGATACTGCTTTGTAGAGTAAAATTCAAGAATGCTCAAAAAAATATTTCCATGAAAAGATACTGGATGAAGTGCAAATATCAAGGATATTCCACTAATTTCATACAGTATAGAAGCCAAAACCTTGACCAACTGAGTATAATAGAATATATGAACTGTAAATGGATTTTCGCCCGCCATGCGGTAATCCACGTAGACAGATCATTTCCACAATTTAATAAGTAATGAATACGAAGGATCATTCACCATGCATGTGGTAATCCACATGACGTGTTATTCCAATGTAATAATAAAGAATGGAATAATGTAAGAATTCACCATGCATGCGATAGAATCGCATGCATACGTTATTCCAACAGAATAATAAATAATGGAACCAAGTCACGCGTAATACGCATTTACATGTGATATTCCAATGTAATAATAAAGAATGGAATCAGGTCATGCGTAATCCACGCATGCATGATATTCCAAATGTAATAATAAATAATGGAACAACAATGAATTCACTGTGCATGCGATAGATCGCATGCATGCGGTTATTCCAATGAATAATAAAGAATGGAACCAGGTCACGCGTAATCAGATCGACGGATATTCCAATAGAATAATAAAGAATGGAATAACATGTAAGAATTTTACCATGTATGCGGTATTGCGATGATGAGTTATTCCAACATAATAATAAAGAATGGAATAATGTAAGAATTTCACCATGTATGCGGTAATTGATGATAGGCAAAGTTATTCCAATGTAATAATAAGGAATAGAATAACAATAGCTCTCTTCATGAATACGAAAGAAATAATAGCTCTCTTCATGAATACGAAGGAAATAATTCCCACACAATGGAACTATCAATTCCATCTTTAATCAACATGAACTTATTCATCATTAATATTATAACTCACAATATTTAACAACCGTGTCGCTCCTGGAAAGAGGGGGCTTTTCGATAAGGATTTCTCCTTATCATGCGCATAATTAGGTGACCAAACCTCTCCTTGACAGAACTTCTAGACATTGTCAATATTGCAAATAATAATATGAATAACTTTGTCGTCTCAATTATTGATTTAATAATATAACATATTATACAGATGATACTTTAACAATAATTGAATCAATAATATGAGAGATATGATGCAACAATTACTGTAGCAATAATTGAGTATAACTGAGTGACTTCTCACGTAAGCATCAATAATCAATACCGTGTGCTACTATGCAACCACGCCAGACATCGTACTTTTTACTACCGAAGGTTGTTCAACAATTTTAATCTGCACACTTCCGTCGTTATTTTTATAAAAAGATAATTATGTCGTTTTCTTACTACGACAATACTTTCGTTGTGGGGTCCACCGATGATTGTGTTGTCATACGAATATTTCCTGTTAAAACTAATATTCCCCGACCAATCGAATATTATATAACCACTTGCTTACTTTGAAAAATTTGTAAATATAACCCATAACTATAACATTATATCAAATCCACACCATAATATTCAAAAATATATTTCAAGAAAATTATTCTTTATTCATAAAAGTTGGGGTCTTACATTATTTACCTTTCAATGAAACTAATAGCCCTAGGTAACAAGCTCTGCTACTCGAAACTCCCCTTAGATTGTCACTTAATGAAACAAGTTATTCAAAAAATTCTAACCATTATATAACCTAGAATAAGCTCTCTAGATTTAATATAACAGCAGCATTAAGAAATAGAGAATTATACTATTCCAAGCAACAAACACATAAGCTCAGATTATTTAACTCATCTTCTGACAATACAACAATACTCAAAAGGTTGTCCACAATCAGGTATTACTATAAACTACTTGTGATTAAGAACAATATCAATTACACGTAATATTATTCCTTAATCTAGCATATGATATTCGTAACCAATTCAATCTTGCAGAAATCAAATCAGTTAAGCTGAATAGCATTCAGAAATTAAATCAGATTATGAAGAAGAACTTTATGTGAGAAGAAATAAATAATGAATACTCAATTAACCATTAATTATAAATAAGGTTCAACATCCCTTAGAACTAAATAAAGAAAACTAGCCTGTCATGCTTCCATGTCTACACTCCAATGGTGTAGATAAGAGAATGTAGTAGATGATTGAATGATTAAAATCCTGACTATCATCCTCTATTTATAGTGCTAGATAAACACCTAAATCTTTTGGGAACTAAAAATCCAAATCCTAAAAGGATTTATAAATTACAACTAATTTTCATAAAGAATTAGAATCCAATTTGGAAATAAATCTTGGTCTAAAAATTACCTAAATCTAATAGAAATATCAATCCTATTCCATGTTGAAAGCTACCAAAATCTGCTTTTAAAAACTTTCCAAAAATCTAAGATTTTCCCGCCCAATTCACTGTCCCATTTCCTGCTGCCACGTCCTTTGGTAGAACGACCATAACTTTTGATCCGGAAGGAGTTACGAGGCTTGATACCTATCAAATCAAAAATCTCGACGAGATCTACAACTTTACTTCTTTGAGAATTGATAGATTCTGGCTGGATCAAGGTCGAAATTGGTCTCCAAGTGACTTCTATGTAAATTGCAACTCCAAACTTGGAGGTTCAATGTTCGTTTGGTAAAAAGATCCTAACTTTTTTATATGAACTCCGATCGAGATGATTCAAGATGTTCCAAAAAGCTAAGGAAGAATTCTACAATAAAATTCAAGTCCCAAGCCAAGACCATAAATCCAACTTAATGCTCCTAAAATCATTAAACACCTTAATAAGCTCATATACATATGAAACATGCAATAAAACTAAACATAAAGGAATCAAAATAAATGAAAAATACGTACTCATCAAATTCTCCCACACTTAGCCTTTACAGGTCCTCATGTAGACCAAAAGTTTGATTTTCAAAAAAATTCTATTCAACCATTATGTCAAAAGATTTCAAGATACAAATCATGACTTTTAACACTAAACTCAAAGAAATCTAATCAATGTCGCATCAGTTAACTCACAATAACAAACTTACCATTTTACCAACAAACTTCATTAAACCAACCTGTAACCACATAAAAAACTTTCCTACATTCCACATACTTACTCAACTTGGTTATTATGGAACAAAAATCATGCACACTAACTCACAACCAAGAATAAATTTTCCTTGCTTTTTAATTTTCTCATAGAACCTTTTCTTTAGCACAGATGAATGTATTTTCATGCTTTTCTCGCATTTTTTTTCTTTTCTTGACATGTGTAATGTCTCTTTTTCTTAGGCTTTTTAGAGTTACCCATGTAGTGAACTTTCCACCAACGACTCCCAAACCAGATGGTCTTAAGGCGCTGGGTGTAGATGTTAGGTTTGTAATATTCATGTGCGCAATCAAATTGCAAAATAAAGCGGAAGTGATTAAAAATCAGAGTTTAAAAATTTATAAACCATATACCCGGATCACCCTTTATGCACAATTATTAATTAAACGAAAAGATAAAGAATAAATCATACCCTTGAAGATCGAACTTCCTCAGGTACAAGTTCACCTCCAAATCCTTTCGCGTTCAATCTTGAATCCACCGGGTTTGGTTCCTTCCTTTGATCAACGTTAGCCACCCAAATTTTTGGCCTCTAGAGGTGATCCACCAAGGAAGAAGAAAATTCAAGAAGATGGTTGGTTGGCTAAACCCTAGTTTTTCTATCTCTATAGAAAGGGTGTACTCTCCCAACAATTGGAATTATTACGTATGTTAAAAAATCAACAACCCATACCACCCATAATAAGACTCCTCTTATTTATAGATGTGGGCAACCCACCTTAACAATTAAGGAATTGGGTTTTAATTAATTAATTCTTTTAATTAATTAAGCTCCCTAATCTTATTAGGGATAATTAATTAAACTCCTTTAACTAATTTTCCTTCCTAACCCAATTAGGAATAAATGAGAGTACTTATATTAAATTAATTCCTAAACTCTTTTAGAAATTAAAATAATAATAATTGTAATAATATTAATAAGACTCCTCTTATTAATTTATATTTAATATTTCTAAAATATTAAATAATAATATTAAGCTATTTAATTTATTCTATCACCATAGATTAAATTAAATATACATAACATATTATTACGATTATGCCATTTACTTCTTAAATAATTATTCTTCCTTTTATGGTGTGACCCTTTAGGTTCTCCATATTAAACCTATTGTGAATAAATCAATTAGAACAATTCTAATCTTATTTAAATAAATAAATTAAATAATTAATTTATTTAAATAAATAATATTTATTCTACAATAGGATAAGCCTCCCTAGCGATCAACGACTTTCCGTATAATATAGATTTCAACATTAATCATAAAAGAACCTTTGAGTAAATAGTTACTCAATGCAATTCAATCCTTCCACCATATAATGTCCCAATTAAATATAAGACATGGAATTACCACAAGTCTTATTTTATTTAATTATATGTATTTCGATCCTTAAATGCACAACTCAAATAATGCAAATTAGAAACTCCTTTCTAATTTCATTCTCGCTTGCCAAGGACTCACCGGGTTGTCATTATCGAATCACATAGGACATTTCTTCTTTTATTAGAAGTGGCGATTCTTTATCGATCATACATTATCTCCATGTACAACTTATTATACCCAAGCATACCCTTTGATATACCCTAAGGGTCTTAAGGAATAAGTCAAAGTATAACTCATCATACACAAGATACTATGATGATCTCAAGTCCAAGGATCACTTGACTACTATCACTTCAGAATTCCTATCGACAGTAAATAAAACTCCATTAGGTATTCCTTAGCGAGCCAATGCTCAAAGGAACTTATTCTCTAATAAGCACCTACATACTTGCTTTAGTGTTCCACACAAATGATCATGAGATCAATCATCCTCATCCAATGAGCAAGCAACATATGTACCAATCTATCCTGGATTCACTAATCCCCAATTTAGTAATCCAATGATTGGGAACTATTTTAGTTTTAAGCTTTCTAAGAATTTAGATCTCATTAGAATGATCATCATCATTATTCTAAAAGCATTGCTTAAAACTATGGGTTTATCACATATTATAAAACAAAGATCATGTAGATAATTAAAAGCCTTTAATAAATTAATACTTTTTATTAATAAATGAATAAGATTGTTACAAAGTATATGCTTTATCATCAAACATGATCGGCTTGTGTGCATACTACTTTCAATCTCCCACTTGCACTAAAGCCAATCGTCATGGTATCTTATACTCTTCTTCTCTAAGTTACGATTATCCTGTCCGTTGGATAAGCTTTAGTTAATGGATATGTAATGTTGTTCTTGAGAGTCCACTATCTCTATAGTGATTTCCCATCTTTCAATGATTCTAATAATCAAATGAAAGTGCCACAACACATGTTTAGATCCAAGATGAGACTTAGAACTATTCCTAGTTCTCAGAATGAACTTTTAATCCAAACAATCAACTTGCGGCTTCATTTATAGCTATATACTTTGTCTTTATCACTAAACCAAGAACTCTTTCATTGTTTGGAACCTTTCCAATTCATCGCACTAACTGCTCAAGGTAACCTTTACCTTAAAGTGGATTTTTCTGTCGTCTTGATCTGCTTTGAAAAACTTGAGTCATAAGCCCTCTAGTTTTAATTTAGACCCACCATGAATATGATCACATCCTTAGTGCTTGCTAAGCACTTTAAGATGTTTTTCACCGCCTTACGTTGATCTTCTCCTGAATACGACCGATCAACATCGTGTCTCATACATTTCATTGCATACATGATTGTCACTCATGCGATCTCTCTTCTTTGGAGTCTATGGGGACTATTAAGAGAGATACACTCCATAGCTCATCGACATGAGACATCTCTTGGAGTTTGCCATGCTAAACGACTTTAGCATCAAATGAATATACGTTCCTTGGGTTAAGTCGAGCATCCTCTTAAATCTATCTATATAGATTTATATCCCCAATTAAGATACTCTTCCAAATCATTCATGGAGGAATGTTTAGACAACTTTATCTTTACTGATTGTAGCATTGGTATGTCATTCCTTATCCATAGTATATCATCACGGTGCTCCCATTGTCCCTTTTGTACACACTAGAACTCTTACCTCATTGTATGTAACTCTGGATCATCATCTTCTATGATGCGTACCTCATCATCATCCACCATGATGAATCCATACCTCCTAGGTATCTTCTGTGACTATTCCGCACTTCACGATTCGGTTGTGGTACAATAGTCATCTACGTGTTCCTCTTATTCGACTTATAGTGTTTTGTGGTTCTTGAACTCTTCAAGATCTATTATCCTCCCACTAGCCCTTCAATGATAAAAACCTTTATCTTAGAAGGAAGCGTGTTTCGTAACAAACACCTTTTGCTAAGTAGGATTATAGAACATATACCCTAAACTTACTTTAGGATGTCCCACAAATCGACACTTGTCAAATCTTGTCCCAAGCTTATCTTTTGAAACCTTTTCACATAAGTTGGACAACCCTTATCTTAACATACTTAAGATTAGGAATCCTCCCCGTCCATAACTTTTATGGAGTCTTGGGGTAGAATTTTGAGGTTACCTTTTCAGTAGATATGCGTACCATTTCTAGGACATTATCCCAGAAGGATACTAGAATGTCGATAAAATCATTATGGACCGCACCATGTCCAACAAGGTACGATTTTTCCTTTCAGATACATCAATCAATTATTGCGTATCAAGATGTGTCAATTATGAGAAAACCATTTGAGATGATCTAGAAATTTATTGCACAAGTATTTATTCCTTGATCTAATCAAAGAATCTTAATACTTTGTCAATTTGTTTCACTTCTGAATTCTTTGAACCTTTCAAATAATTTATACTTGTATTTCAACAAATACACACATTCAACTCTTTGAATGATCATCTCCTTTTCTTATACTAATTTGTTCAATATGCAAAATTATTTTCATGTAAGTCAAGTATACAAAATTTATTAAGTAATATTCCAGCCTCTATACAAAACATTATTATTATTATAAATAGAACAACAATTGTTCTTAAATATAATACCAAATATTTCATTGTCCAACAATAAAATGGAAATAATATTTCTAACAAGTAATCGGAATAGAATAACAACTTATCGACTTAATAGATTTGCCCGTAGGGAGTGCTAAACTATAAGTTTCTATAGCTAATGCGTGAACCTTTGCTTCATTTTCCACACATAGGATTACTTATCTTTGTTTAGCTTTCTACTTCGCTTGGTCCTTTTCATAAATCTATATTTATGATAACCAAAGTCGGTATCCAATACCCAAGTAGAACCTCGACTTAAAGAAAATTTATTTCAATCATGAACAAAAATCAGATTATGAATCAAACTTCACTAAGCTTCTTTGGTTAGCCTCTGCAAGATGCTTCTTCGCTTTTCTTTCCAAGGTCCAGCTTATTGCGGTGGAAGTAAACTCATTTGCTATCCGTGACGCTTTGTTTCTTATTATCCTTTGTTTATGCCTTTCTATTTACCTTCTTTGAATCGCTCTTCTTTCGTAAGATCCTTTGGCCTCTACCAAGAAGACTTGATCTTTCTTGGTTGAAAGTGACTCTCAACATTTTTCAACATGTTAAGCAAATTAGCAAAGCTGATATCTAGCTTGTTCATATGAAAAATTCACAACAATTGTGAAAGGAGTCCGGGAGTGAGTGCAAGATCAAATCTTGGCTCAACTCTCCATCCATGACAAAACCAGTTGTCCTAATTGATCAATCAAATTGATTATGTTAAGAACTTTTTATCTGTACTATAGTGCCATTGGCTATTCTAGATCTAAGAGCTCCTTAGATATCTCGATATCTATCACCCCCCATTTCCTCACCATCAACTACTTGATGTGCGTGAATATATAGTAGGAGCATCCATAGTTTCATCGCCGACGCCGCTCATTACTCATAGATGCGAGCATGATGCATTGAGCCAATCAGCATCATCTTGCCACTTTCTAAAAGTAGCAATCTCTTCCTCGTAGGCATTGTCTGCAACCATTACGGTGGATAGGCGATTATGACATAAGATAGCTTTTCACCTATGAGAACTATTCTCAAATTCCTTAACCAATCCATTTAATTCGGTCCCCTTAATTTAGCATCTAATATGCTTCAAAGTGATAGTAATTTTAGACATTGTAAAATTTCAGAAATGAATTTGTAATTAACAACATTTTAACATACATTCTATTATTAATTACCAAAATAATTTAGGTCTTGTTTTAAATTGGTATCTCCCACTATTTTCTTCAAACTATATTACCTCACTTATATAGTTCGGCAAAATCTAATTAAAGATTTGCTAGTGAGAATAAGGATCCCATTTCAAATGTATATAGCCTTGTGGTGACACAACAAACTATATATAAATAAATAGGTAGACAACTTTTGTCAATTACATCAACTATGCAACTCCTTGTATTTTGCCTCTTAGATTATTTTGATCAAGTGGTGGCACATCCGAATCAAAATTATCCAAGTTAAGTCCGACCTAGCACTCCATATATTCAAAAAGAAAAATATCATCCTTGTGGTGACACAACAAAACAATATTGTTCAATTTTCTTTATAAGCATCAAATGTGATAAATTAACATCTTAAATACTTAATACTTGCCTTGTGGTGACACAACAAACTCATATTAAATATTTAATACTCTATTAATTTTATCATGCTAGAAGGAGACGTTCGATATTCCAAATATCTTTGAACGCTTAGACTTAATATAAAAATTGAGGGGTTTGTTATTAATTTGTCTCATTTGTTTAAGCGCATTTATATATATATATAAAATACGCGTCATATTAATAAACATGCGAAGCATGTTTGCATAATATATAATATATATATAGTATAAGCATGCACATATAGAATACTATATTCTACTCGGATTGATTATGGACTTTTATTCTAGTTTGGTTCACTAGAGCCACCAAGTGAACCAAAAGGTCAAACCCTAGGGGTGCAAGAAATAATATTTAAATATAACTATTACATTTAAACTTGGGTTTCTATTACAAACGGTCTTCAAGCGCTTCTTGTCCCTTGATCTCTAATTCTTCAAAATTAATTCTAAATATTCCTATTACAAAACTATTTAAAATAAATAGAAACCTTGATCGTGATCGAGGAGAAGTACATAGGAGGAGATAGAATTTACATTAAGAAAAATTAGAGCGCATTTAGGTAATCTGCAGACCCCATTTAATAAAACTCATACATTCATGCATCCAACTAAAATAAAATCCAATCACATTGGTCAATAGTCCATAATCAATCGCATTTATTATCATACACATCACCATATGCATCAATAAATAACATTCATCTTATGAATAATAAACATTTAATATATATATTGATATCATTTAATGGGCAAAATTTAGTTAGTATAAAATCTATTTTTGAATCAAAATAAACTCCTTTATTTTAATCCAAATTTAAATCAAAATAAAACTATTTTATTTTAATTTATCCAATTTTGAATAAAATAAACTATTTTATTTTAATCAAAATTTTAATCAAAATAAACTCCTTTATTTTAATTAATTATGGAATCCAATTCCATGTAATAAAAAAAATCTCTAATTAAAATAAACTCTTTTATTTTAATTAATTATGGAATCCAATTCCATGTAAAAAAAAATATTAAAGGAAACACTTGATTATATTTCCTATTCACAAATAAACTCTTTTATTTTGAATAATATGAAATCTTATTTCATATCTAAATAAACTCCTTTATTTAAGGAAACACGGATTTTCTTTCCTATTCACAAATAAACTCTTTTATTTTGAATAATATGAAATCCTATTTCATATCTAAATAAACTCCTTTATTTAAGGAAACATGGATTCTCTTTCCTATTCACAAATAAACTCTTTTATTTTGAATAATATGAAATCTTATTTCATATCTAAATAAACTCTTTTATTTAAGGAAAATAGAATCCAATTTCAACTCCAATTAGTTATTATGGAATCCAATTCCAACTCTAATTAGTTAGCATGAAATTCTAATTTTAAAATTAAAATAAAACTATTATTTTAAAATTAAAATAAACTTTTTATTTAAAATTAAAATAAACCTTTTATTTTAATTATAAAATTATTGAGAATAATATATATATATATATATATATATATATAACCAGTATATATATATATATATATATATATATATATATATATATATTAGTTACGGTATACATATTATATATATCTTAACCGTTCCTTTTCTTGGAAGTCCTGCAATCATGTAACTCCTGCCTTTTCATTTTTTTTTTTTTTTTTTTTCCGGAAACCGTGCATGTCCCTCTTTAAAAGTTAAGGACTATTATCTCTTTTTTTTTCGTAAATTTTATACAATAAAAAATATGCTCAATTAAATTGTTCTAAACACATATCAATATACATATCAAATTAAAACAATTAATAATTCGCATAAAGGTTTGGCTCTGATGCCACTGTTAGGTTTGTAATATTCATGTGCGCAATCAAATTGCAAAATAAAGCGGAAGCGAGTAAAAATCAGAGTTTAAAAATTTATAAACCATATACCCGGATCACCCTTTATGCACAATTATTAATTAAACGAAAAGATAAAGAATAAATCATACCTTGAAGATCGAACTTCCTCGTGTACAAGTTCACCTCCAAATCCTTTCGCTCAATCTTGAATCCACCGGTTTGGTTCCTTCCTTTGATCAACGTTAGCCACCCAAATGTTTGGCCTCTGAGGTGATCCACCAAGGAAGAAGAAAATTCAAGAAGATGGTTGGTTGGCTAAACCCTAGTTTTTCTATCTCTATAGAAAGGGTGTACTCTCCCAACAATTGAATTATTACGATGTTGAAAAATCAACAACCCATACCACCCATAATAAGACTCCTCTTATTTATAGATGTAAGCAACCCACCTTAACAATTAAGGAATTGGGTTTTAATTAATTAATTCTTTTAATTAATTAAGCTCCCTAATCTTATTAGGGATAATTAATTAAACTCCTTTAACTAATTTTCCTTCCTAACCCAATTAGGAATAAATGAGAGTACTTATATTAAATTAATTCCTAAACTCTTTTAGAAATTAAAATAATAATAATTGTAATAATATTAATAAGACTCTCTTATTAATTTATATTTAATATTTCTAAAATATTAAATAATAATATTAAGCTATTTAATTTATTCTATCACCATAGATTAAATTAAATATACATAACATATTATTACGATTATGCCATTTACTTCTTAAATAATTATTCTTCCTTTTATGGTGTGACCCTTTAGGTTCTCCATATTAAACCTAGGTTGTGAATAAATCAATTAGAACAATTCTAATCTTATTTAAATAAATAAATTAAATAATTAATTTATTTAAATAAATAATATTTATTCTACAATAGGATAAGCCTCCCTAAATGATCAACGACTTTCCAGATAATATAGATTTCAACATTAATCATAAAAAGAACCTTTGAGTAAATAGTTACCGTACAATTCAATCCTTCCACCATACAATGTCCCAATTAAATATAAGACATGGAATTACTGTCAAGTCTTATTTTATTTAATTATATGTATTTCGATCCTTAAATGCACAACTCCAAATAATGCAAATTAGAAACTCCTTTCTAATTTCATTCTGCCTTGGCCAAGGACTACTGGGTTGTCATTTATCGAATCACATATGACATTTCTCTTCTTTTATTAGAAGTGGCGATTCTTTATTGATCATACATTATCTCCATGTACAACTTATTATACCCAAGCATACCCTTTGATATACCCTAAGGGTCTTAAGGAATAAGTCAAAGTATAACTCATCATACACAAGATACTATGATGATCTCAAGTCCAAGGATCACTTGTACTACTATCACTTCAGGAATTCCTATTGATAGGCAAATAAAACTCCATTAGGTATTCCTTAGCGAGCCAATTCTCAACTTATTCTCTAATAAGCACCTACATATTTGCTTTAGTGTTCCACACAAATGATCATGAGATCAATCATCCTCATCCAATGAGCAAGCAACATATGTACCCCGATCTATCCTGGATTCACTAATCCCCAATTTAGTAATCCAATGATTGGGAACTATTTTAGTTTTAAGCTTTCTAAGAATTTAGATCTCATTAGAATGATCATCATCATTATTCTAAAAGCATTGCTTAAAACTATGGGTTTATCACATATTATAAAACAGCATCATGTAGATAATTAAAAGCCTTTAATAAATTAATACTTTTTATTAATAAATGAATAAGATTGTTACAAAGTATATGCTTTATCATCAAACATGATTGGCTTGTGTGCATACTACTTTCAGTAGAGACACCCCTAGGGCTTACTTATTCAAGTAATAAAGGCCACAAAAGTCGACTAGTCAAGCTGCTTTTATCCATCACACTTTTTAGCGTGAATACCAATTCTTCCCGAGGCTTGGATACCTTGTTATTTCGCACAATGGACATTGAAGCAGATTTTTCAATCATCAAATTTTTTTCTCATTTCTCTTTTCCCTTTTTTCCATTCATTATTTTTTTTACTTTTCTCCACATGGTTCTGCAATAAGCATAAGCAAGTTAAACAGATGAAAGTCATGAAATTAGTGCACATAGACAACTCCACAAATAACTTGGCTAAATAAACATGCTTCTCATATTCAAGTACTCGTGTATCACAAATTCCATTTAAATTAGTTACTATGGATCATAGCTTAGTTGTCATCATTCATTAACAAATTAAGCATCAAACATATTCTGAATTTTAGCATTAATTCTTAATCTTTGACTTTAATCCTCGAACACATAGGCAAATAGAATCATATATGGAAACCAAAAATTTTCAAAAGACATCAAAATTTTTAACTTCCCATCAATATTGGATTAATATCCCTAAATAAAATAAAACCTAAATCTCTCCCCCAACACTCAAACCTTACATTGTCCCCAATGTAAGAAAATCATGCATAGAAGAAAGAACTATTAGGTAACATGCAACTAAAAAAAATAAAGGGATAGAAAGATCAAATCTGAGTTCTTGGGTTGCCTCCCAAGCAGCTGCCCTTGTTTATTGTCATTGGCTTGACATCATCCTTCTCATTCTATGTAATCGGACTTGTGAACTTCAAGTGGACTGGTAACAATTCAATTCATTAGGAGCATCCTTTAGATCATGATTTTGCTCCATTCCTGCCCTTAAATCATTCTTGTATATTTGCTTAAGAGATTCTTGCACTATAGAGTCAACAACATCAGTAGCAAAAACAAATTAAATTAATATTACCAAGATACCTTTTGACTTCATATATGACAAATTGGACATGTGCATCATCCAATTCCAAGTTTAAGGACCCCTGGCATTTATCATTCACTATTTTTGATATTTGCATAGATGTATCATCTATATCCTCTTTGTAAGGATATGCAGAACTTATCAAATTATTCTCCTATGTTGGAAGATTGCATATTTAAAATTTGACGTTGAAAGCTAATAGTCATGATTATATGTAAAGTCCTTCAAAGGATCATATGTACAAGGACTTAGTGATAGATCAAATTTGTTAGGTTAATCTGGACTTTAATGTTTATCATTCTGTAAATGAATGTATAGAAGAAAAGATCAAAGTTATTAGGTTGATCTATATCTTGAGATGTAATAGATAGGCTTCAACTGAATCGTAGTCTATCGAGATCATTAAGAGATTGCAAAAGATAAGGTAGAATCGTAGAGCATCGAGGATCGTAGTGTATCTGCTTTGAAGGGCCTCTCCAAAGTCGTAGAGTAGTTCTAATGCTTGCCGAGCCAAGTCAGAGTACGTAGAGTGCTCTCAGAAGCGTAGAGTCTGCAAGTCAAGCAAGTGAAGATCGTAGTGTACCCGTACTTAAGAGAAATCATAGTGTTCTCATCTATCAGCACCAGATCAAGTACCAAGGTGGAAAGACACCACGATCAGAATCATAGTGCTTCATCTGTCTGTGTCAGAAGCATCGAGCTTCGTCCATTTGTTTAAAGATAAAAGACAACAAATATGGAATGAGTTAGACGTTGAAGACCTTGGGAGTCCCAATGACACAACAGTCATCCTTAGTATATAACAAAGAAACGTATTGAAGAAGCTAAGGAAAGTACTATGGGTCAGCAGAAAACACCTTTTCAGGTGTTAGGTGAGATAGCAGTCTGCTGTGTTAGTGGGCCAGTCTGCTAATCAAAAGTTGTGCAGAAAGTCTCCATCAAAGCTCAAAAATGTCAAATGCATTTAATGTTTCAACGGATGTCTTCAATGGATACATTTCAAAGACATCATATATACAAAGCTTCAGCAGATGAAAGAGATTATGCAAGTATTGAATTGATAGGTATTATATATTTTATATATTTTGATGATAACAATTATGTTTTAAATAAATATATAATTATTTATTTATTATTTTATTTTAATTATTTTCTGCTTTTACTTGAATTAATTTTTATTGACCTTGATAAATTATATGTCAAGTGTTAAATAAATTAATTCGTATAATGTTCAAGGCAAGGAAACCCTATTTCTTTTCTAAAATAAAGTTGGGAAAAATGTTTTCCATATATATAATATATTAGTATATATATAACAGTAGTATATACATATATATATATATATATATATATATGTTCGGATCGGTGCATACCCTTATCTTTACTCACTTCGCATTACCCCCTTTAGCGGCAATTTGACCCGGTGATGGTTTGGTCATATACAACCGTCGCTCATACTTTTAACGACGTTATATGTTATCCGTCGCTAAAAGTATGTATTTACTATTGTATTTAATCAAAACCGCCATCGGGTCCGTCGCTAAAGGGGGTGAGCACGGTGAGTAAGATAAGGGTATGCACTTGATCCTTACTTACTATATATATATATATATATATATATATATATATATATATATATATACAAAGAAGACTTAATAAATAGTGTGTGCATGATCATTTATAACTTATGTGTATAAAGTGTTAGCTGGCAACATTCTTTAAACCAAAACGTGCCATTCTTTTTGGGACCAAGTATGCTGGGAAGTTTTTGAATACCATGGTTAAAGTAATAAATGATAAGTAGTAGGAAAATGGCTCGGGCGGATTTTGCTCTTCTTCCGCGTGCAATTACTTCTGATCTGGTCCGTTAATTTCAAAAAATTATTGATCAAAACCGTGTATTCGAAAATCGGTTTTCAAAATAACAATTTTTCCCCAACTTCATAAAATTCTATAAATAGGGAGTATTTCATTCATTTGGTTTTTACCAATTCAGTGGAAAGCAAAGCATACTCTCCTTACCTACATTCTCTCTAAAGCTTTAAATCTCTTCTTACAAAAGTTCTGAATTTTTGAAGAGAAAAATTGGTCCAAGCATTGAGATAAGTTTGATTTCTGTTAAATTATTTCTTACTTGTTTCTTATCTATAGATATACAAATACATACTGTTCTACACAATTCTACATATCCATATTTCATCTATTTATCAAATAAAAGGATACTTGGGCGCCGCAAGCCTACGGAGATACACCTCTACGGAGAGGAATTCGAATCGTACGATTCCTTAAAGTCTTCAATAACCTTTTATTGATATTATTTATATAAATATCGTAAAATAGATACGACACTTCATAGCTAAAAACAACATTGAGATACTACTCCAAAAAGAGTAGTCATCCGAACCGGATTTGAGAATCGTAGTGATCTATTGAAAATATTTATATAAATATCAATTGTGAAAACTATAAGTTTTGTCATACATAGACGCCGCAAGACTACGGAGATACACCTCTACGGAGAGGAATTCGAACCGTACGATTCCTTATAGTACTAAGTGACATTATCTATAAAAGTTCACATAATAGATAAAATATTCTTATATATTATTTGAGTTAAATAGTAATATTTGTTATATCAGTCTATGCTTAACTAATACTTGATTTGATTTATTCTTTTATACAAATATTGATTCATTAAAATATACTTGGTAGAAACTATATAAGAAACAATTCTATAATATCCATAGAAAAACACTCTTTATTTTATAGAATTGTTAATTCTTTACAAAGTGCCTTAACATCTTATATTTGCTTAATCTAAAGCCTCAATGGATCTAAATAAAAAGTTCTATCTCCTTTAAAGAAGCTTATTATAAAAGTCCTTGAACTTTCATACTTATATATTTGTTCCTAATTTTCTATCTGCTTATTTGAGAAGCATTACTTTGTACTTAACTTTTATCAGCTTATTCAAGAAGTAATTTGTTGTAAACTTTTGTAAATCAAAAAGGATTAGAGTTGGTTTATTTTATGTACCTGTGAGAAAGACAAGTAATTCTTCAACCATGACCAGAGTCTTAGAGAGGTCAGCAAGAAGTTGGGTCACTAGTGTACTTGTGAGGTGAGGAAGAGGCTGTTGTTTCAAGACCAGATAATCGAATAGAACTATACTCAAAAGGTGGAACAACTAGACTTGAGGAATGAGCGGGAAGCTTGCTGTCCAAGATAGGATAGTTGAATAGTTGGAAGTTTGTCTATAAAATTTTGTAAAGGCTTCTCCGCCTGTTGAAGGAGTTGTTATTACTGATAGTAATAGGATCTCAAGTTCCAAGTAGGGACTTGAGACTGGACGTAGTAACATACCAAGGGGTGTATGTTATGAACCAAATAAATCTCTGTGCATTGTGATTAAATTTTTATTATCTTGTATGCTAATTGCTAAAACTGCTAACTAACAACTAAAAAATTCAAAAAGGCCTAAATATAAATTTTAATTTGTAATAATCTATTCAACCCCCCTTCTAGATTATTATTGACCTTTCAATTGGTATCATAGCAGTGCTCTTTAACTTATTTTTAAGTATATACAAGCATACCTAAGAGTATATCCATGGCCTACAATGCTACCGGTTGCGGGGAATGACTGTCTATGTCTAGACCTCCACTATTTGATGGTACCAATTTTGCCACCTAGAAAAACAGATTCAAAATCTATGCCAAATCCCAAGGAATCAAAATTTGGTGTGCCAACAAACGAGGTGTACAAATTCCAACCAAAATTCAAGGAGAAAAGACTGTCGAGAAAGACATATATGAATCCACTAGTGAAGAATAAGATATCATGAATATTGCATCCCGAGCGAAACAAGTGCTAACCAGCGCTTTGATAAAAAAAGAATACAAAAGAGTTAGTAACTGTAAAAATGCAAAAGAAATTTGGGAAAAATTGATTATAACCTATGAAGGCACCAATCACATCACAGAAACCAGAAAAGATGCTCTAATTTAAGAGTATGAAAGTTTCAAGCTTGAAGAAGGAGAAAAGATCATTGATATGGAAACTCGGTTTTCCAGAATCATTGATGAACTAGAGAAATTGGGAAATGCATACACTACAAATGAGAAAAATAGAAGAATTCTCAAAGCCCTTCCGTCCATCTGGAAAATGAAAGTCATTGCAATAAAAGAAATGTAAGATCTAACTACATATCCTATGGATAATCTCATTGGGATTCTTCGTGCCCACGAAGTTGATATGTTCGTCGAAAAGGCTGGATCAGATACAAATCTCAAAAAGAAAGGAATCACCTTCAAAGCTCTTTTGGTAGATCAAGAAAGTGATGATGAAGAATTAAATGAAGAACTTCTCAGTCTAGACAACAATGAAGTTGCTTTCACCGTCCGCATAACCTCAAGAGTAATTCAAAGCAAAGCAAGAAAATATGGCAAAGGCTTCATGAAAACAAACAACAACTTCAACAACTTCAAAGGCAAATAATTTTTCAAACCAAAGACGCAAGGAGGAAATTTCAAAGCAAATAACAACAACTTCAGAAGTACCAATCCAAATAAAAATTCAAACACATGTTTCGAATGTAAGCAGCCTAGACACTTCAAGAAGGATTGTCCAAAACTAGTCAACAACAAAGTTCTTGTAGCTGAAGAAGGATGGGATCTAAGTGACGAGGAAGAAACTGCTGAGCAAATCGAAGAAATTGCAAATCTCTGCTTAATAGCAGATAATGAGTCATCACCAAGATCTGAGGTAAATTCTAAACACTAACTGTCTAACACTTCATTTTCTTCATACACACTAGAAAATATAAATGAAGATTTCTATTAATTACAAGAATCTTATAGTTATATATACGGAAGTAATGAACTCGTTAAAAGAAGAATTAGAAAGATTAAGAAAAATAAATACAAGTCTTGAAATTGAAAATGGTAATTTAATTATCTCTAATGAAAGTTTAAATGAAATAAACTTAGAAAATAAAGAAGAATTAGAACAACTTAAGAAAATTAATAAGAACCTTGAAATAGAAAATTCCTCACTTATTATCTCAATTAAAAATCTTGACATTGAAAATTCAACACTTGTTGTAATCAATGAAGATAATCAAGTACAAGATCAAGTTGTAATTGAAGAAATTAAAATGAAAATTCAAGTTTAAAGTCGAAATAGAAAACCATAATTGCATAATTAAAA
>CM035163.1:44495585-44597474 GCA_020205615.1 Panax quinquefolius | reverse complement strand
TGATTGTGCCTTCATATGAATATTCCCTGTTAAAAAGAATATTCCCCGACCAATCGAATATTATATAACCACTTTCTAACTTTGCAAAATTTGTAAATATTACCCACAACTATAACATTATATCAAATCCACACAATAATATTCAAAAATATATTTCGAGAAAATATTCTTTATTCATAAAAGTTGGGGTCTTACAACCTCCCCTTCTTATGAAATTTCATCCTCGAAATTAGGGTACGTACCTGGTATATCAAATAGGCGAGGATATCTTGACTTCATCTCAGATTCTAACTCCCAGGTCATTTCCTCCACATCTTGGTTTCTCCACAAAACTTTGACTTGAGGTATAACCTTGGAGCGTATAATATGATCCTTCTTATCCAAGATTTTAATAGGAACCTCTTCATACGTTAAATCTTCCGCTATTTCGTCCAGTTCTAACTCAATAATGTAGTTCGGGTCTTTCACATATTTACGTAACATAGATATGTGAAAAACATTATGAACATGAGACATATTTGGCGGTAAAGCGAGTCTATAGGCCACAGTTCCTACTCGTTCGAGGATTAAAAATGGGCCAATGAATCGAGGATTGAGCTTTCCTCTCTTTCCAAATCTCGTAACTCATTTCCATGGAGCAACACGTAACAACACATGATCTCCAATATCGAATTCCACGTCCTTTCGATGAAGATCAGCATAACTCTTTTGTCAATCTTGTGAGGTTTTTATATGTTATCGGATCGTTTAAATCTTTTTCGTAGTCATACATACCAAATTCGGTCCCAACAACGTTGCTTCACCCACCTCATCCCATCATATTAGAGAACGACACTTTCTTCCATACAACGCCTCAAATGGAGCCATGCCAATACTTTCTTAATACCTATTATTGTAGGAAAACTCCACCAATGGTAAGAACTTGTCCCAACTTCCCTTGAAGTCAAGGACACAGAGTCTTAATAAATCTTCAAGAGTTTGAATAGTCCTTTCCGACTACCCATCCGTTTGAGGATGATATGCCGAACTAAATCGTAAATCCGTGCGCATAGCTTTTTGCAAACTAAACCAAAATCTTGAAGTGAATCTTGGGTCTCAATCAGAAACTATGGATACTGGCATACCAAGTAATCTTACAATCTCGTTTATGTACATACTAGCAAGACTTTCAAGTGTATAAGTTTCTCGTATCGGTAAGAAATGAGCAGACTTGATCAATCTATCAACAATGACCCAAATCGCATCTACGCCTTGAGAAACCTTGGGAAGACCAGTAACGAAATCCATGGTAATGTGCTCCCACTTCCATTCTGGAATTTCAAATGGTTGCAATGGACCTTTTGGCACTTGATGCTCTGCCTTGACTCGTTGACAAGTTAGACACTTTGAGATAAACCCCGCTATCTCTCTATTCATATTGCTCCACCAAAATATATATCGAAGATCACGATTCATTTTGGTACACCCAGGATGGATTATAAACGGTGTGTTGTGCGCCTCCATCATGATTTTATACTTCAAGTCAGAATTGTTAGGAACACAAAGTTTGGAGTTCACTCGAAGTATTCCTTCTTCATCGATTCTTGCTTCCGGAATAGTACCTTCTTGCACTTTCTTCCTCATACGCATCAGCTCCAGATCTGTAGCTTGAGCAGCTTTAACTTTATCGATTAAAGTCGGTTCCACTAGTAAATTTTCCATCATCACATGGGTCCCTGGAGTATTTAACTCTATTTCCATCCTTCCCAAGTCATACACAATGGGCCTTTGCGTTGACAATATTGCACTCGTGCCCGTATATGATCTTCTACTCAATGTGTTAGCTACTACGTTCGCTTTTCCAGGATGGTATTGGATGGTATGATCATAATCTTTCAACAACTCAAGCCATCGTCGTTGCCGCATGTTGAGTTCCTTTTGAGTGAAGAAATATTTGAGGCTTTTATGATCCATATAGATTTCCACCTTCTCTCCATACGGAGTAATGCCTCCAAATCTTAAGCGCTTGATTTGATTGCTTGACTCTAGATCATGAGTAGGATAATTCCTCTCATATTCTTTGAGTTGTCGCAAGGCATAGGCTATGACTTTCCCATGTTGCATGAGAACACATCTTAACCCTTTGCCTGAAGCATCACTGTAGATGATAAATCCCTCCGAGCCAGATGGTATTGTCAGAACAGGTGCTAAAATGAGTCTTTTCTTGAGTTCTTGAAAACTTTTCTCACATTCCTTTCTCCAATCGAACTTTGTATCTTTTCGAGTCAGCTGAGTTAATGGAGTAGCGATTCGAGAAAATCCTTCCACGAATCTCCGATAAAAACTAGCTAAGCCAAGAAAGCTACGTACTTCGGTCACTGATTTTGGTTGCTCCCAGCTTTGAATTGCTTCAAACTTTGCTGGGTCAACAGATATTCCATGATTTGATATCACGTGCCCAAGGAATGCAACTTTCTTAAGCCAGAACTCTCATTTCTTTAACTTGGCATAAAGCTTGTTTTTGTGAAGCTTTTGAAGTATCAGCCTCAAGTGTTGCTCATGGTCTTCATGACTTTTGGAGTATATGAGGATGTCATCAATAAAGACAACCACAAAGTGATCTAAATATTCCTTGAATACTCGGTTCATCATGTCCATGAAGGCAGCAGGAGCATTAGTCAATCCAAAAGACATAACTAGGAATTCATAATGTTTGTACTGAGTTCTGAAAGCAGTTTTTGGAATATCATCAGCTTTAATCTTCAACTGATGATATCCAGAACGAAGATCAATCTTTGAAAAGAATTTGGCGCCTTGAAACTGGTCAAATAGATCATCAATACGAGGTAACGGGTACCTATTTTTGATGGTGACATGATTCAACTCCCGATAATCAATACAAAGTCGCATACTTCCATCTTTCTTCTTCACGAATAGAACAGGAGCACCCCAAGGAGACGTACTAGGACAAATGAAACCAATGTCTAACAATTCCTGCAATTGGATCTTTAACTCCTGAAGTTCAATAGGAGCCATTTGATATGGGGCTTTGCAAAGGGGTTTTGTACCAAGTTCAAGGTCGATACAAAATTTAATTTCTCGCTCTGGGGGTAGGCCATGAAGTTCTTCAGGGAATACGTCAGGAAATTCATTAATAATAGAAATATCATTCAAAATTGACGTATTTTTGTTTAAATCTGTAACATGAGCTAAGAAAGCTTGACATCCGTTTTTCAATAAGCGAATAGCTTTATGGCTTGAGATGATGATGATTGATTTTAATGGTTTGGTTGCTTGAATTAGCATAATAGGTCAAGTTAGGAATATGAAAGCTAACAACCTTACGAAAATAATCAATTTTTGCATGATGAGTAGTTAACCAATCAATCCTAGAATTACGTCAAATGCAAGTATTTTCAATGAAATAAGATCGACGAGTGTAATGTGAAGGTACCGATTTGAACCAAACAAGACTTATAAGCAAAGGATGTAATGAAGGTTTCTCCCAATGGAGTTTCAACAGATAAGTCAAAGTCTAATTTCTTCGGAGTCAAATTTAAACGTTGAGCGCAAGTAGGAGAAATAAAAGAATGGGTAGAACCGGTATCAAATAAGGTATAGACTTCGTTAGAGTTTATGATAAGCTTACCCATGATGACCTCGTTCGGGTTCCTTGGGAGGTTACGACAAATGCTCTCCCTTGCTCTACCGGCTTTGACTTTTCTGGGATTGCCTTTGGTGACTCCTTCCCAGCTGGACTTGTCTTCGGTGAACGATAAAATCGGGCTAGGTGACCTTCTCTTCCACAATTGTAGCACGCTTTGGACGGCATTGCGTAGTTTGGACTGATGTGTCCCTCCCCTCCGCATTTGAAGCATATGATAGGTGGTCGTTCTCCTTCCTTAACAACGGGTGATGGTGCTGACGTCTTTCCATCATTGTTGAATCTTCTCTTCTTGAAATGTCCATTCTTATTATTTTGGCCATGATTACCAATCAAGTGGTTACCATTTACGCATGTTGATTCCCTCCACGCTTATTGTCACCACTTGATGATTCTATCATTTGTATTATCATTTTGTCAATTTGCTCTCTTTTTGGTTGGGCTGACTCATTATCGCGCTTCAATAATTGAGCCTTATTAACAACATCTGAATACAAACACAATTTATGAGAGATAAGATATTGACGTATCTTGGGTTTCAAACCTCTTAGAAACATTCACGTCATTCTCTGTGACACCCCCAAATCTAGGTACTTCATTCCCACAAGATTTGGTGTTCACTATTCAAACATTCATACTATCTACCCAAATAAGATAATATTTAAACAATAAAATCCTCCCTTTAAATAGGGTTACAAAATTATCTCAAAACATCCCAAGTTATCTAACCTTTAAACATCATTCAAATGCGGAATTAAATTATTATATAACATCATTAAAATAAAGTCTAAGATCATCATAATAAATAAAAGTACATATCAGCATCACTTGTAAAATTTTCCCTTTCCTTTGCTAGTTGAAGGTTCATCTACCTTCTCCACTTTAGCTGCAATGAATTTATAAATATGCAAGAGTGAGCAAAGTAATTGCTCACTGGATAAAATAATGAATCAACAGGAGAATAACAATAATAACTGCCAACAAAAGGCTCATCAAAACTGAATAGTACTCTAACGATGATAATCAAAAACTGGAATCCAAAATATGGAATACATCTAACTGAGGGTCATAAGACCATGAACCATGTCCACAGTTGCGAGTAATCTTTCAACTCCAACTTTAACCGTCATAAGACTATAAGGACTTCTCGTACTTAGGGGGATCAGCCCTTCGTACAATGTATTATTCACAAACATTTAATGCTACGCGTAATTTATCCCCTAATAATAATAGGGTTGTTCATCTCAGTATTTAGAGTAAAAGTCCGCCCCAAAGAAAGTTTGGTTTCGATAAGATTTCAAGGGTAATTTGAAGTTTAACGAACATCAACTAGAGGACTAGTTGAATTAATAGTGTTTGATAATCACAACAGATGTTTTAATACAACATAGAACGATTGAGAAACATAAATGAACTGATTATACATATTAAACTCATGCTAGAAATAACTATAGAGCATAAGTATTCAACAAAATGAGTAAAATGGTAAACCTTTGCTTTGAACAATCAATAAGCTAAGGTTAGAGTTTTTTTAATATTAGAAATGAAATTATTGAATGTACATTAACTGATAGCAAGCTGAAAACTAGAACTTGTCCAACAAGGTATTCACTCATGCAAAGAATTAAAACAGTTAAATAATAAGGACGAGAATTCAAAACTACATTCATTATACAAGAATAAAACTTAAGAAACTTGCTTAACTATGAACAAGTTAGAATGAATCAATCAAATAAGAATTTCAAATCGATGTAAGAGTTAAAGTTAAGAGTCAAACTTGTTTAAGAACGATGTCATCACCACAAGGGTCAAGAACGTGGAAATTAAACTAAAAGCTGAGGATACAAACCTAGCCCTAAGTTTCAAATCGAATGGATTTTCATTTATACACGGCATTGATTTTCATGAAGGATTAAAGAAGATGCATCACAAAAAGTTTCCGACTGTCAGAGGGTACAAAAAGAAAGAGTTCCCCCAAAGGTATGAATTTTTGGCTGACATTATTGGGAAATGTATATGCTGCAAGAGCTCTTGACATGACTATGTGAACGAAGTGCAGCTTAAGCTCATGACAGTAATCAGTTGTGGGATTCAACTCAACTATGGAGCCCTACTACTCGACTGGATTGGGAAATGGATGCTCAGTTCAAAGAAGTCAAAGAGCTCTGGAAAGATGCTTTACGGGAGATTTATAAGTATCATCCTACAGTTAGCATTGGGAGATAAGATTGGGGATGATGAAGAAGAATCCATCAATCCAAACAGAAGAATAACCCAGCAGCTGTTTGAGAACTGGAAAAGAAATCTAGTAGAAAATGTAAGGATGATGTCTGAGTCCAGTGGAAGAACTGGTGATGCAAAGGAGTTTGGGATTCCAGGAAACATGTCAGTTGTAAAGGAGACTGAAGAAGAAGAAATCAACAAGGAAAAACCCATTGCTTTAATCAGAAAAAGCAAGGGTAAAAGAAAAATGAAGGCTCAAATGGAAGAGGAGCCTCAAGGTTCAACTACTGATCTACCTCAAGAGTGTTCTGGCACTAAAACTCTAAGGAACTTGAAAAGGAAAAAATAATAGCCTGATGAAGATGAAGACAGAGCTACCATCTCTCAGCTTCTTAAGAAGAGAAAACATAGTTCACCTAGTCACAAGTCAAAGAAGCCATCTGTCTCCTCGATCGCATAGTCTTTACTGATTGTAGAGACCAGACTGAACACCACTTTCGAAGAAGATGCTGCAACAGCTTCTCAGACTAATCAACCATTCAGAGCTGAAACTGAAGAAAGTGTTGATGTTGTGGCTCCTCGTACTTAGGGGGATCAGCCCTTCAGACAATGTATTATACACAAACATTTAACGCTACGCGTAATTTATCCCCTAATAATAATAGGGTTGTTCATCTCAGTATTTAGAGTAAAAGTCCGCCCCAAAGAAAGTTTGGTTTCGATAAGCTTTCAAGGGTAATTTGAAGTTTAACGAACATCAACTAGAGGACTAGTTGAATTAATAGTGTTTGATAATCACAACAGATGTTTTAATACAACATAGAACGATTGAGAAACATAAATGAACTAATTATACATATTAAACTTATGCTAG
Source organism: Panax quinquefolius (assembly GCA_020205615.1). Lineage (NCBI taxonomy): Eukaryota > Viridiplantae > Streptophyta > Magnoliopsida > Apiales > Araliaceae > Panax > Panax quinquefolius. The sequence goes on along the minus strand of CM035163.1, from coordinate 44,590,734 downwards.
AAATAACTATAGAGCATAAGTATTCAACAAAATGAGTAAAATGGTAAACCTTTGCTTTGAACAATCAATAAGCTAAGGTTAGAGTTTTTTTAATATTAGAAATGAAATTATTGAACGTACATTAACTGATAGCAAGCTGAAAACTAGAACTTGTCCAACAAGGTATTAACTCATGCAAAGAATTAAAACAGTTCAATAATAAGGACGAGAATTCAAAACTACATTCATTATACAAGAATAAAACTTAAGAAACTTGCTTAACTATAAACAAGTTAGAATGAATCAATCAAATAAGAATTTCAAATCGATGTAAGAGTTAAAGTTTGCTCGAATGAATTTTAGGAACAATTGACTTATTCAATAACAAATAAGATAACAAAACTCGCTCAATCAAAAGAATAAAGTTACACAATGTAATAATAGAACTAACTCAGTGAAAGAGTAGAGTTAGAAAGCTTTCTCAATGTAAATAAATAGGGTTTAGAAACTTGCTCAATGTAAATGTAGAGTTAGAAAACTTGCCTTGAGCGTAAGCTATAAAATTAAACTCACGATCACCTACACATAATTTTAGAACCACAATACTTATTAGATATGCTAACATACCATAACATGATCATTACCATTTACATTACAGAAACTCTAAGTTTTTTTTACTTCGCAATACTTGTCTAACGCTTATTATGTAAACCAAATTATCACATAACGCATTCTCGGTTTACTAATCACTTTTAAAATTTTGAATTCATAATCCATATAACATGACTCTATTTCACCTTATTGTTACATGATTCTTACATTCCATAACCTTAAGCTAAGCTACAACGAACAACCAAAGTCTGCAGAATAAAAAGACTTGATGTCGAAAATGGGCACTTTCATGGCGACATGAAGTTTTATATAGGGATGTCGCGCGCTGGTCATGCGGCAACATGGCTACCACAAGATAAGGGTTCTTGTACCACCGTACTGACTTTCTGCAGTAACCCAATTTTTCAAAACAGAGCTTCGGCACATTTTCTTAAGCCAACTAACACGAATTTCACCCATCAAACAGTGGTATTCACACGTAAAATAAATATACAACTATCATAAACATGATTGCTCATATTTACAACTAATTGGAACAATTTAACACCAACTAAACTATTTTAATTTCTCAAAATTCATATTTTTTGTATAAAACTCTATATTTTTGATATTCATCCAAAAATTAACACTGTGATTTCAAAACATGGCCAAATCATCTCATTCAAATTACATTATGCTCGTATCACATAAAACTAGCATATACAAGATTTAATTTATAGTTTAACATAAGAATTGACCACTATAATTGAAAATTGCTCAAGCCATATGAAGAACATATATACTGTCAAAATTTTCTTTCACTGTTAACCGAAAATTAACATGCGATTACCCTATTTGACATAAATTCTAGCATTATAAACATATATAATCACAATTACCAACTATATAAATCCACAATTCAACAATTGCCTATAACAGAACATGAGAAAATTCTTGTCGTGAAATACATATACACACATATTTAACTCTAAGGTTGTGAACATACCTTCAATTAGCGTGTAATTCTTGCTAACCCACTGGAATTGGTTGAAAATCCTAAGCTTTCTCTCAAATTATTCTCTCAACTCTCAATTCTCTCTATTACCTAGCACACTAGAATGAAACTCTGATAGCTAGTATGCGTAACATAAGAAAACACAAACTAATATAGCCTTAATAGCCATCATCAGATATCAAAATAACGTCTATAACATAAATACATTATATTTATTATTTATTTTATTTTATTTATTTAAATTTCAAAAATTAGAAATATCAAAAGCCATAAGGCTTGTTTGGCAAACCATTTAAATTTTAAAGAATTAAAATACTTAAGCCTTGTTTGACAAAAAACTAAATTAAATCCTTTTTAATTTATTTTAATAAACACTTTAGTTTATAAACTATAATCACATATTATTCATATCCAACATTAACCCATTAAATTAATCACATACTATATTTTAATTAAATATAGCCTTTTAGCAAATATCACCAAATTATAATTTTTATTATAACTTTATTTAATAATTTAACATACCATCTAAATTATTAAATCAACACAACAACATAACCCCTCATGTTATAATACAAACCTCTAATTTATGAATTAATTTAATTTAGAAAATTCTCTAATACATTTAGATTTATCAACCATCACATCAATAAAATATTTATTTAACAATAAACACCTCAAATAATATTTATATAACTCAATAAATATTTACATTATAATTTAAAATTTCGGATCGTTACATCCTTCCCTCCTTACAAGGATTTTGTCCCCAGAATCACAATTCAAATAATCAAATCGTTACATTCTCCCCTACTTACAAAGATTATGTCCCCAGAATCGAAGACACGGACTAAACAAATAACTCAGGGTAATTCTTCATCATATCAGCTTCGAGTTCCCACGTAGCCTCTTCAACATTGTGGTTTCTCCATATCACCTTCAGAGAAGGTATCACTTTATTCCTGAGCACTTGTTCTTTCCTGTCGACTATCTGGATAGGAATTTCTTTGTAAGACAAATCTTTATTAAACTGTAATGGTTCATATTCGATCACATGCCTGTAATCGAGTTTATAAGGTCGTAACACCGACACATGAAATACATTGTGCACATGCTCTAATTCTGGAGGTAGGACTACCTCATAAGCCACCTCCCCCACTTTTCGTAGAATCTCGAAAGGTCCAATAAACCTTGGGCTAAGCTTTCCTTTCTTGCCAAAATAAATCTTCCCCTTCTAAGGAAAAACTTTCAGGAACACGAAATTTCCTGCCTCAAATTCACGATTCTACCTGTGTTGATCAGCGTACTTTTTCTGTCGATCTTGAGCAGCTACTAGTCTTGCTCTAATAAGTTTGACAACTTCAGCGGTCTGCTGAACCAGTTCAGGGCCTAATAGTTGCTACTCTCCAACTTCATCCCAGCACAATGGAGTTTTACACTTTTTGCCGTATAACGCCTCGTATGGCGGCATACCAATGCTTGCATGGTAACTGTTGTTGTATGCGAATTCCACCAACGGTAGATGATCATCCCAATTTCTTTTTAAATCCATGATGCACGCTCTAAGCATATCTTCAAGCTTCTGGATCGTTCTTTCGCTTTGCCCATCGGTTTACGAATGATACGTTGTGCTCATCTTCAATTGTGTTCCCATGCACTCTTGCAGTATCTTCCAGAAATTTGATGTGAACCTCGGATCTCTGTCTGATACAATTGATACTGGAACTCCATGTCTTGAGACGATCTCCTTAACGTATAGTTTCGCTAGCTGATAAAGATTAAATCTTATCTTTATTGGCAAATGTGCAGATTTCGTCAATCTGTCCACTATCATCCATATTCCATCGTATCCTTTCTGAGTCGTTGGAAGACCTACCACGAAATCCATTGTGATATGCTCCCACTTCCATTCTGGTATCTCCAACGGTTGAAGTAATCCGCTTGGTCGTTGATGCTCGGCCTTTACTTTCTGACATGTCAAACACTTTGCAACGCATTCTGTAACATCTCTTTTCATGTTCGGCCACCAAAAATGACGCCGCAAATCTTTATACATTTTCGTACTTCTCGGATGAAATGAATATCTTGAGCTATGTGCTTCCATCAAGATTTCTTCTTTAATATCCTGAATCGCTGGAACCCAAATTCGTCCCTCAAATCTTAGTATTCCCGCAGTATCAACCTGGTACTTCACTTCTTTACCCTCGACTATACTTTGCTTTATGTTCTTGCATTCTTCATCCTGTAGTTGAGCGTTTTTCACTTTGTCCACCAAATTTGGACTAGCTCCCATCTGGAACAATTTTTCATTGAATTCTTCTGGAAATTTGATTTCCAACTCCAGCCTTGCCATTGCTGAAATGAGCTCCTCCTTATCTGTTAACATCATCAACTTTTCTCTGCCCTTCCTACTCAATGTGTCTGCAACCACATTAGCTTTACCCGGATGATAAAAGATCTCGCAATCATAATCTTTTATCAGTTCCATCCATCTTCTTTGACGCATGTTTAGGTCCTTCTGTGTGAAAATATACTTTAGACTTTTTATAGTGCATGTAAATCTCACATTTCTCTCCATTGAGATAGTGTCTCCATATCTTCAATGCGAACACAACCGTCGCCAACTCAAAATCATGAGTCGGATACCCTTTCTCATAGTCTTTCAGTTGCCTTGATGCATACGCAATAACCTTGTCGTTCTGCATAAGGACACAACCCAATCCTTTGTGTGAAGCATCACTATACACCACAAAGTTTCCTGTATTATCTGGTAACGACAACACAGGTGCCACACTTAACTTTTTCTTCAATTCTTGAAAACTTTCCTCACATTTTTCTGTCCAAACAAATTTTACAGATTTCCTTGTCAAATTTGTCAATGGAGTGGCAACCTTGGAAAAATCCTGGATAAACCGCCTATAATAGCCTACCAATCCCAAGAAACTTCTCACTTCTGATGGGGTTCTTGGTTGTTCCCAATTTATCACAGCTTCAACTTTTGATGGATCTACGAAAATTCCATCCTTATCAATTACATGCCCAAGAAATTGTACACGTTCCATCCAAAACTCACATTTAGAGAATTTTGCGTACAACTTTTCCTTTCTTAGTGTCTCCGGCGTCAGACATAAGTGTTCCACGTGTTCCTCTTGAGTTTTAGAGTACACCAAAATGTCATCGATGAACACCACTACAAATTTGTCCAAAATGGTTTAAACACCCTGTTCTGTTAGAGTTTATGCCCTAGAGGCCAATTATTTGATATAATTGCTTAACGTTTTGATATTATATTTGATTGAATAAATGAATGATTTTATTATGGTTTTATTTATCATATTATATAAATGTTAACATAATAAAATCCTTAGAATAGTGATACAAATTATATAGTTTCAAGTATGTGACTTGAACATGAGATTATATAATTACAATTAGTATCATTGTTCTTAAATGTCCCTAGTCGAGTATCATTATTGATTGGACAACAATGATGCATTGAGACTAGTATGTGGATTGACTAATGACCAAATCTCATTGGTCATAAATATATGAGATATTAAGTCAATGCATAGGTACATGTTAGAGAACGATGTGTATCGGATGCAACCCACCATGAGAATTTTATGTGGAGCATTATGCGAAGTGTCATTAGAAATTCTCATAGTGACAATGATGTAATGGTCCTCCGACCTGAAATCACTATATTACTACACGAGAATTTATGTACTTTGATATCATCAAATGTCACCTTTAATAGGGTGGACTATAAAGGTGATTATTGCGTACATAATGAATCGTGTGAGGAATATGAGTGATCTAGACGGAATTTAACCCTCCTATGTATTAGGGATGATATCCATAGGCCTCTTGATTGAGTAGAACTATGAAATGCATGGCCATGCTCAAATAGTGATTTGTTTCACATAGTCTACTCATTGATCAAGAAAACTAAGATTAAATTATGAAGAGTATGACACATTCCATGACTTGAGTTTAATCTAGGATATTAAGATTAAAAGGAATAAATTACATTGAAACATTGGTCACGAAAAGGTAGCATCGAATCATCGATCTTATTATTACTTGGGTAGCAGTGATGCATTACTAGATGCCGCTCATTATTTATAATTTTATAATATGATTATAAAATTATTGCCAACGTAATAATAACCTATAAGGGTCACACACATAGAACGTAATTTAAAGGGAATAAATTTAAATTTTAAGGATTTAAATATATTAATATGATTAATAGTATTTAAATCACAATTTAAATTAAAAGGAGAATTTATATATATATGTATATTAATTAAGTAAGACTTAATTAAGATATATATATATATATATATATATATATAAATTGGATTTTATGAAATTAGGTTTTGATTTGATTAATTCCTTTTAACTACTATATATATATGATATATAACGACTACTTAGGGTTACATCATATTTTGAAAACCCTAAGCCGCTTCTTAGAGAGACTAGAGAGAAAACAGTTTCATAATCGTTCCTTTGGTGGCTAGTACCACAAGTCCCTCTTATTGCAGAATCGTTTGACGGTTTGTGCGGCGTTCGTGTGGATACCGTAGAGGCACGGTTCTAATTGGATTGCGTAAAGGATTTGAAGCTATTTCAGAACTTTTCATAATCAGTATAATATCTAAACCACTGAATTAATTTCAGTTTCGCTTAGATCCTGTTTAGGGTTTCGGAAATTGCTTTGATTATTTTTTTTTCCCGCTGCGTTTTTATGCCGAAATCCCTTCAGTGGTATCAGAGCTACTTGTGAAATGATTAATTCAGATTGCGTGTTTTATTGTTTTAATATATTTGATATATGATGTTACAATTTTACCGATCTGAAATTGATTATATTGTTTTCGACATACATATGATATGTGATGATACAATTTTACCGATCTGAAATTGAGTATATGATATTCTGTATGTAAGCGTATTCTGGTATTATGAATATCGGTGATAGATACGCATGTATATGATGTTCTGTTAATTGTATCTTAAATGGCGTAATAACAGTATACAAATTCTGTTCTAATTGGATTAGAGGCATGAAAATTTGATTTAATATGATTAATTGAAATTGGACATATATGATATGAACTGGGTGTATTGTTATTATGAGTATTTTGGTGGATTAAAATACGTGACTCTGAAACTGTTTCAGAGAATCATTTGGAAAAAATCTGCAATACAGATTGTAGTTCGAAAAAAAAAATTTCAATATTTTTCCAACCCCCCACGATTGGCCAAATCGGACCACCGCCAGAAGACCCCCTGGACCCCCCCGTCGTAGCGCATGATGGTCATGACCTCAATATGTTATATATAGTTTTTCTTTAATTATATATAAATTATTATGTGCTTATTGTAATATGCATGGTGCACAGTTATGGCCTTTTGATCCATAGGTTAGTGGTTTTTGGTTTTGAAATACGGCTTGCATGTCGTGCCTTTCTATAAATTCTGTTGTAACATTCTTTTCTCATCTAAATCCCCTCGAATGTAACTCGAGGTTTCTTTATGTCATGTAATAATATGTAATCGATGAAGATGTCGAGATGGAGAGCAAGATAGAAAGATGATGATGAAGAGGAGACACATGTATGAGGAAGATCCAAGGAAGCTACTATTTTGAGATCTTTTACCACCTTAGATTGACCTTCAATCTTTCATTAGCTTGAAAAGATTGACATTGGATTGGGTCATAACTGTGACACATTTAATTTTGCACTTTATTTATGCTTGTATGCGATATGATATGATAAATAATATGCATGCTTAATAAGATTAAAATTAGTGAGATCTAAATTCTTTAATAAAATCCCTCATTAAATTATTAAGTCTAAATCAGATGCCTTCCAATGAATAACACTCATCAAGACCTTGATCAATAGATGTAAGTTTGCCAAAGCAAAGTACCCTATTTATCTAGGTAAGATGCGATAGGATAATTGTGATATCCAAACTGTTAAAATCATTGGGCCCGACTTAACTAAGTTATCTCAATAGGATTGTGGACTTAGAGGCATAGAGTTTGATTGGTACCATTAGATGGACTAGAAACAAATGTTGTTTACCAAACTATCCAAGAGTTATATATGATATAATTAACAAAGGGTTGTCTACCTAAATAATTGTGTTTTAAGAGATTAGCCAAAGCTAACTTAAGTCATAATGAAATATGGATCTTGGCTCACTAAAAAGATTTAATAGAAAATGTTTTCCGAATTAATGGTGAAGGCTATTAATTTGAATAAAATAGTGGGAGGTATATTTTGAATGTACTATTATCAATTACATAATATCAACTCTGCAATTTCACTTATTATTTTGGCACTTATAATATGTAGATATCAATGGCAAACAACAACAACACAAGTAGCCTTTCATTACGATCAGTCCTTGAGAAGGACAAGCTTAGTGGGATTAATTTCCTTGACTGGCACAGGAACTTGAGGATTGTCATCAAACAAGAGCGTAAGCTATATGTCCTTGATGGGCCCATTCCTGAAGCCTCGGCTGTCACTGCACCACGTGCGGAGCATAATGCTTACAAGAAGCATCAAGATGATGCTCTGGACGTGAGTTGTCTCATGCTAGCAACCATGAACGCTGAGCTTTAGAAGCAATATGAGTTGATGGATGCTTATGAGATGATCGAGCATCTCAAGAAATTGTTCGAAGGGCATGCTCGACAGGAAAGGTATGATACAAGAAAGGCATTGTATCACTGCGAAATGGGTGAACGTGATCTAGTTGGTCCACATGTGCTAAAAATGATTGGGTATACTGAGTACCTTGATAGGTTGGGTTTTCCAATCACTCCGAAAGCCAAAACTGATCTTGTTTTACAATCCTTGAATAGCAGCTACTCTCAATTTGTTATGAATTATCTTATGAATGAAATTGAAAAACCACTTACTGAGTTATTGAGCATGTTAAGAACTGCCGAGAACAACATGAAAAAGGCAGGACCCGCTCCCATAATGATGGTGCAAAAGGGAAATGCTAAGGGAAACTGGAAAGGCAAGAAGAAGATAGGATCTAAATCTGGTGCCAAACCCAATTTCAAAACCAAACAGGCTTTAAAGCCTAAAGGCGGGGTGGCTAAAGAAGGTGATTGTCACTTTTATGGAAAACCTGGACACTGGAAGAGGAATTGTCATGCTTATTTGGAAGAAGTAAAGAAAAAGAAAGGAAGTGTGACTTCCGATTCAGGTATATATGTTATAGAAGTCAATTTATCTAATTCTACATCATGGGTATTGGATACTGGATGTGGTTCTCACATTTGTGTTAATGTGCAGGAACTTCGAAGGAGTAGGACTTTGGCAAAAGGAGAGGTTGACCTACGTGTTGGGAATGGAGCAAAAGTTGCTGCACTAGCCGTAGGAACTTATCATTTATCTTTGCCCTCTGGGCTAGTTTTAGAATTAGAAGATTGTTATTTTGTGCCTGCTATAAGCAAAAACATTATTTCTGCTTTCTTGTTTGACACAAGAAAGGTTTTCATTTATAATAAAGAACAATCGTTGTTCGTTTTACTTAAATGATATATACTATGGTGTTGCATAATTGTTTAATGGTCTTTATATTCTTGATTTGGAAATGCCTATCTATAACATAAATACAAAACAATTTAAATCAAATGATTCAAATCAGACATATCTCTCGCAATCGCTGTTTGGGCCATATAAATGAGAAACGATATCAAAACTCCATAAAGATGGATTTTTGGATTCATTTGATTTTGAATCATATGAAAAATATGAATCTTGTTTATTAGTAAGATGACTAAAGCCCTTTCACCGGGACACGTTGAATCCAAGCTAGCGATATATTGGGACTTATACATAGTGATGTATGTGGACCCATGAGTTCGTTAGCAAGAGGTAGGTTTTATTACTTTATTACATTTACTGACGACTTTAGTAGATATGGATATGTGTATCTTATGAGACACAAATCCGAATCCTTTGAAAAGTTCAAGGAATTCAAGAATGAAGTTCAAAACCAATTTGGCAAAAGCATAAAAGCCCTTGATCCGATCGAGGAGGTGAATACTTAAGCCAAGACTTTGATGACCTTCTAAATGAGTGTGGTATTATATCACAGCTCACTCCACCGGAACACCACAATGGAATGGTGTGTATGAGAGAGGAAATCAAGACCTTGTTGGACATGGTACGATCAATGATGAGTTATGCAGATCTTCCAATAAGCTTTTGGGGTCATGCCCTAGAGATAACAGATTCATTCACTTAACCGTGTTCCTACAAAATGGTTCAAGAAGACACCATATGAGATGTGGACTGGAAATGTCCTAGTATGTCGTTCATGAAGATTTGGGGTTACGAGGCGTTTGTAAAACGTCTGGATTCTGAAAAGCTCGGACCCAAATCTGACAAATGTAATTTTGTGGGATACCCAAAGGAAACAAAAGGGTATTATTTCTACAAACCTTATGAGAACAAAGTGTTTGTTGCTCGAACTGGTATTTTTCTAGAAAGAGAATTTGTCTCTAAAGGAAACAGTGGGAGGAAAGTAGAACTCGAAGAAATTCGAGAACCACGGAATATCATTGAACCTGAGTTGGGACGTGAGTAGGAACCACAAGATGTTGTGGAAAGTGAACCTGCTCAAATTACACAAGGAATTTGTAGATCTGGTAGGACACGCTAAGAGCCCGAGAGATATTATGGATATCTTGTGACTCAAAACGGCGATGTGATGCTCATAGATCAGGATGAGCCTGCTTCCAACCAAGAAGCTATGAATGGACCAGATTCTAAGAGATGGCTTGAAGCCATGAGATCTGAAATGGACTCCATGTATACTAACCAAGTATGGACTTTTGGTCGATCCACCAAGGGGTAAACCAATCGGTGCAAGTGGGTTTTCAAAAAGAAAACCGACATGGATGGTAATGTACAAACCTACAAAGGCCGACTGGTAGCAAAAAGTTACAAGCAAGTTCAAGGTGTTGACTATGATGAAACCTTCTCTCCAGTGGCAATGGTTAAATCCATCAGGATCTTACTTGCTATTACAACTTTTTATGATTACGAAATCTGGCAGATGGATGTCAAAACTGCTTTCCTTAATGGAAATCTCCTTGAAGATGTGTACATGACACAACCTGAGGGTTTTGTCACTCCAAAGGATGCTGGAAAGGTATGTAAGCTGCAACGATCCATTTATGGATTAAAACAAGCCTTTCGGAGTTGGAATCTTTGATTTGATGAAGCAATCAAAGAGTTTGGCTTTATTAAAAATGAAGATGAACCTTGTGTATATAAGAAGGTTAGTGGGAGTCACATTGTATTCCTGATATTATATGTTGACGACATATTAATTATTGGGAATGACATTCCTTCATTACAGGCTATAAAAACATGGTTAGGAAAATGTTTCTCCATGAAAGATTTAGGCGATGCAGCCTACATTTTAGGTATCAAGATCTATCGAGATAGATCGAGAAAAATGATCGACCTAAGTCAGAGTACATATATTGATAAAGTGCTGAAATGGTTCAGCATGCAAGAGGCAAAAAGAAGACACTTACCCTTGACTCATGGTGTAAAGATCTCTAAGGCCCAATGTCCTAAATCACAAGATGATGAGGAGCATATGAGAAAGATCCCTTATGATTCGGCAATTGGATCTATCATGTATGAAATGATATGTACTCGTCCGGATGTCTCGTATGCTTTGAACATGACGAATGAGATATACCAACCGAATCCGTGAAGGTCATCGACAAGAGATAAGAATATCCTCAAGTACCTAAAAGGACTAAGGATTCATTCTTGGTATATGGAGGTGAAGACGAACTAGCAGTAAAGGGTTACACAGATGCTAGTTTCCAGACTGATAATGATGATTATAAGTCTCAGTCACATTTTGTATTTTGCCTTAATGGTGGTCTTTGTTATGGAAGAGTTCAAGCGAGAGATGGCGTCGATCTCTACAATAGAGGCTGAGTATATTGCTGCTTCTAGTGTGGCCAAGGAGGCTGTATGGATTAAAAAGTTCATCACTGAACTAGGTGTTGTTCCAACCATTGTTGATCCGGTTAAGCTACACTGTGATAACAATGGAGCCATTGCACAGGCTAAGGAACCCAGATCTCACCAACAATCCAAGCATATACTTAGGCGGTACCATCTCATCCGTGAAATAATTGATAGAGGAGATGTACATATAGGAAGAGTGCCAACAAATGATAATGTTGCAGATCCACTGACCAAGGCTTTGTCGTAGCAGAAGCACGACGGTCACACTAGTTCCATGGGAATTAGATACATGGGTGATTGGCTCTAGTGCAAGTGGGAGACTGTTAGAGTTTATGTCGTAGAGGCCAATTATTTGATATAATTGCTTAACCATTTGATATTATATTTGATTGAATAAATGAATGATTTTATTATGGTTTTATTTACTGTGTTATATAAATGTTAACATAATAAAAATCCTTAGAGTAGTGATACAAATTATATAGTTTCAAGTATGTGACTTGAACATGAGATTATATAATTACAATTAGTATCATTATTCTTAAATGTCCCTAGTTGAGTATCATTGTTGATGGGACAACAATGATGCATTGAGACTAGTATGTGGATTGACTGATGACCAAATCTCATTGGTCATAAATATATGAGATATTAAGTCAATGCATAGGTACATGTTAGAGAACGATGTACTGGACAGACCCACCATGAGAATTCTTTGTGGAGCATTATGCGAAGTGTCATTAGCGATTCTCATAGTGACAATGATGTAATGGTCCTCCGACCTGAAATCACTATATTACTACACGGGAATTTATGTACTTTGATATCATCAAATGTCACCTTTAATAGGGTGGACAATAAAGGTGATTATTGGGTACATCATGAATCGTGTGAGGAATATGAGTGATCTAGATGGAATTTAACCCTCCTATATATTAGGGATGATATCCATAGGCCTCTTGATTGAGTAGGACTATGAAATGCATGGTCATGCTCAAATATTGATTTGTTTCACATAGTCTACTCATTAATCAAGAAAACTAAGATTAAATTATGAAGAGTATGACACATTCCATGACTTGAGTTTAATCTAGGATATTAAGGTTAAAAGGATTAAATTACATTGAAACACTGGTCACGAAAAGGTTGCATCGAATCATCGATCTTATTATTACTTGGGTAGCAGTGATGCATTACTAGATGCCGCTCACTGTTTATAATTTTATAATATGATTATAAAATTATTGCCAACGTAATAATAACCTATAGGGTCACACACATAGAACATAATTTAAAAGGGAATAAATTTAAATTTTAAGGATTTAAATATATTAATATGATTAATAGTATTTAAATCACGAATTTAAATTAAAAGGAGAATTTGTATATATATGTATATTAATTAAGTAAGACTTAATTAAGATATATATATATATATATATATATATTCGGATTTTATGAAATTAGGTTTTGATTTGATTAATTCCTTTTAACTACTATATATATGATATATAACAGCTACTTAGGGTTACATCATATTTTGAAAAACCCTAGCCGCTCTTAGAGAGAGACTAGAGAGAAAACAGTTTCATAATCGTTCCTTTGGTGGCTAGTACCGCAAGTCCTTCTTATTGCAGAATCGTTTAACGGTTCGTGCGGCGTTCGTGTGGATACCGTAGAGGCGCGGTTCTAATTGGATTGCGTAAAGGATTCGAAGCTATTTCAGAACTTTTCATAATCAGTATAATATCTAAACCACTGAATTAATTTCAGTTTCGCTTGGATCCTGTTTAGGGTTTCGAAAATTGCTTTGATTATTTTTTTTTTCCGCTGCGTTTTTGTGCCAAAATCCCTTCATGTTCATCAAATCCACGAACGCTGCAGGGGCATTTGTCAAACCAAAAGACATTACCAAAAATTCATAAGGTCCATACCGAGCTTAGAACGCTGTCTTCGGTACATCCTCCTTCCTCACTTTCAATTGATGATACCCACTTCTCAAATATATTTTCGAGAAATATCTAGCACCCTTCAATTGATCAAACAAGTCATCTATTCTTGGCAACGGATACTTGTTCTTAATAGTGACTTTGTTCAATTCCCTATAATCAATGCAAAGATGCATTGACCCATCCTTCTTCTTCACGTATAACACTGGTGCTCCCCACAATGACACACTCGACTGAATGTACTTCTTGTCTAACAGTTCTTGCAGTTGCACTTTTAGTTCCTTCATTTCCACCGGAGCCATTCTGTACGGGGCCTTCGATATCGGAGCGGTTCCTGGTAATAAGTCGATCACGAACTCGCTATCTCGGTCAGGCGGAAGTCCTGGCAAATCCTCCGAAAACACGTCCACGAATTCCCTAACTACTGGTATTTCCTCCAATTTCACACCTTTCTCCTTTTGAGTATCAACTATGTAGGCTAAGTACCCTACACAGCCTTTACTCAACAACTTCTTGGCCTGCATCATCGTCAAACATTTCATTTGTCTAGGCGATTTGCTACCCTGAAAAACTACCTTTGACGGAGTCATAAGGTTTACACACTTCTTTTGGCAATCAATTATCGCTCCGTAATTGAACAGCCAATCCATGCCCAAAATAACATCGAACTCTCCGAGTTTTATCGGAATTAAATCTACTTTCATAACGTTCCCCTTAATGTTCACCCTACAGTTCTTATATACGAACCTAACAGGAATCACTTCCCTATTCGCAATTTCTATGTTTAAAGGGATTTGCAACTTATCACAAGGTATTTCTAACCTCTTAGTAAATTCATCAGATATAAACGAGCAAGTAGCACCCGAATCAAATAATACATATGCATCTATATTATTGATTGGGATAATACCTGACATGACATCTTTTGATTGCATCGTGTCCTGCACCGTCATGTTGAAAGTTCTGGCTGTGGGCTTGTTTGTTAACGTTGGTCCAGCAATAGCCAATGCTCCTCCACTAGCATTTCCTTTGCTCCCATTTGTCTCACCAGATCTCTTCTTAGGGCATTTCCGAGCAAAGTGATCCTTGGATCTGCACGTGAAGCACACATTCTTCTTAGCTTGAGTGCAATTTGGGGCGATGTGACCTTCCTGGCCATAATTAAAGCATACTCGTTTCCCCAGCAAACACACTCCCTTGTGAAACTTTCTCGCACGTAGCACGTGCTTGAACTTCTTATTTCTTTGGTTTCTTTCTTTGATTTCCGGCTCCCCATTCGCATTCCACTTCCTCTTGAGTTGTTATTGCCATTTCACGTAATACTACCACCACTCTTAGCTTCACCTTCACCTTTCTTCTTCCTCTTCTCTTGATTATTTTTTGTTCTTTTCCTCTTTGCACTTTCGGTGAGAATCGCTTCTCCATCATCACTGCAAATGTCTTGAATTGGAGCAGGGAAACCCTCTTTGTACAACCGGGGTTTCAATCCTCGTCGAACCTCTTCACCTTGCATAAATGCGTCAGGCCGACTTGATATGGCGCAAAACCTCGCCAACTCGTTGAACCTTGCGGCATACTCAAACAAGCATTTTTCCTGCTTGATTTCCAAAACCGAACCTCTAGCTGACTCTTCGAACTCTCTAGGAAATAAGTCTCGAAGAACAACTCCTTAAACCTATCCCAGGTCATCACTCCTGGTCCTTCCTGAGTTTTGTTGGCCTGCCACCAATAGCTAGCCTCCGCTTTCAACATAAATGTTTCAAAAGCAGTCTTCTGATTCTCCTCTACCCTAGCCACATCAAAAACCTTCTCGATTTCCATAATCCAGGTCTGAGCCTCTACTGGATTCATGGACCCACGGAATTCTGGTGGTCCAACCGCCTTGAAGTCCTTAAACGTAGTACCTTGATTCTGAGGTTGATTCTGCAAAGCACCCGTCAGTAACGTTACTAGTTGTTGAACCGGGTTTCCTTCCACATTATTGTTGTTGTTTTCCTCAGTGGTTCTCCGTCGTGGTGGTTGACATCTTAAAGCCATTTTCTGTTAAAATATACCCATTAGATTCTATCTAACCTTTTAAGTATTATATACTTAAGTTGCACATCATAAAAGTTTATCATACCACACTTAACACTTTGAATAAAACAATAGCTTTTATTCATTCATTAAAAAAAACATCCAAAACAATAGCATCACTGCTATTTACATTACTTTCCCGAACTATAAATTTTCCTGAACTATAACAGTTGCAGGATAACATCATCATCATCTATCCCATTGGTTATCATACCCAGGATTTACATTTCGTTTGTTTTCAAAATCACCAATCAATTACATTCTCTACAATGTCCTACTAAGATACTGCGTAGCCTTACGACGCTCTTCCTCCATAATTCGGAACATTGTTCGGCGATCCAATACGTATGATGGTAGCATCTTGAACTGAATCGGATAACCAATGACTCGATCTTGAGCTCGATTGACCACAGTGTTGAATACGTTGTTCATCTCTTCCATCTTTCTCCTCTTTGCTTGTGCGTCACTCTTTGCTATTCCGGCTCGTTGATAAGCTTCATTGTACGTGTCTTCGGCTCTTGCCCTTTTTGTAGATTCTTCTTTCAGCTTATTCTCCAGTTCTGAAATCCTCTCCATAATTCACTCATTCTCTCCTTCAGTGTGAACCAACTTTTCCTCAATGTTGTTCAGTCGTTCTTCTCGATCCTGGATCTCATCGTCTTTCTGTGCCATCGAGGTCTGTTGTTCAGCTACTATTTCTTGTAACTCCTCAACAGTATCTTGAAGTTCCACATTGCAATCATATACCTCGTCATACATACAGGCAGCTATTGAATTAAGTGGAAGCTCTTCCTCCTCATCCGACTGTGGCAGCTCCATGGGGTCCTCCTCGTCTGTCTCTATCTCATCATCCTCGTCAGATACCCTCTCCTGCTAAACTATTGTGACCGACAGAACTGTTTCCCATGGCAATAGTTGTTCCCAAATTACCTGAATATCTCGAGGCTTCTCCTCTCTAGCCTGACTGGATCCTCCTATATTAGTCATCCTGTCAACCAAAGTTTAAGTTTTAATTACTAATCATTACTACTCGACACTCACGAGCACATAAATCATTATCACATAAGCACATAAGTGTTTTATTACTTTCTCTTTTCTAAAACTCGATAAGAGTTTATCATCACTATCTTTTCAAAGGTTACTTCCTAAGGCTTTCCCACACCTAAGGTTCATAACCTAAAGCTTTGATACCAACCTGTGACACTCCCAAATCTAGGTACTTCATTCCCACAAGATTTGGTGCTCACTATTCAAACATTCATACTATCTACCCAAATAAAATAATATTTAAACCATAAAATCCTCCCTTTAAATAGGGTTACAAAATTATCTCAAAACATCCCAGGTTATCTAACCTTTAAACGTCATTCAAATGCGGAATTAAATTATTACATAACATCATTAAAATAAAGTCTAAGATCATCATAATAAATAAAAGTACATATCAGCATCACTTATACAATTTTCCCATTCCTTTGCTAGTTGAAGGTTCATCTACCTTCTCCACTTTAGCTGCAATGAATTTATAAATATGCAAGAGTGAGCAAAGAAATTGCTCACTGGATAAAATAATGAATCAACAGGAGAATAACAATAATAACTGCCAACAAAAGGCTCATCAAAATTGAATAGTACTCTAACGATGATAATCAAAAACTGGAATCCAAAATATGGAATACATCTAACTGAGGGTCATAAGACCATGAACCATGTCCACAGTTGCGAGTAATCTTTCAACTCCAACTTTAACAGTCATAAGACTATAAGGACTTCTCGTACTTAGGGGGATCAGCCCTTCGTACAATGTATTATGCATAAACATTTAACGCTACGTGTAATTTATCCCCTAATAATAATAGGGTTGTTCATCTCAGTATTTAGAGTAAAAGTCCGCCCCAAAGAAAGTTTGGCTTCGATAAGCTTTCAAGGGTAATTTGAAGTTTAACGAACATCAACTAGAGGACTAGTTGAATTAATAGTGTTTGATAATCTGTGCAGATGTTTTAATACAACATAGAAACGATTGAGAAACATAAATGAACTGATTATACATATTAAACTCATGCTAGAAATAACTATAGAGCATAAGTATTCAACAAAATGAGTAAAATGGTAAACCTTTGCTTTGAACAATCAATAAGCTAAGGTTAGAGTTTTTTTAATATTAGAAATGAAATTATTGAACGTACATTAACTGATAGTAAGCTGAAAACTAGAACTTGTCCAACAAGGTATTCACTCATGCAAAGAATTAAAACAGTTAAATAATAAGGACGAGAATTCAAAACTACATTCATTATACAAGAATAAAACTTAAGAAACTTGCTTAATTATGAACAAGTTAGAATGAATCAATCAAATAAGAATTTCAAATCGATGTAAGAGTTAAAGTTAAGAGTCAAATTTGTTTAAGAACGATGTCATCACCACAAGGGTCAAGAACGTGGAAATTAAACTAAAAGCTGAGGATACAAACCTAGCCCTAAGTTTCAAATCGAATGGATTTTCATTTATACAAGGCATTGATTTTCATGAAGGATTAAAGAAGATGCATCACAAAAAGTTTCCGACTGTCAGAGGGTACAAAAAGAAAGAGTTCCCCCAAAGGTATGAATTTTTGGCTGACATTATTGGGAAATGTATATGCTGCAAGAGCTCTTGCCAAGACTATGTGAACAAAGTGCAGCTTAAGCTCATGACAGTAATCAGTTGTGGGATTCAACTCAACTATGGAGCCCTACTACTCGACTGGATTGGGAAATGGATGCTCAGTTCAAAGAAGTCAAAGAGCTCTGGAAAGATGCTTTACGGGAGATTTATAAGCATCATCCTACAGTTAGCATTGGGAGATAAGATTGGGAATGATGAAGAAGAATCCATCAATCCAAACAGAAGAATAACCCAGCAGCTGTTTGAGAACTGAAAAAGAAATCTAGTAGAAAATGTAAGGATGATGTCTGAGTCCAGTGGAAGAACTGGTGATGCAAAGGAGTTTGGGATTCCAGGAAACATGTCAGTTGTAAAGGAGACTGAAGAAGAAGAAATCAACAAGGAAAAACCCATTGCTTTAATCAGAAAAAGCAAGGGTAAAAGAAAAATGAAGGCTCAAATGGAAGAGGAGCCTCAAGGTTCAACTACTAATCTACCTCAAGAGTGTTCTGGCACTAAAACTCTAAGGAACTTGAAAAGGAAAGAATAACAGCCTGATGAAGATGAAGACAGAGCTACCATCTCTCAGCTGCTTAAGAAGAGAAAACATAGTTCACCTAGTCACAAGTCAAAGAAGCCATCTGTCTCCTCGATCGCATAGTCTTTACTGATCGTAGAGACCAGACTGAACACCACTCCCGAAGAAGATGCTGCAACAGCTTCTCAGACTAATCAACCATTCAGAGCTGAAGTTGAAGAAAGTGTTGATGTTGTGGCTCAGCCTAGGAAGCCAAGAAGAAAATTGGTCAAGAAGTACATCCTTGTCAATGAAGGAGTGCTAAAAGAAGAAGACAGAAAGATAGCTGCTGAGAAAGGATTACCCAAAGCTGAGAAGGGGCTATCCGAAGCAAGTCAGAAGAACACAGTTCAAGTTGAGGGGGAGCTTCCTGAAGTTCTTACTCTAGAGAATGCTCCAGTTGAGGGGGAGCTGTGTGAAATACAAATGAATGATCTAGCTGAGGGGGAGCATCATGAAGTCCCTATGTCAGAAGAAGCTGCACCTGAGAAGGAACTGCCTAGAGATCATCAAGAATCTCCCTCAGTTCCTCAAGAGATTCTAGCTTCAGAAATTGCAGAAATAGAAAGAAGTGAAGCTATTGAGGATGAGAGAGAAGAAAAGCAAGGAAGTCAAGTGGAGGTAATTGTTGAAGTGGAATCTTCATAAGAAGACAGAGAAGAAAAAGAGGATGATGAGGTTGAGATTATAGTTGTGGGCTATGATGGTTATAAGAGAGCCAACTACAATCAACTGTTCTCCTATCTACCTATGATGCCCTTTCATAGAGCCCAAATTCTTAACTCCTCGGATCACTAGTTCTGGACCTTCAAAGTCTATCCAGCAATTTTGGTGCTAGCTTATGGATTCCCAGGCAAAATCAACTTTGCCCAAAAACTGATCACCAACAACCCCTCTTCAGAATATGGGCATGAGGTACAAACTATTCCCATCTCTTTTAGGGTAAATCACTATCCACCATCATTTTTCAACCAATTCTATGAATTACTAAGATGGTTGGAAGTGATACTTCATCCACTCAATCAATTTCCAGTTACAGAATCCCAACATTCGGTAACTAATGAACCAAATGTGCCAAACTTTGTGTTGATCCAATCTCCTATCATCTCTCCCTCTTCGATCATTGAGCCACATCCAATCGTAGAGTCACCTGCACAAGTCATCGAGTCACCTTCCCCTCCATCAAACATACCATCTTCCTCAACCAACGACTATTTAAGTCTTGATCTTGCTCTCTACCAAATGCACGGTCAACACTCAAAAGCCTCTCCTCCAAATAATCCATAACTCCTTGAGCTTATATCTGATCTCCCTACCAAAACGAAGTTGTCAAATGCAACTAAGAAAGTGACCAAGGACATACAAGAAGATCTTGAAGTTCACTCCGAACTTGTTCATATGAGGCTAACTCATTTGATTGATGTTGTCAATGCTCTCCCAAGAAACCTAAGTTCTGAATTGACAAAGAAGATTAGGGAGATAATAAAAGAGATGATTCAGAGTACCAATGAAAGGGATCAAATCCACTTTCTAGCTGCCAAGAAGCACAGGGATGCTGTTCTTATTCTACAAAATACTCAAGAATCCCAAAATCAACTTCTGATAGAAAATCTCACTAGTCTAAAGACCCAAATGAAAGAATTCCAAGCATTCTCCATGGGTCAAATGCAACAAACAGAAAATGTCTTGGCCATTCTACAAAAGAGAGAAGCTTGAACTGACTCTCTGATTCAAGAAAATTGTGTAGACATTATTCAATCCCAGACTCAATTCAACGAACTAGTCCAAGGCATGACTCAACTATCTGAAGATATTCGAACCCTTGATGCTGACATAAAGGGGGAGAATAAAGGGGAAAGGGAAAAAGGAAGAGGTAAAGGCAAAATTGTTTAATCCTCCAGAAGTCCTCCTGCAAGACAGACTCGACATCAGACTCCACGATCTGAACAGCAGCAAATTATCATGGCACAACCACTAAGGAGTCAAGAGCCTTCTCCCAGCTCACAAGAGGTGACCACCACAGGCCTAAGAATACCAATTGGAGATCCCTCATTCATGAATAGACACGATCATCATGAAAGACAAAGTCAAAGTGAGCTGGAAGATATATCATAGAGAGACGAAGTAAGCAGGAGAAGAAGAGCTCAAGAGTATGCAAATCCTCCAAGGAACAAAAGGCAGAAGAAATAGAGATAAGTTGAAACTCATTTCTTATTGATGTAACTAAGCTTAATTGTAATATCTGTCTTTACAAACATCAATAAATTCATGCTTATTCTCTGAGGTTTCAAGCTGTTCACTGAAACACTAAGTCATATTTACTTTCTAGCAACTGCATCTAGAAATTAATAATCATGATACAAATCTTCTTGGTTATGTCAACATTAAATATGGAGGGATTGTTGGAAGATTGCATATTTAAAATTTGATGTTGAAAGCTAATAGTCATGATTATATGTAAAGTCCTTCAAAGGAGCATATGTACAAGGGCTTAGTGATAGATCAAATTTGTTAGGTTGATCTGGACTTTAATGTTTATCATTCTGTAAATGAATGTGTAGAAGAAAAGATCAAAACTGTTAGGTTGATCTATATCTTGAGATGTAATAGATAGGCTTCAACTGAATCGTAGTCTATCAAGATGATCAAGAGATTGCAGAAGACAAGGCAGAATTGTAGAGCATCGAGGATCGTAGTGTATCTTCTTTGAAGGGCCTCTCTGAAGTCGTAGAGTAGGCCTAACGCTTGCCGAGCCAAGTCAGAGTTCATAGAGTGCTCTCAGAAGCGTAGAGTCTGCAAGTCAAGCAAGTGAAGATCGTAGTGTACCAGTACATAAGAGAAATCGTAGTGTTCTCATCTATTAGCACCAGATCAAGTACCAAGGTGGCAAGACACCACGATCAGAATCGTAGAGCTTCATCTGTCTGTGTCAGAAGCATCGAGCCTTGTCCATTTGTTTAAAGATAAATGACAACAAATATGGAATGAGATATAGACGTTGAAGACCTCGGGAGTCCAAAGGACACAATATTCATCCTTAGTATATAACAAAAAAATGTATTGAAGAAGCTAAGGAAAGTACTATGGGTCAGCAGAAAACACCTTTTCAGGTGTTAAGTGAGATAGCGATCTGGCACATGTCGGTGGGCGATCTGCTAATCGAAGTTGTCTGCGAAAGTCTCCATCAAAGCTCAGAAATGTCAAATGCATTTAATGCTTCAACGGATGTCTTCAACGGATACATTTTAAAGACATCATATATACAAAGCTTTAGCAGATGAAAGAGATTATCAAGTACTGAACAAAAACGCTGAAGAACACTCAACGCTCAACTCTACGATCTGAAAAGAAAAGCTTGCTCAGCTACTCAGTTCTTTCGAACACAAGCTTAACGGCAACTGAGTAGCACCATTCAAGAACTCAACTATTATCAAGTGAAGGAAGAAGTTCCAAGTCAGAAGGACTTAAAGAGTTCTAAGTGAACTGAGAAGTACCAAGTTTGCTGGACTTGAAGAGTTTAATAGTGAACTAAGAAGTTCCAAGACTACTGGTCTTGAAGGAATCTGTGAGATTCAGAAGTTGTAAAGATATCCTTAGTGGATTTCCTACTCGAGGAGTAGAAGAGTGGACTAGGAGCTTTGAATGCTCTGAACCACTTAAAATCACTGTGTCTATTATATTCTTGCCATAACTATTATAACTATCATAACTGCTTTACTCCTATTAATTCATTATATCTTAAAGGGAAAACAAATAAATCTTAATTCCGTTGTGTTTAAATTATTATCAAAACTAACAAGTATTTTGAAAAGAAAGAATTTAAAATATCTAATCAACCCCCCCTTCTAGATAACTATTGTGTCTCTAGGAACTAATATCCTCTTTCTCTTGTTCCTCCTCCCCATCAAATTCCATATTCACTTCATTGTCACACATAGCACTTCTGCCCGTTTCTGAAGTAAGCAATGTCTCCTTTTTCTCCTCATCTTCACATCCCAGGGTAATTGCACTTCCATTCTCAATAGTTTCAGAGGGTGACTTCCTTAAGCCTTAAGATTCCAACCTCCTTATCGTGGCTGCAAGCTTACCCACTTGGTTCCTCAATTCTTGAACAGAAGTCATTATATCCTGCTGGAACTACTATGTCTGACTCATGAACTGTTGTGTCTGACTCATGAATGATTTAAACATATCCTCTATAGATGTTCCAGAATTGGCAGGTACTTCATCGGTATATGTTGGGTACTGAGGTTGAGTTTACTGAATACTTGAAAAGACATGTTGCATTGGTGGCCTAGTACCTTCATAGCTCAAGTCGGAATGATCCTTCCATCCTGGATTGTAAGTGTCCATCCAAGGATCATATTGTTGTTGATGTTGTCCTAAGAATTTCCCCACAACATTGACTTGTTGCATAACTTCATTCTCTTGCAATATTGGACAAACATCAGTAGCATGCCTTGACTTTGAACAAATTCCACACACCTTTGGAACTGGCAAGTTTCCTGTTGTTAATTATTTCACTACAGCAGTTAAGTCAGAAATCTGTTGCACCAATTTAGTTGTGCTTACCTCACTTACCCTTTGTGTAGCCTGATCATTTCTTGTTCCATATTATTGTGAGTTAGCAGCCATGTTTGCAATCAGATTTCTAGCAGCCTCCGGTGTCTTGTCTACTAATGCTCCCCCACTAGCCGCATCGATCATACTTCTTTCCATTGGTAGCAACCCCTTATAGAAGTACTGGATCAAGTGATGGTCATCAAATCCGTGAGGTGGACAGCTGAAACACAACTTCTTGAACCATTCCTGTAACGACACCAAAATTCATACAATTTAATTCTCAACTTTGGTCATTAACAATACATTTAACCTCTAATTTTACATCATTAAACGATAATACAACCATTGAAATTTGCAGAATAATTAAATTTTTCTATTACAAACTATCCTCGTTCCCAAAACCTTCAACCTTTACATCTAAGTATCTCAGAATCATTTTAATACTACAATAGTTTACATCGCAAAACGATATTACAATTCAACATTAATACATTATTCGGAACCTTAAACATGGTTCAAATAATAATAACACAACCAAAGTGTATAAATCTTCAAGTATCACATCTGATTCATGTCTTTCAAGTAGCACATAACTTTACCTTGAATCTTGAACCTGCAAAAGTGGTTATTTGCAAGGTTGAGCTCGATAGCCCAGCAAAATCTAACAGTTTTTATGCATCACATAGCACATAATAACATGCTCAACATATAGCATACATGTTGCAGTTCATATAACAAGTATAAAGATTGAGTTCATTACTCAATCAACATACTTTAATCACTCAACATAGTCATAAATTGACTTTAACATTTCATACTTTCAACATATATATAACACATCATGCTCTTTACAATAAAGATTTAAAACAGTTAATCATCAAGTTCACATAGCAAATAGGAACTGAAAGACTTTTTGATCTCATAGTTTATGAACTACGACTTAACCGCTTAACGCTTATCGCACTTTGTGTATTCCTACACGCTTATATAATCATGGATTCACATCCATTAGTCATATATTTCATACATTCTTAATATAATAGTAACGTTACATTGTTTCCTAACTAGGTTTGTAAAACCTTCATTTTACTTCCTCATCATACTCTTAGAATAGCTAGGCATGTATAAGTATACCTTAACCATCCGTACATGACATCAAATAGGTTGTGATCTATTTTCAAGTTCACATTCAAATTACTTAGCTCCATAATGATTTATTTCAATCAATAAGGCTTAACAACTTTCTTTAACAAGATTTGATGTTATAAGCTTGTAAACCATATATTGGTACTAATAAGCCTCTAATAGCATGCTCACATGTATCTATTTCATTTACATAGACATAGCATAACTCATACTTTTAAAACATGCTTAAATAACTTATGTCATGCTTGACTAGTTGAGTGCACATATCATTCATGTTTTAATACTTAGTTTACAAAAGATAATGGAGTTTGTCTTTGAAATCATTTTATCATTAATGATGTAGTATAGCTCATATAAGACAACTTTTAAAACTATTATCATAAGTAACTAAGTAATGATAACATCTTCTCAAGTTCAAAACCTACCTCATGCAGCTAGCACTCATGCACCTTAGTTCTATTATATAAAGTTTCTCTTGAAAATTTTTCTAACACAAGGTCTAACAAGTTTTATCATGAACAAGACACTATAAACACCATATCATGCTCATTTATATTTGAACTCAATCATGTATATAAACCACTAAGTTCAAAACTTATAGAACATAAGTTTCGACAAGGTTTGTTTTTTTTTCAAAATCTTTAAGTTTCTTTTCAAAATACATACTAAGTCATGCCAATGCTTTCTATTATGAGCAAGGAAATTTTATATGTCATGTATAATATCATGCATTTTCATGTTACATCACTTAGAATAACATATTCCATCGTCGGGAGAACTATACTTGCGTATGTGCTCGTTCGACGCCCACCGATCGCCTCCAAATACGTAACAGTCACAAAGATGACTATTTTGACTCTTCCTAAAGATCTCAAAATAAAAAACTTAAAGAATAAAAGTTGTAGGTCTATTCGTCCTCGTTCGGGATCATCTTGAATCACATCTATCGGAGTTTGTAAGAAAAAGTTATAGCTGTTTTAGTAAAACATGTCCTGTCAAAAAAAAAATTCAAAAATTGGCTAGACAGACTCCCCCCCACCGGGGCGGGGGATTTTGTACTAGGGGGGCCCGCCGGGGCGGGGGTCCCTTCTGTTAGCTCGCGAATTGTGATCCCGAACACTACAGAAAGTTAAATTAGGCCTACAAACTCCTTTCTAACAATCATACCAACCTACCCAAAGTGTAATATGTATACAGAAACATAAATTAATGTTTCTAACACGTTTCTAACCACATAAACATCAAAGATTACAACCTTTAATTTCACTATTTCTCTCATTACCTCTTCTTTTGACATTCATAGTGAAATTCTTCACTATGAATTCGTTTTACCTCCGTTTTGACTCGTCCAACTTGGGTTGTTTTCGTTTTTCAACATACTAACAATATCTAGCACCAATTTCAGATTCTATTCATAAACTAACTAACAATTTTGACTCCAAAATAAGTCGTATCATATATATATATAACCAAAAACTAAATTTCTTCTTTTAAAACATAATCACATGAACCTAATTACTGAAAACTCAATTATAGAACAAATTATACATATCTAAGAATATATATAATCCAATTTCTTGACAAATCCTCCACCAAAATTCATTTATAAAGAAAAACTTAAGAAATCAAAAACTAGAGTTTTAAGGCTAGGTTATTACCTTTGATTAGCCATAAAGCTTAAACAATCTTCTTGTTTCTTCCTTTGATTCTCACAAAGCACATTCTTCTCAATTTAACAAAGGATTTCTTCTCTTTCTCTCTCAATTTCTCTCCTACTCTTTGTTCTTCCTCCCTTCTCAAACTTAGGCCAAAACTTCTTACGTAAAATAAAATAGACGCAAGAATAAATATAAAACGTATAAAACAGTAATAATAATAAATATACTAATTATGTAATATTTATTATATTATATTTTATTATTAATTCAAAAGTCTTAAGGCTTTGTTTGGCAAAACTAATTAAAATAATGACTTAATCATTCCTTAAGCCTTGTTTGGCAAAACAAGATTAAAATAAGAATTTAAAAAGCTTTAAGGCTTTGTTTGGTAGAACCAAATTAAAACTCTTTTAATCTATTTTCATAAGTCATATTTATTGTCACACTTTATTTAAATAATTTCTCATATTCAAATTAAATTAAATCTAATAACAATTTATTAAATCCATTTACCACATAAACCAATACGATGAAATTATAATTTTTATTATAATTATAATTTTATTTAATAAATTAACACATCACTTTAATTACAAAAATCAAATTAAATAACATTATAACAAACCATATAATCCTTAATAACTCTCTAATTTAGTTATTAAGTTAAATTAGAGTATTATCTCATAAATTTAATTCATCACTCTTTTATCTTAATTAAGTTAATTTCTATAACTCATGAATTATTTACATACTAATAAATAATCCAACAAATATCTACTAAACAACAAACACATCAATTAAAAATATTTATTTAATTCAATAAATATTTAAAATTATAAATAAAATTCTGGATTGTTACATTCTTCCCACCTTATAAGGATTCCGTCCTCGAAATCACCAAAACCCTACCTTCCTCGGGTTTTTTTTATCAAAACTCTTCGTTGAATAACTTCAACACATTACCTTAATATAGGTTTTATATTTCCTACTCCCTCCATTCTTCATAATAAATTCTTGTAAGTTTTATTTCATAACCTTTACTTAGACTCAATTATATTTAAGTATCACATATTCTTTGACACGTTCATTATCTTTCTCTAAGGATCATTACCATATACTAGATTCTAAAACTCTCGAGAAATTACATTCACCCCTTCTTCTACGAATTTTGTCCTCGAAATTTTATTTATTAATCTTCATTCATTCAATCTATCAAAATAGATTTTATGTTAATACTTAATTCATTCATTGGGTTCTATAACCATTTTCTTTCCACAAAGATCTTTCTACCATTATTAACTTTTTTATTAAAAGTTTTACTTTATTCTTTAATAACTCATCTCCTTCTCATTTCAAAATTTCTTTTCTCACTTATTCAATATATTCATCATTCAATGTCGCATTCTACGACTTACTTCTTTCTAAGGAATATCATCCTTACCACATTCGCCTTTCAGAATAGCAAGAATCTTCCATAATTGCTCAATAATTGGGAAGCAATATGAATAACTCAGGAATTTAAAAGATTCCAAATCAAGTTGAGGGGTCATAAGACCTTGAACTACGTCCACGGTTATAAGTACTCTTTCAACTTAAACCTTAACAGTCATTAGACTATAGGGACTCCCGTACTTAGGGTGTTAAGCCCTTCGTACGATGTATTATGCACAAACATCTAAACGCATCGTGTAAAAATAATTCCCCCATAATAGGGTTGTTCTT
Organism: Panax quinquefolius; assembly: GCA_020205615.1. Lineage (NCBI taxonomy): Eukaryota > Viridiplantae > Streptophyta > Magnoliopsida > Apiales > Araliaceae > Panax > Panax quinquefolius. The sequence continues at coordinate 44,562,769 of CM035163.1, read as the reverse complement.
CTCAGTTTTTAGAGATGTAACTGGGGGTCATAAGACCATGAACTATGTCCACGGTTACAAGTAATCTTTCAACTTTAACTTAATAAAGATGTCTGTAGGGACTCCCCGTACTTAGGGTGATCAGCCCTTCGTACCATGTATTGTGCACAAACATCTAAACGCCTCCGCGTAATCCCCTATAAAAGGGTTGTTCATCTCAGCTTTTCAACATCTGAATCCGCACCAAAACAATTTGGTTTGGCATAACTTCTCAAAAAAACGCTTGAATTTCATGAACATCTTTCAATATTCGTCTAGCTGAATCAAATAGCATAGACTTCTACAACAATTCGGACATCAATCGAAATATACATATACACATATACTCATATCTGAAAGAAATCTCAAAAATCTTTTTTATGGCGTCATGATTATGACGTTGTCATACTACATTTCACCATAGTGGGCTAACGATCATATGATCACATCCAACACCAGGTTCCATTGCATTGATGACTCCATCATTTATCATATCACCCGTTGCATATAGTTAAAATATATTTTGAAAATTTAAAATCATTTTTTTTATCTAGCCGAAACAAATAGCATAGATATGCGAATAATAACACTGTTTTAAAAAAAAATTGGTTCACTAGCGTGATCCAATATTTTTTAAAAAAAAATCAAAAGTACAACCATCGGTATGAAGTCATTAAATCTCGAAAGTCTAGCATAGCTAGTAAATTTAGAATATCTAATTTTTTTCATCAATTTCTATCTTTATACTAAATATTCTTGTATTTCAACTTACAATCTTCCTATACCCCCAGTATAGTTCATCAAACTTACCGCACATTGGAAGTTCAGGAACTTGCCACAATAATATGAGTTTACGAACTTATCCTAGTCAAACCATAGGTATCCATTCGCTGAGGGGTTCAAAACATATCATATTATTATGAGTAACGAACTTACCATATGTATTAGTTTTAAGAACCGCAACTAATCCTAATAATATCTGACTAATCTTAATAGTTTCTAACTATCAAATATACACATGAGAAAAGAATCACCTTTTTTTCACATATACATTGATAGCGTAACACCAACATTCCAATGATTATCAATGTGATAAACTGAACGCAAGCACAAAACCCTCGCCCATACAAAGGTTTGTACAACTCAGCCATCACATGAGTCCTTGTTGGGTAAAATCTAATTACTCACAACACGCAAGTATACGTGGTCAACAAGTAATAAAGTGATAAGTTGAGTATCGTTCCCACAGAGAATTATTTAATAAAAATCACCAAGTACTAACCCATAACCAACACAATCTTATTTAAACAAATGAATTTAATGTTATAAATTAAAGTATTTAACTAAACTAATTCTAATTACGTTGAAACAGATGACCAGATAAAGGATGTGGACGGGACATGTGGTTGATGAACTCATACACGAAATCATCAAAGAATGGTAACATGAGAAGCTCCAGTACTCTATGGTGTTAACTGAGTTGTTTTCTAATACATTTTGTAATATGAGTTTCACATTTCCCAACTGTGGTGTTGTAAAAAGGTAAAGTATATAATTATTTGCAGAGTTTTGTTTAGTGTTTGTTGCTACAATATATATATATATATTCTAGCTGTGTCCATGGACGGTGGGATTTATCCCAAACTTTGGACGACCCAGATGATTTTTTTGGCTTTATGTTTGACCAAATTAACCTTTTTTGGCGATTGGGTCAATTAATTTTGAAGTTCTTATTTTATTTTATTTTTTCTTTAATCAAGCACAGAAGGTCCAAACCAATTTTGTTCATATGAACCTTTTAAGCAAGTGTGTATCATTATGCTATTTCCTTACTACAATGCTTTTACCTGTTAATGTATCAGCGACTGGTATTCAGTGGACACATTTGTATGATTGATTGTGCATAAATTAGTTTTACTAATTAATTCATGTTCCATCTAAAATTGCAAATTAAATGAAGGGAATCAATAGCATATAGGTGTGGAGGAGTGTTTTTAAATGTGCTTAAAGAAATTTTGAAGGTCATTGGCACTGGGATTGTTTCGAATTTAATAAATGTAGTTAACTAGCCTAGATCAATTTTATTGTTGAGTGAATGTGGATGTTAGCTTTAGTTATTTCCTTAATAAATTCATTTTTTCTTGCCAGACTCGATTTGTAAATAATGAGCATCTAGATACAATGTGGCAAAATTCTTGACTTCTTTACTTTTTGGGTGGGATGTCTATCTTGATTAGAAATTTTCTTATTTACAACAAATAATTACGAAATTTTCTAATTTTTATCAAATATACTCTTTTCACATTGTTAACTCATATTTTTCATTTAGATTCATCTTTAAGTATTAAATAACTACACGCGTATTTGTAGTGCCGGAGGCACGGGTTAACCCTAGTTATTAATACTGGATAATTTTTACTCACTTGCAAAATTAATTATAAATAAAAGAATGATAACACTTTTAAAATTTTTGTAAAAGTAAGACAGTAATGAAACAATAGTTGGTAGACACAGAAGCGGACGGGGCCAATTCCCAAACGGATTTGGCTGAGTGAGTGGCCGAAGCCCAAAAACCAAGCGAGTCAAAAAGGCTCGTTTTTTATTGGGCCAAAATTTTGCAGCCTAAAGCCCGGCCCGTGGCGCCCGGGCCAACCCGCGGGCTGAAACCAATTTTGTGCCTATTTTATGCTATTTTTTTGTTTGGCCTAAACGGGATGGCCAAAAAGGCCAGGATTTTATTGGGCTAAAAAACTGCAGTCCAAAACCCGACCCGTGGGCTTGGGCCATGTCTGCCAGGTCTAATAGTTGGGACAGAAGATTTAGACTCCTGCTCGTAACATAAAAGGAATTACCAAAGCTTTGTAGGCCATTACTTTTTTATGCATATATTCACTTGAATAACTTAACCTGCAACTCAAAAGATATTTAAAGCTAGTTCCATATGAATAAAACTAAATATTAGTAATTCAGAACTCCAATTGTGTGTGTGTTCTTCATTGAGATATACTGCACTCTGAAAAGGCAAATGTACTATTGCAACTTGTAGTTAACAAATTTCTCCAAACAATGTTCTTTAGTTTCTTTTATCATCTAAATGGATAGTCTATTTGAGCAGTTTATAGAAACAAGCTGCATTTTATATCATAGAGCGTTATGCAAGTATCATACAATTGCAAATGCAACTTGTTCTTAGACTGCCCAAATGGATTGCCTGGAATTAAGATCCATTTTGTAGATTAGACAGTCCCTCATCACTGTTCTTCTTCTTCTTGTTGTTTTTTTAAATCATGTTTTAGTACAAATGTGTGCTAGCTATGCAGACATATCTTCTGGTAATTTTGGTGTTACCTGATCACATTGCGCGCTCTTTCCCAACAAAAATCAAGGCTCCAAACAAATATAAGTTGGAGCTGCACAAATGGGGCTGTGTGCGTGCATGACAGCATGTTTAACATCTCATGCACAGTTCATACTTTTAGATATTTTCTTCAGGATGATGATTCCCCGGCTATGATCTCAGAAATCTGGCTTCTTCAAACTTTCTTTGCTAACTTGTCCCAAATGATGATCATCTTATCTGGTAGAACTATGATGCAAACATATAATGATCCCTTGATATCGATCATGCTCAGGATGAAACGGGGAGTCACGTTAATAAGTCACAAGTATAAAGGCTCCCTTCAAGTGATCATTGATTATCTACTACAACCATCTATTCATCATGTTATCTTATTACCAGAAGTCTTTACAAGAGCATACCCCTTCTCTAAAATGGTGAAAACGGTTTCTGTCCCTCACAACTATTTCTCGATTATAAACCTTGGAGATAAATTTAGTAGCAGAATGACAATCTTCACAAACCCGTAAATTCTTCACAATTCGTATAGAAGTTCTAGGAGGTGTCTTCAGAAGTGCAAAAGCAATACCAAGCTTTTCACTATGCCTATTTAAAGCATCCTCCTTGTCCTCTTCATCAATATCTAGTAACACCTCTGACGTAGTGGGAACATATCCTGCCCTTTTCATTTTCCTCCCCATTTCATCAATCATCTCATATATCTCATTGTAATGATCATGCGTTTTATCTCCTGCAACAAACTCATATATTTTGTTATCTAGTTCAATCATGGTGCTCCCGGGAATCTTTCTTATACCCTTTTTCCCCATCACCTCTCGAATCGTTGTTTTCTTTTCCCAGCGGGACATTTTTGCATATATATTGGAAAGTAAGACATAATTGGACTCAACCATGGGTTCATTTCTGATCAACTGTTTTGTGATGCTTTCACCAAGATTGAGCTCACCATGGACACGACAAGCATTTATTAGCGTTCGCCAAATTATCGAGTTTGGCTCAATAGGCATTTTTTGAACAAACTCTAGGGCATCTTTGACAAGTCCTGCTCTACTCAACAAATCCACCATACACCCATAATGTTCTATTTTAGGTACAACTGCAAAATCCTTTGTCATTAAACTAAAATATTTTCGACCTTCCTCAACTAAACCAGAATGGCTACAAGCAGTAAGCAACCCTATAAAAGCAACATCATCTGGTGCAACCCCAGCTTTTTTCATCTCCTCAAACAATGAAACAGCCTCCAAACCACGCCCGTGCATCGCCGTACCATCTATTACCGAAGTCCAAGTAACAATAGTTCTGTCACTCATGTTCCGAAACAACCTCAATGCTTTATCCACATCACCACATTTTGCAAACATGTCAATGAGTGCATTACAAAGCTCCACACTTTTCTGTACCTTTTCCCTCTCTATATAAGACTCAACCCATTTCCCAAGCTCTAATGCACCAAGATCAGTACACGCAGACAATAACGAAACCATAGTAATCTCGTCTGCACAAACCCCAGCAGTCTGCATATTTCTAAACAACTCAATCGCATCAGTCGACATTCCCAACCTAGCATACCCACCAATCATGGCACTCCAGGTAACAGAGTCTGACTTAGGCATTTCATCAAACACCATCCGAGCAAACTCAATCCCTCCACTACAACAACAATACATATGAACCATAGTATTCTGAACATGAATATCATCATCAAATCCAATCTTTATCACAGACCCATGAACCTGTTTGCCTAAATTTAACTTGCCAATCCCAGCACAAGCCTTAAGAACAAATGGGTATGTGAATTTATTAGGCATAACATTGTGTTCCACCATATGTTTGTAAAAATGCAGAGCATTGTGTTTTGAGTGACTAGTTTGAGCATAGGCTCTAATGACAGTATTGTATAGGAATGCATCATAGATTTGGCTACTGGAATTGGAGGAAAATAAAAAGGAAGAAGCGTAGTCGATGGCGTTGAGGTGGGAAGAAGTGGAAGTAAATTTGGTGAGAACTAATGGGTTGTTATGGAGACCCAATTTGAGGATTTGAGAGTGGATTTGGGTGAGATTAAGGAGTGAGTTGCAGGTTTGGAGGAGAGATAAGATGTTTTGTTCTGCTGCTCTTTTGTTGGTAGTGGGTGAGTGGTGGAGTGAGGGCCTGAGAGGGGATGTGCTTAGAGAAAGGAGCAGCTTGGCTTTCGAGGGTGAGGACTGCATTTAGTTTTTGTAAGATTTCATACGAGTCAGTAGCTGACATACTTAATTTAGCAGTTACAAAAGGATCTTATTGGAGTTATCCTGAAAAATAAATAGGAAATACTCCCTCATTTCATAGATAAGAGTAAGGCCGAAGCAAACCGTTCGGACTGTACTTGAACAAATGTTCCTTAATAATATGATTTAAATTTGAGTACAAAAAATTGTTCGAATAAAAATACGAGTAGAATTTGAAAAATATTTTCTCATTTTTAAGTAAAATAATAAGTTTAATTTATAATTATATGTATTATAAAGTTAGTCACTATGTGGAGATTCGAATTTGAGCTTGAATTCGAAGCTCGTGAATAATTTGAATATAATTCGATTCGAGTCGGATCGAATTCGAGTAATGAATATTCAGGTCAAGTCGAATCTTCGAGGCTAGTCGAATCTGAGTAAAAAATTTTCAAATAAAATTCGAATTTGAGTCAAATTTGAGTATGAATTTAATTTTTCGAGTCGAGTTTGAGTAATTCTCTCTTCGGTTCAATTCAACAGTTTACATACTAGATGTAAGTCTAATCTATTTAAGTCTACATATTAAAATTTATAAATTATAAGCTGGGGTCAATATTAAGAGGACTTGGTTATTGTTCTGAGGTGGGAGTTTGGAGAGGAAATGGCTTCTCAATCAAATAACTTTAATAAACTGGAAGAAAATAAACGAGAATAGTTGAGTGATGATGACAAAATTAGGAGTGCAAATTACTAGGAATGGCATCTGGTTTTTGGAACTCCATCGGGCTTAAAAAATTTTGAACCGAAACCTTACCGCATTGACAACGGCTCAAAATTTTTTTATACCAAAACCGCATTAGTCGATTTATATTTTGAACCACATTGCACCGGCTTGCATCAATTAAAAATTAAAAATATTTTTGATTTAATTTTTATTAAATTAGTTTAATATTTTTACAATATATATTACAATAACATTCATTAAAATAGCACTAGAAATTTTAACAAGTATTATAAGAATATATGTTCAATTAAAATTAAGATAATATAGTTATAATTATAACATTATTATTTAATATATATATCAACTACATGTAAAAATATTCATAAAATAATTTTTGATATGCAAAAGTAAAAAATAATAAAAATATATGTTCGAGTGACTATGATTATATATAATACTATAAAATATAGAGATATAATTAAAATAAAAAAAATACATATAGAGCGGTCCAAGGACCAGTTCACCATCGATTTAAGAACTGATGCAATGCACCGGCGATTTAAAGGCAAATTCATATCGCACCGATCTCGGTTTAAATAATTTTGCACAAAAATTGCATCGACGAAGCCAATCGTTTGGATAAAACCAGCCGATTCGACCGATTTCAGATCAATTTTAATTTTAATTTAAATTAACATCCCTACAAATTAGGCTCGAAAATCGGCTCAGTCCACTATGGACTTGGTCCAACCCTAATCTCCTTTTGGTCGTTGACTCCTTCAGACACTACGAATGCCCTCAAATACTAATGTGCTATTTGTTTACATCTGATTACCTCTTAATGGACTGCCTCTTATTCGCTAAGAGGCATGATGTTGTTTTTTTTTTGTTACCTCTGAATACCTTTTAATCGGTAAGACAGAAAATGAAATCTTAATAATTAAGAGGTACCTCTTAATGAAATTGTTTTGATAATTTTTTTTAGATAAATATATTCAACAATATTATGCACTCATTTTTATTAAATTGAATATTTAAAATTATTAAATAAAATTTTACCCTTTAAAATGATAAAATAGTGTCATTAAGAGACAACTTACTTTTTAGTTATCAAATAATTTTTTAGATTAAGATGATCTAATTTATTAAGACATCATAATCACTCAGATCTTAATTCACAGGTTTATCAAACACAACCTAACCCCTGCATGTATAAGCGTAAGAAATGTATAATAATATACACTCCTAAAAAATATTGACCCAAAGCGGATCGAATCAGCTCGACCCACCATATTAGCCTCTAATATTCCTCCCCTAACCCAACCCAAAATGTATCATATTTTGTACCTCAAAAACTATTAATTTAAGGCTTACACATGGATTAATACCTGAACTTTTAATATTTTTTCAGTTTGAAGATTGTCTTCTCAATTTTTTTAATTAGGAAATTAAACTTTTAATTATTTTCCACTTTCGGGATTGTCTTCTCAATATTTTCAATTAGGGGATTAATTTTTTAATTTTTTCTACTTTAGGGATTGTCTTCTCAATTTTTTCCATTAAGGGATAAATTTTTTAATTTTTTATGATTACGTCTAATTGATAGTGACACTTTAGAAAATTGATGACATGACAGTGACACGTGACTAAAAAATATTTGTGTAATATTGATTCTCATTTTAACATTTATTCAATTAATTTTTTATACCTAAAAGGGTAAATATAGGACCATTATTAATTTTAAAGTAAATTATTATTATTATAATTTCAATATAAAACCATTATTGATTTTTAAAGTAAATTTAATGATAATTTTACCCTTTTGGTAAATTTTTAAATTTATTTTTTTTGGTAAATTTAATTTTTTCAAGTAAATTTAATGACAATTTTTAAAGTAAAATTAATAATGGTCTTATATTTATCTTTTTTGATACAAAAATAATTTAATAAATATTTAAATGAGATTTAATATTACACATAAGTATTTTTTTTAGTCATGTATCGCTGCTATCAATTTAGACGTAATCAGAAAATTTTAAAAGTTTAATCCTCGAAAAAAATTAAGAAGACAATCCCCAAAGTGAAAAAATTAAAAGTTTAATCCACTAATTAAAAAAATTGAGAAGACAATTCCCGAAGTGAAAAAACATTAAAAGTTAAAGGTATTAATCCATTTAAGGCCTAAGCTGGAAGTAGCCAAGAGCAAGTAAGTTTGGGTCCTATATATTTACTGTATTGAATGGGTCGGATTCGACATATTTTTCAAAACACGCCTAATCCAATTCAAAATCAATCTAGCTCGACCTAATTACATTTTTATGAAAATAGAACACCTTTTAGCCAAATAAAACATACCTAGGCTATGAAGGGGTTCGGCACATAAAACGCAACAGAAATAAACCAATATAAAGGCAATTCCGAAACCCTAAAACAGGATCCATGCGAAAAACCAATTAATTCAGTGGTTAGAAATTATACCGATTATTAATGCTAGAATCGATGCGGTCGAATCTCCATCGCAATTCAAATGAACTGCGTCTCTCACACAGATCCACACGAACGCATACAATAGGTAAATGCGATTTATGATGAAAAAAGGAACCATGATACTAGCCACCAAGGATGATGATTTTTCCAAAACTGTTTTCTCTAGTCTCTCTCTAAGAGCGGCTAGGGTTTTTTGTTTTTGATGTAATCCCTAAATGGCTGATATATATCATATATATAGCAGTTAGGAGGAATTAATCAAAACCTAATATAATTAAAATCCAAATTTATATATATATATATATATATATCTTAATTAAGTCTTACTTAATTAATATACATATATATAAATTATCCTTTTAATTTAAATTCGTGATTTAAAATACTATCAATCATGTTGATATATTTAAATCCTTACAATTTAAATTAATTCCCTTTTAAATTACGTTCCATGTGTGTGAACCTATATGTTATTATTACATTGACAATAATTTTAAAATTATATTATAAAATTATAAACAGTGAGCGGCATCTAGTAATGCATCACTGCTACCCAAGTAATAATAAGATCGATGATTCGATGTAACCTTTTCGTGACTAATGTTTCAATGTAATTTTATCCTTTTAACCTTAATATCTTAGATTAAACTCGAGTTATGGAATGTGTCATACTCCTCATAATTTAATTTGAGTTTTTCTTGATCAATGAGTTTATAGACTATATGAAACAAATCACTATTTGAGCATGGTCATGCATTTCATAGTCCTACTCAATCAAGAGGCCTATGGATATCACCCCTAATACACAGGAGGGTTAAATTCCATCTAGATCACTCATATTCCTCACACGATTCATGATGTACCCAATAATCACCTTTATAGTCCACCCTATTAAAGGTGACCTTTGATGATATCAAAGCACATAAATTCCCGTGTAGTAATATAGTGATTTCGAATTCTGGAGGATCATTACATCATTGTCACTATGAGAATCGCTAATGACACTTCGCATAATGCTCCACATTGAATTCTCATGGTGGGTCTGTCCAGTACATCGTTCTCTAACATGTACCTATGCATTGACTTAATATCTCATATATTTATGACCAATAAAATTTGGTCATCAGTCAATCCACATACTAGCTAGTCTCAATGCATCATTGTTATCCCATCAACAATGATACTCGACTAGGGACTTTTAAGAATAATGATACTAATTATAATTATATAATCTCATGTTCAAGTCACATACTTGAAACTATATAATTTGTATCACTTTTCTAAGGAATTTTATTATGTTAACATTTATATAACGCAGTAAATAAAACCATAATAAAATCATTCATTTATTCAATTAAATATAATATCAAAATATTAAGCAATTATATCAAATAATTGGCCTCTAGGGCATAAACTCTAACAGGCTATGTTTGTTTCAGAAGCGGAAGGAGGGGGCGAGGGGGGTCATTTGACCCTGGTATCTCCGGCCCTCCGGTGATGTTTTAGGAGATCTTGCCATTCATGACCTTCCAATCTCCATGACTCCATGACCCTCCATTCTCAGTTCTCGGCAGACGGCAAAAGAAGATAAGCAATTGTTTTTTTTAAAACTTACTAAATGAAACGACGTCGTTTCATTTAGTAAGCTTAAAAAAAAAAATTAAACCCAATTGCTTATCTTCTTTCGCACAGCAGTGCAGGGTGTTCATTTGTTTTTCCCCTTAGCCAATTAGTTCGTCTACCTCTCAGGCCTCGGGCTCAGCCTCTGTCGACTACCAACTTCCACCAGCAGCTCCTCGCCGACGCCGTCGATCTCCTCTCCCCTCCTTCGCCGTGTCGCTCCGGTAACGGTAAGTAATTGTCAGTTTAATTGAATATTTGATTTAGGGTTTTAAAAAATTAGGGATTTGTGGTTATTGTTGAAATTAGTTAAAATTGATACTTATAAGGAATTTTGTGCTTAATGTTGGCATTAAATTAGAGATATAGAATTTGTTATGCCATGAATTAGAGATTATGTGTTATTATCATTGAACTGATATTATATATTTATGGTATATTGTTTGTGAAATAATTAAATTAGGTTAGTTGATGAAATTATGATGAAATGTTTGAAACTTTGAATTGATGAAATTATTACGAAATGTTTAAATTGATGAAATTATTGTGAAATATTATAATTGGGCAAAATGAATTTGAATATAAATTTGAGAAATGGTATATTTATGGTATAGTGATGGTATATTGCTGATATAATGATGTATATGCTTTTACAAAAAAGGGTTTAACAACTAGAAAAAGGCAATTAAAAATTTTCAAAAACACGTGGGTTCTTTAAATAGTGCTCATATTGATGCTAGAATACAACTTCAAGTTTTCAAAATCAAAGGCAGAGTGTGTCACATATACTACTAGCACACGGGCAAGAGACGGAGGTTGCTTATCACACCTGTTTAACGACGGCTTTGGATGTCACACGCCTTCTTTTGAAGCAAGGTTTGCCTTTTATGGACATGATGAGTCATCGACTTCATCAAATAAGGAAAATTTCCTTGAGTTTTTTGAGTGGTACAACCTATGAAATGAAGAAGTGGGCAAGGTAGTTAATGAGAATGTTCCTAGAAACAATCAAATGACTTGTCCAAAAATTTAAAAAGAACTAACAAGTGCTTGTGCTGTGGAAACTACACTTGTCATCATCAATGATATTGGAGACAACATATTTTCTATTATGGTTGATGAGACTCGAGATGTTTCAATAAAGGAGCAAATGGGAGTTGTTTGGAGATATGTAAACAACCATGGAGATGTGATTGAAAGGTTTCTTGGTGTGGTACATGTGCCTAACACTTCATCTATTTCTTTGAAGTATGCTATTGATGAATTGTTTGCAAAACATAAATTAGTTATACGTGAGGTGAGTTCAATGGATTGAAGGCTCTTATTTTAAAAGAAAATCCATATGCAAGGTATATTCATTGTTTTTCTCACCAACTCCAATTAGTTATTGTTGTTGTTGCCATGAGCAACCGTATTGTGAGTGATTTTTTTCAATATGTTACTATGATTGTGAATGTGGTTGGAGCATCATGTAAAAGGAAAGATAAACTTAGATAGCTTGAATATGATAGGATTGTAGAGTGTTTGGAAAAGGGAGAGATAGTTAGTGGTAAAGGGAAAAAAAAAATCAAGAAATGAGTTTAAGACGATCAGGAGATACTCGTTGGGGGTCACATTACATAACTATAACCCGTCTTATGTCTATGTGGACTTCCGTGCTTAAAAATATGCATGATGATGGTGCTTCTGATGATGATAATAGCGGTATAGCCATAAGTTTGATTGATAAGATGGAGAATTACGAATTTGTATTTGTGATGCATTTGATGAAATATTTATTGGGAATCACAAATGATTTGTCACTTACCTTATAACAAAAACATCAAAACATTGTACATGTTGTGAGATTGATTGAGGTAATGAAAGCTCGACTACAAGATTTTAGGGAGAAAGAATTGGAGAATTTTTTGAAGGAACTCAATATTTTTTACGAGAAGAACATGATCCCAATAATTAATATGGAAGACAACATGAGATTCCACGGTCGTAACAGGCGCAATGGACAAATTATTACTAATTTTCATCATTATCGTGTTAAGATTTTTTTTCAGGTATAAGTATAATCTCTATAAATCTTTTTTCATTATTCCTATCCAATAATTTATCTTTTTTTATTGATTTTTCATTATTACAATGTAGGTTGTTGATTCAATTGTTCAAGAGATGAACAATCGTTTTTCAGAAGCAAGCACAAAGTTACTTTTATGCATATCATGCCTTGATACAAGTGATTCGTTCTCTAAATTTGACAAAAGTAAGTTACTCCGTCTTGCTGAGCTTTATCCAGAAGATTTCTCTTTGATTGATCGCATGATACTTGGGGATCAACTTGTTAATTACATTTATTGTAAGACCCCAGCTTTTTATAAATAAAATTGAATTTTCTCTATTCATTATCTTAAAATAATAAGGAGTTAATTTGATATAATATTTTGGTTATGACTGAAATGTGCAAATTTTACAAAATAAGCAAGTGGTTGTAAAATATTCATTTCTGTCGGGGAATATTCGTTTGGTCGTGAAATATTCTTTTTGTCGGGAATATCCGTACGACGGCGCAGTCATTTGTGGGCCCCATAACGGAATAACTCTCGGATGAAGAAAACGACAAAGTTTGAGTTTTTATAAATAACTTGGTAGTAATTATTCTGAACAACTTTGTTGGAATACACGGTGGTTAAAATACTGATGTCTGGCGTGGTTGCAAGATGATACCACGGTATTTACATGTATTGTTGAATTATTGATTCATACGTCAGAAGGCACTACTCAAAAATTGTTACAATAGTTATCGTTCAATATTTTATTTTATTGATTCAATAATTGTTGCGTTGATATTTTGTATTATTGTTGTTTCAATAATTGTCACTGTACAATATTTCCCATTATCAGATCAATAATTCATATTATTTGAATAATATTATTAGATAGCATTATTGGCAATGTCTATAAAGTTCTGTCAAAGAGAGGTTTGGTCACCTAATTGCGGCGTCAAGATGGAGAAATCCTTCTTTGAAAGCCCCTCTTTCTCGGCTACCGCCTAGTTGTGATTGATCAGGATTACGTAATATTATTTGTGAATAATTAATTTTGATTTATATGATAAGGAAATATTTATTTGATGCAGATATAAATGATGGATTTATTTATGTGGTTATAAATGAAGGAATTAAGGTTGAGGTATTTTATCAGTATTTTTGTCGGAATGGAGGTATTAAAAATCTAATCAGTGTTCTTGAGATATATTGTGTGAGTTATAATTTTTAATCCGACCGTTGGATCGCTGTGATTTTTGGATATGTTATACATATATAAGTTGAGTATATGTCCACAAATTTTGAACCGTTAAAAATGAACGTATGATTTGTTATGAATTTTATGAGGTGACAGGTTCAGAAATTGTTGAAGCATCCAAATTTATCATTTTGGTGGAAAATTCTAGAATTGGTGGACCCTACTTTTGGTTGGTGAGAAATGTGCTCAAATTGAATTTCAAATGTGGTGGGTGGCAATAATAATGAGTAAAGTCATCGTGTAGTCAAGTCTCCTTGCTTTGCTAACATTTTCCTATAAATAGAGGCTAAGTTCGAATTGAAAATCACGCCAGAAACAAAGTTTTCTCTCTTTCTCTCTCTATATTATCGAGCGTATTTTTGTGAGTATTTTGATTCTTTGAGAGTTACTATTCAGTACAAGTTTCTGTTGACTTTATATCCGATATTCCGATCAGAAGTACCGTTATTTTGAGGTAAAAGATGTTATTTTCTTCTTAAATGATATTATTTTCTTCAATATCATTATGCCGAAATATTGGTTTGAACTTTTTAATCAAATTTAGAACTTTTTGTGCCTCGTTATTACTATTCACGTGATACTAAGACTATTCACCGAAAAATGAAAATTTTCCTTTTTGTCCAAGATGTCTATTATGGTTACTATCTTTGATTGTATCCATGTTCCGATATTTATTTTTGAATCCTGCTTCAAAATTGGTTATTATGGAGTATTATTGATCTTGGATAAACTGTTAAACGAATCCCTAATATTTGTCCTCCTGTCTCACTGGATTCGTTTTTTTTTAAAATATTTTTTATCATCCTCAGTCTTAAATGATGATATTACTGAATATCTTTGGCCTGTAGTGCAAATATGAATGATTAATCGATGAATATTTTTGGCCCATAGTGCAAAGATGAGCAGTGTTGAGATGAACACGACCAACCTTGGTGATATAAATGAATATCTTTGGCTTTGTAGTGCAAAGATGAATATTTGATTAAAGATGTATATTGATTGTTATTCTGAGGATAAAATATTGATGATGGACTTTTAAATCTTAGAAGATAGTAGAACTCATTCTCTACTTGACTCTTCTAATGGATTGTTGTTTCATTGCAGTTGTTGATCTAAAACTTGTTGTCTATTATATTTTATCGATTTTTCCTGTTGAAGACTAATGATAATTTGTTGTATATTATCTTAGTCATAATATTCTTTTCTTGGGCTAGTTGAGCTCACCATTTTCCTTTTTGTTCCATTTTCTTCTCAGGAGGTGAGAACATAGCAGGATCTAGTCGGGGTATGGAGTGATGGTTCTAGAAAGATGTTCTAGCAGTCCTCACTATTTCTGTAAAATAGTTTATGAATAATTGTAATGAGGACTTATTTGAGTGGGGATATTGTCTAGAAAAAATATTTGTATTTAAACTCACAAAGATGTGTTGTCGATTATTTTGCTTGCACGACAATTGTATTCACCAAAGTTGTAGTTTGCTTTCATACCATGTATTATGATTGATTGACTCGTAATGGGTGTGGTGTATACCTATTTTGGGGGCGTCACATTTATGATATGCAATGCGATAATCAATTTTTTGGGATCAAAGGTTTGGGAAGTCTTGCTAAGAAGTTGATTGAAACAAGAAGAAATATGACTTACATTGGTATATCGATTGATCGAGTTGGCTTTTGTTTTACCAGTTGCGACTGTTACTGTTGAAAAAGTATTCTCTGCGATGAAAATTGTCAAGACTGACTTGCGTAATAAAATGGAAGACGAATGGATTAATGACAGTCTGGTACTTTATATTGAGAATGATATTTTTTCAACAATTAAAAACGAACAAATTTTGAGACGTTTTCAAACTATGCATAGTCGCTGGATACAGTTGCCTCTTCTTAGTCGTATAGTCGAAAGCAGCAGTTCAAGCGTCAATAAATAATTTTTTTTACTGATATATTTTGACCTCCCTCTAATATTGTCTTGGTTCCGCCACTGGTTTATTTGCAAGGATTATAATTTTGAGATTATATTTTATGGGATTATAATTATAATTATTAAATTATTTTATAATTTCAAGACTAATAGTCCCAAGTCTAAATTCAAAAATAAACAAGACACTTGAAATTAATAATTATATCTCAAATATAATATTTGCAAACAAACATAACCATACGGCCTTTCTCTTTCTCTATAGTCTAAAGGTGGTTTGAAACAATTGTTTGAAGCGACTGACCCTTTTCACCCAGAGGAGGATGCAAGATATATGTTTAGTGGAGACTTTGATACAATATAAATATAATAAAAAATTAAATTTTAATATAAATTGAGCATAATATAATGATAATTACATAAATAAATATTGTGTTTTACGAAAAGATTGTAAATCACTAAATATAGTGAGGACCAAGCCAATTAAAATAGACAAGCTCATTCTCAAGTGGACAAAAATGTGAATATACTAAAGAAGGGGGAAAAAAGCTAGTAGAGGTGATGGCACTACTTGACACCCCGCCGATCTGTCTTTGTTTTCATCGTATCTTATTTGATTCGAGTATTGTAACAAAATAATTTTATAAATAATAATTTATAAAATAATGCGGTAAAATATAATTAGTTGATCATGTGAGTGTATTTTAGGAACCAATCGAGAACAACTAAATTATTTTGTATCCTTATTTAGTAACCATTATTTAGTTACCAAAATATAATTGTTTTTATAGCTATATACTCAGAATTATTAATGTGAATGAAACTATAAAAACAAATAGTAGATAAGTGGCTCTAAAAATGTCTTAATGAGTTAGGAAGAAAACTTTAACAAATTAAATAAGATTTTTTTCTTAACAAAAATGATAAACTATATATTTTATGATTAAAATAAAAAAAATTTATAAAGAGACTAAAAATGATATAAGCATGCAAAATTTCCCATCATCATAGGTCTCCGGGCCCATACCTAATTGGACCAGGACGTGTTTGGGTGAAAAGTTATTAAACTTCTTGAATTAGGGGAGAGTTAGACCACACCCGATTTTATGGATATAAGAATTAAGAAACCCCTAACAGAGAAAGTCCTTGTGACTTATGAGGGGTTAAAACTTAAACCAGCTATTCATCTTTCTCTACTTCAGTTCAAACAGAGACGTTGTTGGGCTAATTCATCTCCGATTTCGCCTCCCGGAGCTCTGGCGACACAACATCTCCTCCCTATTCTACGGCAACCTCCGGTATTATCTCCTCCAATTTCGGCAAGGCTTTGGCCTATCTATCCCCAATTCGATTGCAGTCTCTCTTATCCTATATACATACACACTCATATTTAACTTGTGGTTCTAGTAATTTGATTGTTTATGGAAGGTAAGAGGGGTAATTTTCCCATCAGAAACCCAGTAGCATCGACCCTTTAATTTTGCCCTTGATTGGTGAAAACCCTTGTTCGGATTCTGGTTAAAGTTGTGTTTTTTTATGTAGTAAAGTTGTTATAAATTAATGTGATGGGCATGAAAATTTTGTGTTATGTGCAAAAAGTATGGCCTTTCTCGGCGTTTAAGTACGATGATTTGAGAGTATCAAATGGATTAGTTAGGAAATTATCTATACCTGAACAGACAAAACAGTTTGTGTTTGCTATCCCTGAACCAGAATCGGATTCTGTGATATATATTTTGTGTGCTCAGAATTTGTCTGAGAGATCAGATTTGGATGTTGAGTGTCTTATAAGAGAAATTAAACCCCAAGCTGTTGTAGCCCAAGTGGGGGATGTATCGGTAAATGAGATTCTTCAGTCCAAGGGAGATGAATGTAGGAATAGTGGTATACATATTACTGTTCCGAGTTCCTACATTGAAGTGCTGAAGAGATGTTTCGTTCATGAAATTAATAAAGAAATGAATGACACTGTTCCGACTTCGTCTTTTGAGGTGCTGAGAAGGTGTTTCGTCCATAAGATTAATAAAGAGAGGTATGAGAATATGGCAGGGAGTTTGGTATTGAAGGAGATATTTGGGGTTGGCTTTTACGGTCATTTCTTGACTGCCAAAAGGGTGGCTGAAGAAGTTGGTTCATCCTTTTTGTTGCTGGAATCTCCAATTTTGAAACCTTGCGAGGATGGGAATTCCTCTGGTGAGGATGAGTCGGGAAACAAATTTCAAGCTCTAGCTTTCCGGCCTAGTAGTTTGGTTTCACAAAAGGTGGGTTCTATAATTCCTTCGAGTTCAAGAAGGTTTGGTTTGACAAATGATCTTCATTTGAAGCTAGTAAAATCATTATCTTCACATTTAGTTCATCCAAATTCTGCTATGGAAGCAGGTTCTGCAAATATTCAGCCACAAGCGGTTTATGAGGCACCACATTTTGCTCAGTCTGTTTATCCTTTACTTGTTGATTTTTATAATATTTTTGTCGATATTCCCTCAATTGGAAGGGGTCTAGCTCATGCACAGAAGATGCTTTATGATGTGGATAGGGGGGAATTTGTTGATTCTCAACTCCTCTCTGAAGTCTATATCTTCCGAATTGCGGTAGAGGGATTGAGAATTGCTCTTAATAGTGCGGGCCGACTCCCTATGAACAAGATTAGAAACCCTAGTTCAATTCAAACTGAGTTTTCAGATCTTTCTGTTGAGGACAAGTCGCATGCTCTTCTTGCGCATGCTCTTAAAAGCCAGGCTAAGAAGTTCAAATCTGTTGTGGCAATAGTAGATGCTAGTGGCTTATCTGGTTTAAGAAAACATTGGAACACTCCTGTTCCTCCGGAGGTAAAGGATATAGTTGAACAGTTGGTTAGTGATTGCAAAAATGGAGACAGCACCCAAAATGACAGAAGGCGATTATTAACGGATAAACCAGTAGTGGCAGTTGGAGCTGGAGCAACTGCAGTGTTAGGAGCGTCATCCCTCTCAAAAGTTGTTCCTGCATCAACCTTCATGAAGATTGTTCCAGCTTCGCTAAAAATTATGATTACCCTGCCCCAGAAGGCTTTCGCTATTGCCCTTAGTAAGACTCTTGGTCCATCAAAAATGGTGGCACCTGGACTCGCAAGTTCTGGAGTAAAAACATCTGTATTAAAGGCAACGGCTTCTGCTGAGAAAATTCGAGCTGTGGCACACAGTCTTATAGCCTCTGCTGAGAAGACAAGCCTTTCGGCTATGAGATCAGCCTTCTATGAAATAATGAGGAAACGACGGGTTCGGCCGGTTGGCCTTCTTCCATGGGTTACTTTTGGATGTAGTGTTGCTACTTGTACGAGCTTGCTTGTGTGTGGAGATGGAATTGAATGTGCTGTTGAATCTTTACCTGCCGCTCCTTCAATTGCTAATTTGGGTCGGGGGATCCAAAATTTGCACGAGGCAGCTCAGGCCGCAGGGAAAGTAGAAAGCTCCAGGATACAGAAATCCATAGAGTCAATATTGTACAGATTTAAGAGATAAAAGGCTGATCAATAATAATCAAGAACGTGCCTTTCCTCAACTGTACACTTGTTCATGCTCTTCCGAAAGCTATGAATGCGCAAGGCAGAGTTCAGAGAATTTTTGCACTTGCGGACTCTACAACAGAGGCTGTTTGGTTTGTATTTCTTTCTCTCTTTTCTCTTTTTTATTTTTTGTGCCACTGGTTTTGGTGGATTCTAAGCAGACAGACTCATATGAGAAGTTTTGAGGAATAACACTCTGAACCTGGATGTTTAATTTCCTGTCCAGTTTATGCCAAATTCTCTTTTGCATTGAATTTTCAATTTCATGACACAAGGATTAGAAAAAGGAACCAGAAGAGGGTGAATAAATGTCGAGCGATCCCTGGGAATAATATTTGTCAACACTTTCAACAAAAAGAACAACACAGCAACAGTGATTAAGAAAATCATCAATTTATATACAAGTGGCAAAATGAACCACTTGTATGGTGTTTATTTATTCATTTACTGACAGAGAAATATGCAGCTAATATGCATGGGTTACATATGGTTCAAGCTAGGTTCCGTTGCTGAAGTGTTAATAGGATTCAAGACACGTTAAATGTGGATCTGATTCTTATTTAGCTCAGTCAGCTCTGTTTCACATGATGTTCAATTTTGATCTAGAAGTATTTTCCTTGAATAAAACCAACATATAAGATTGGAAAGTGATATATATTGAGAAATTTGTGTTGAATTTTTGGTTACTAGTTATGTGATAACTATTAGTTGTAAACTATTTGGAAGGGAGATATGTAATAGATAACTATTAGATGTAAACTATTAGTTACCTTTTGGGTAGTTTTATAATTATCTCGGAATTAAAGTTGAGATTAGGCTTCACCAACAGCATTTCTTTCGTTACAAATTATGAGATCATTATTGAGATTTGAAAATTTAATTTGAGATATTTTCAAAACTAAAAATGAGATGATTCATTGAAGTTATGAAACAATTAATCTTATAATAAATAATATTTTTTTTTGATAATTTATAGTATTTTTTATTATATTGATTAAAATTAAAATAATCTATGTCACTTTTAAAATTTGATTTTTTTAAAATAACTTCAAAAAAAATGAATAATAATTTTATACTGCAGAACGTATGGAGCATTTAAAATATGTTGAATTTTATACACCAACACCCCTACCCCTCCAGTTGGGGATTGTATTCACAAATATAAAGTGTGACATTAAATTATTTGTTGTACCTAAGAATTTCTTAAAATTAACTATATTATTTGTTGTACTGATTTCTCTCTAAAATAAGATTGTTCATAAAAAAAATAATAACAAAAAAAAAGGAAGAAGAAGAAAAGAATTGAGAGTTGATACTAAGGTGGTATTTGATAAAATTGAATGTTAAGATCTGAACAGTTTAGACATTTGAATAATGTAGACCATCTGAATAGAATTGTATCTGAATGAAAAAATATTGTTTGATAATTAATTTTTTCAAAATGTCTTAGTAACAGTATTTTACTATTTTACTCTTGAACTTTTTTTTCTTTCTTATCAGCAGATTTTAATAGTTGCAACTATGTTCTTTTTTCAAGTCTCAACATTTGCTCCCCGTTCTTCCCCAAAACTTTTATTTTCTCTCTCTTTCCATCACCTTCTACAGATCAGATCAGATCACCAACCAGATCAGATCTAAGCTGCCCCACGAAGTTGCCCCATCCCACCTAATCACCAACTAGATCAGATCTAAGCTACAGAGCATGGGTGGGCCGCAATGAGTAGGTTGAGATGAGAGCAGGATGGAGAGAAGTCATAATAGAAAGAGGTGGAGGAGAGGTCTGATGAGGCTATCGATTTTTCATTGTCAATTTTCATCGACGTTAAATCTCCTCTACCTATTCTTAGATGCGTAAATTTCATCAAATATTGTTTCAATTGATTTTTCCTACAAGTGATGCCACCAATCTCAATCTACGGAGCTAAACCCATGTGTATCTATGAAATTTTTTCCCCTTGTACTTTGTTTGTTTTGTTGGAAAGATCTGATTTGTGACTCGATATATTTTTTTTTTGATAAATTTGTGACTCGATCTTTGCATTCAAGATTTTAATACTTTTCAATTGTCTTGCAATATATTGTTGAATTTATTCTATTGGCACCGTAGGATAGAAAAGGAGAGAAGGAGAAGAGAATGGAGTTATTGGTGCGAGGATAATATTGTCCAAATGTGCCTCTGAATGATAAAGGGTGAAATTTTAATCTAACCGAATCAGAGGCTTGGAGAATCGGTGTAAGACTCCAACTTTTAGGAATAAAAATAAATTTTTTATAAATATCATTTTTGAATATTATGGAGTGAATTTGATATAATGTTAAAGTTGTGGGTAATATTTATAAATTTTGCAAAGTACACAAGTTGTTATATAATATTCGATTGGTCAGGGAATATTTGTTTTAATAGGGAATATTCGTACGACGGCACAATCATTGGTGGACCCCACAACGGAATTATTGTCGGATTGAGAAAACGATAAAAATATCTTTTTATGAAAATAATCGGCGGAAGTTTTACTGTTAATCGTGAAACACCCGGTGTTAAAAAATACTGATATCTGCATGGTTGCATAGTAGCATACCACGGTATTGATTATTGATGCTTATGTGAGAAGTCACTCGCTTTTGTTCAATTATTACTACAAGAATTGTGCATTGATCTCACGTTATTTGATTCAATTATTGTCGATATTTTATATATTATTAAATCAATAATTGAGATAATAAAGTTATTAATATTATTATTTGCAATATTAACGATGTCTAGAAGTTACATCGAGGAGAGGTTTGGTCACCTAATTGCACGCCTAATAGGAGAAATCCTTATTGAAAAACCCCTTTTCTTAGGAACGACACATTGGATTAATATTGTGAATTATAATAAAGGTGATAAGTTTTGTTTTATTATTATTATAAATGTAATAAAGCGAAAACTTTTTATATAAAATGTAATACTTTTATAAAGTTATTTGTTTTATTAGACTATAAATAGAATATATAATATTCTATTATGCATAGTGTTTGCATAGTGTTTGCATAATATTTGCATAGTAAAATCTTTTATATAAAACATAATACTTTTATATAGTTATTTGTTTTATTAGACTATAAATAGAATATATAATATTCTATTATGCATAGTGTTTGCATAGTACCGCGATAGTATTTGCATAGTAAAATCTTTTTTATATAAAATGTAATACTTTTATAAAGTTATTCGTTTTATTAGATTATAAATAGAATATATTATATTTTATTTAAAAGATTTTGTTTTATTAGAATATTTTATTAATAATGCATAGTAAATCAATATGGACCGTCCGTTTAAAAGTAAATCAATCTGGACCGTTCATGAATTAGTTACTATTTAGTCCATTCTCCTATAAATAGAAGCTCATTCCTTCATTATTTCTTACAAATTCACTGAAACTCTAGAGAGAGAAACTATAGAGAGAAAGAAGAAAAGTATTCTGCAACTTCACTACTCCTATATCCAGTACTCTTCTTTTTAAGGTAAGGGGTATTATTTCTTTCGTCTTCATGAAGAGAACTTCTGTTATTCCATTCTTTATTATTCTGTTGGAATAACCTATATATGCGGACTACCCTATACTTGGTGAAATTCTTCTGTTATTCTATTATTTATTATTCTGTTGGAATATCCTGTCTGTGTGTTTACGCATGACCTGGTTTCGTTCTTTATTATTCTATTAGAACATCATATCTGTGCGGTTTACGCATGACCTGGTTTCGTTCTTTATTATTATGTTGGAACATCTTGTCTGTGCGGATTACGCATGACCTGGTTCCATTCTTTATTATTCTGTTGGAATAACCTGTCTGTGCGGTCTATCGCATGCATGGTGAATGATCCTTTGTATTCATTCCTTATTAAATTGTGGAAATGATCTGTCTAAGTGGATTACCGCATGGCGGACGAAAATCCATTTGCAGTTTCATATATTCTCTTATACTCAGTTGGTTAAAGCTTTGACTTCTATACTCCATGAAATTAGTGGAATATCCTTGATATTTGCGCTTCATCCAATATCCTCTCTCCCTCCCATTTTCAAACCCTAGAATCCTCTTCGAAGCTTAAATCAATTAAACCTCCAGAACCCAAATAATAATCAACTGTCTCTCATAAATCTCTCCGAATCAATACCCATACTCCTTGAATCCTCAAATGGTAGACTAGCGAGTAATCACTGTCATTCAGCTAGGAACCAAGACGTTCGAAAAATCCAAGAAAAAGTTCAAGGATATTCTTGAACTTGTGAAGAAGGCAGGGTTCTCAGAATGTCTTAAGGCAAACACACGAATATACGGTGACCTGATCAAAGAGTTTCATTCAAACGCAACCGTAAATTCTGGGATTCTCTCCACCAAGGTTAAGGGTCAGATTCTGAAGCTAAGTTCTTCTGACATCAATCAATGCTTAGACCTTCCTGACCAAGATCTGAAAACCCTGGAAGAGATTGACACTGAAAAAGCTAAGAAGATTATATAGTACAAAAGAAACCCTAGTCTGAAGGACATGAAGAAAAAGGAGTTTCCTGAAGAATACGAGTTCCTTGCTGAAATAGTGGGTAAATGTATCTTATCAAAGACACCGCATATGATCTCAGAATTGATCAATTTGAAGATCATATACGCTATAGTCTTGAAGGAACATATCAACTATGGAGTCATCTCCGCTTGATCGATGTCTAAGTGGTTTGGATAAGGAAGAAAAGAAAAGGTCAACCAAAAACCACTCACAAAGGTTTTTCATGGGAGATTCCTAAGTATCATCCTGAAGAAAAAGTTGAAGAATAAAATTAAGGATGATGAGGGCGAAATTCTTAATGTTCACAAAGTTATGTCTCCTCAGCTGTTCTTAAACTGGAAGAAGAACCCAAAGGAAAATAGGAGGTTAACTACAGTTGAAGGCAATAGAAAGAACTCTGCTAAGAAAAGAAAAGCAAAAGAAGTGGAAAGCTCTGAATCTGGAGACTCAGTAAAAGTAGCAGCCACACCAGCTAGAAAGAAATCCAAGGGTGTGAAGAAAACTAAGGCCCATCCAAAAAGCCTCTCTATGGAAGACCAGGATAAAGATGAAACAGTCCTGTCTACAGAAACTAAAAGGAGAAGTAACAAACTGCTCCAAGGGCCATCAAGAAAGAGAGCTAAGGTGGAAAGCAAACCAGTCCCAGTTTCCCAAGAAAGCACATCTGACGAAAAGAAGAACGTAGAGTCAGAGGAAGAAAAGGGAACTGATGATCTAAAGACCGAGTCCCCAAAGAATAAATCCAGCAATGAAGTTGAAGCTGGATTAATGAATGAAAATGAAGAATCTACTAATGAAGAAAAGGTGCAAGATAATCCAATTGCATCTCCAAACTCAAATGCTTTAACTAGCTCAGATGGTGGGTCAAATGATGGTGATTCTGAAGAAGGACATGCCCCTGCCAATGCTAAGAGTTAAGAAAGCTTGCATGATGATTCAAAAGCTTCAGAGTCTAAAGATGAAGAAGAATCTGACTCTCCTATAGCTGAACCCCCAAGAAGAAGGAAGAGCCACCGATTAATTGCTCAATTTGCCTCCAAGAAGAGAAATGATCAATCTACTGCAATCATTGAGTTAAGCGATGATGGATCTGAATCACAGAAAGAAGATGCTGAAGATGGGACTAGCAATGAAGAAGATGAATCTAAGGAAGATCTTTTTGATGAAGGTTCTAAAAATGAAATTCAGCAAGAAGAATTCATGGATGAATCTGAGGAAAGGAGCCAACAAGATTCGGGCTCAAAAAGAGAAGAAATAGAGAAAGATTCTGATTCTACACATTATGAATCAGAAGAACCAGAAGATCATCCTATCATCTCTCCAGCTAGGAGTAACAGAAGAATAGAAGTGGAAGCCTCGAATGAACCACCAGAAGTACTTCCAGAAACTCCAAGACTAGAACTGGTGCCTCAGAACTTTTCAAAGTTGAAAAGTGATGCAACAATGATTATCAAAGACAAGCCCCACTACAAAGTCTATAGACATGCTAGCAACCACTATATTCCTTATGATCATAGAGTGGACTCTGAAGACAAAAGGATTATGACCAAGGAAATAATCATAGAGTCAATTCACTCTACCACTGATGATATGCAAATTCAAAAGGAGAAGTCTCCATTTGCTCAAACTCAATGGCCTGACATTTTTTCATCTTCCAATAGCGATTGGTACTCAATGATTTTTTAGATTCTCAACACCTTCGAAAATCTGTCCAAGGATGAAAATCGTAGAGTCCAATCTAGTGTTCAACAAGAGGCTGCCCAACCAGATGACCAAATTCCCACAGAGCAGGAGCTACTAAAGAATTCTGATGAGTTGGTCAAGAAGATGTTTATCATCACTGAAGAAGCAAAGATGTTGACAGAAGCAAGAGATAATGTGGTTCAAGACAGACTCCTCGCCACTGTGTCTGACATATCTCTCAAAATCAAAGGGAGAGATCAAATCTATCTGAGGACCATAAATGAACAGAAGGAAGAAGCTTTATGAGCACAGAAAGATAACGAAGAGCAAATAAAAGTCCTCTCTGACAAGATTGATAACATGAATCAGTCTTTCTCTATGTAACTTGAGTTAAGCCAACAAGAACTCAAGATTGAAGTCGATAACTCCTCTTATTTAATGGAGTAGCTTATGTCCAACATGGAATAGCTCTCTCAAGTGATTAATGACAAAAAGGGGTAGAAAAAGAGGCATAGAAAAAGGCAGAGTAAGAGGCTTTCAAGAAATGGCAAGAAAAGCAGAAGCAAACAAGACAGGAAGACAAAGAAGAAGAAAGCAGAAAAAGAAGATGGTTCATCATCCGAGGGGGAGCCAAAGGATAATGAGCCTAAAGCTGAGGGGGAGCCAGAAGAAGAGGAGAAGGAGGAGAAAACAAGACAAACAGACGAGTAGCTGATCAACAGACATCCTGGAAACATACATGGAGCCAAAAAGGTACATCTCTAACTAGTTAGGTATGTTCTGGATCCATGATGTAAAATGTCAGTGTATTAAATTCCATATTATTATAAATGACATTCATGATTATCTATTTTAGCAATACAACAGCTCATTGTATATAAGATTCATTCATAACATGCATATGCACTTATTGTTTTTGTCATAATCAAGAAGATATGCATCAGAATTGTAGAGTTCGAATAACTGAAGATTGAGGCATTGACAACGGCTCAATCTGAAGATTGATATTCGAATAAAGCTTATTGAGAGCATCGATGCAAAAGGACAACCTCTGATTTAGAAATCAGAAGGAAGAAATAAAGTTGACTACCTGCCCGAGACATGAAAGTGACATCTCTGATGGGGTAGGTGAAATAGTAGACTGCAGTGTCAGGAAGTCAGAAAAAGATGTCATGTCACATCTGCAGTCTGCACCAAATAACTCGAGATCTATGAAGCCATTTGAATAGCTTCCAACGGCTACTTTCTAATGGGAAGATTGGAAAGCAGTATAAATTAACAAAGCCTCAAAGATCAAGAGTTGCTGATGATTGTGAGGTTGCAGAATCGTTGAGTTGTTGAATGCTATTGTTGACTCTAGGAGTTCCACCAAAAGGTCAACAGAACAAGTCTCAATGACAGTGAGACTACCAAGGTGGAAGTGAATTAGCCTTGAAGAAGGAATTAAAAGGATTAGAGCTTCACTCAACAAAGATGAGAATGCCATTGAAGATGGCAGCCAAGCTGAGAGCCGAGAAGGCCAAAGAGATAGCATTTAGAAAAGTGGCAAAGTATAAAAAAGATCAGGAGAGCCACTCTACGAATCACCATTAACCTAAAGCTGAAACTGAACAAGTGCAGAACCATGTCTGCAAAACATTCAAGAAGGGTTCAGGGATTGCTAGGTGCCAGAAGAAGCCTACCAAAAGCTCAGGGACTTAGCAAATCTAAATGGTGATGGTGCACAACTGACATCAAATAAAAATGAGCAAAAAAGAGTAAAGGTCAGCTGCACCAAAGAAGATGTGGTCCAGACTCGAAGCAGAATGGAAAGAGGACCACACCAAGCTGCTAAGTACAAAAGATGTTCAGAGCTTAAAGACATCTTAGTAGCTCAGCACCAACAACATCAACAGCTATAACAACAAGAAGCCAGGGCCTGAGGGGTCCTTGTCTGGAGGGACTAAATGAAGATTCCAAGACTGCTGGGCTTGAAGAGTTCTTAGGGAACTAGAGAAGTTCCAAGGTTGCTGGCCTTAAAGAGTTCTTAGTGAACTAAAGTCCCAAGGCTGCTGGCCTTGAAGGAATGTTAGTGATTCAGGGTGCTGCCCTTCCTTAGTGGAAATCCTGCTAGTTGAAAGCAGAAGAGTGGATTAGAAGCTTGAGTCTCTGAACCACTTAAAACTCCTTGTGTATTTTACTTTATGTCATTTACTTTATGTACATTAAATGCTATAACTGCTGTGTATGTTTTACCTAGTTACCACTGAACTAACTCTACAAACAATGTATGTATGATTATGAATATATCAATGAAGGGGATCTTTTACCTATTCCACTGTGCTTGAAAAGATTATTTTGTTTGTCATATGCTAATTCATAAGCAATGCAAAATAAACGAGAAAAGTATTTGAAATGAAAAAGGATCTATTCAACTCCCCCTTCTAGATTTATATTGTGCCTACTGGGAACTAACAAAATCAATCACTATCATCTCAAGCCATAAAGCTATTCGTTTATTGAAAAACGGATGTCAAGCTTTCTTATCTTATGTCACGGATCTAAACAAAAATACGTCAGTTTTGAATAATATTTCTATTGTTAATAAATTTCCTGACGTATTCCATGAAGAACTTCCTGGACTACCCCCAGAGCGTGAAATTTAATTTTATATCAACCTTAAACTCGGTACAAAACCCATTTCCAAAGCTCCATATCGAATGGCTCC
The DNA here is from genome assembly GCA_020205615.1 of Panax quinquefolius. NCBI lineage: Eukaryota > Viridiplantae > Streptophyta > Magnoliopsida > Apiales > Araliaceae > Panax > Panax quinquefolius. The sequence continues at coordinate 44,534,657 of CM035163.1, read as the reverse complement.
TATTGAACTTCAGGAGTTAAAGACCCAACTGCAGGAATTGTTAGACATTGGCTTTATTCGTCCTAGTACTTCTCCTTGGGGTGCTCCTGTTCTATTCGTGAAAAGGAAAGACGGGAGTATGCAACTTTGTATTGATTATCGGGAGTTGAATCATGTCGCCATCAAAAATAGGTACCCATTGCCACGTATTGATGACCTCTTTGACCAGTTACAAGGAGCCAAATTCTTTTCAAAGATTGATCTTCGTTCCGGATATCACCAATTGAAGATTAGAACCGATGACATTCCAAAGACGGGTTTTGGAACTCGGTACGGGCATTATGAATTCCTAGTCATATCCTTTGGATTGACTAATGCTCCTGCTGCCTTCATGGATATGATGAATCGAGTATTCAAGGAATATTTGGATCACTTTGTGGTCGTCTTTATTGATAACATCCTTATTTATTCCAAAGCCGTGAAGATCATGAGCAACACTTGAGGCTGATACTCCAAAAGCTTCATGAATACAAGCTTTATGCCAAGTTAAAGAAATGCGAGTTCTGGTTGGAGGAAATAGCATTCCTTGGGCACGTAGTATTAAGTCATGGAATATCTGTTGACCCAACAAAGATTGAAGCTTTTCAAAGCTGGGAGCAACCTAAATCAGTGACCGAAGTACGTAGTTTTCTCGGCTTAGCTGGTTATTATCGGAGATTCGTAGAAGGGTTTTCTCGAATCGCTACTCCATTAACTCAGCTGACTCGAAAAGATACAAAGTTCGGTTGGAGCGAAGAATGTGAGAAGAGTTTTCAAGAACTCAAGAGGAGACTCATTTTAGCACCTGTTCTGAAAATACCATCTGGCTCGGAGGGATTTGTCATCTATAGTGATGCTTCGGGTAAAGGGTTGGGATGTGTTCTCATGCAACATGGGAAAGTCATAGCCTATGCCTCACGATAACTCAAAGAATATGAGAGGAATTATCCCACTCATGATCTAGAGTTGGCAACAGTCATTTTTGCACTAAATATTTGGAGGCATTACTTGTATGGGGAGAAAGTGGAGATCTTTACGGATCATAAAAGCCTCAAATATTTCTTCACTCAAAAGGAACTCAACATTCGACAATGACGTTGGCTTGAACTGTTGAAGGATTATGATCATACCATCCAATACCATCCTAGAAAAGTGAACGTGGTAGCTGACACATTGAGTAGAAGATCATATGCGGGTACAAGTGCAATATTGTCAACGCAAAGGCCTATTTTGTATGACTTACAAAGGATGGAGATAGAGTTAAAGACTCCAGGGACCCATGTGATGATGGCGAATATACGAGTAGAACCGACTTTAATTGATAAAGTTAAAGCTGCTCAAGCTACAGATTTGGAGCTGATGCGTATGAGGAAGAAAGTGCAAGAAGGTGCTATGCCGAAAGCAAGAATCGATGAAGAAGGAATACTTTGAGTCAACTCTAGACTTTGTGTTCCTAACGACCCTGATTTAAAGTATAAAATCATGATGGAAGCGAACAACACACCGTTTACAATCCATCCTGGGAGTACCTAAATGTATCATGATCTTGGTCATACATTTTGGTGGAGAAATATGAAGAGAGAGATAACGCTGTTTATCTCAAGGTGTCTAACTTGTCAACGAGTCAAGGCAAAACATCAAGTACCAAAAGTTCCATTGCAACCACTTGAAATTCTAGAATGGAAGTGGGATCACATTACCAGGGATTTCATTACTGGTCTTCCCAAGGTTTCTCAAGGCATAGATGCAATTTGGGTCATTGTTGATAGATTGACCAAGTCTGCTCATTTCTTACCAATACGAGAAACTTATACACTTGAACGTCTTGCTGTCAGTATGTACATAAACGAGATTGTAAAACCGCATGGTATGCCAATATCCATAGTTTCGATCGAGACCCAAGATTCACTGCATCGATTTTGGGTTAGTTTGCAAAAAGCTATGGGCACGGATTTATGATTTAGTTTGGCATATCATCCTCGGGACGGACGGACAATCGAGAGAGACTATTCAAACTCTGGAAGATTTATTAAGACTCTGTGTCCTTGACTTCAAGGGAAGTTGGGATAAGTTCTTACCATTGGTGGAGTTTTCCTACAACAACAGTTATCAAGTAAGTATTGGCATGGCTCCATTTAAGGCGTTGTATGGAATAAAGTGTCATTCTCCAGTATGCTGGGATGAGGTAGGTGAAGCAACGTTGTTGGGACCGGAGTTGGTACGTATGACTATGGAAAAGATTCAAACGATCCAAAAACGTATAAAAACCTCACAAGATTGACAAAAGAGTTATGCTGATCTTTATCGAAAGGACGTGAAATTCGATATTGGAGATCATGTGTTGTTACGTGTTGCTCCATGGAAAGGAGTTACAAGATTTGGAAAGAGAGGAAAGCTCAATCCTCGATTCATTGGCCCATTTTTAATCCTCGATCGAGTAGGAACTGTGGCCTATAGACTCGCTTTGCCGCCAAGTATGTCTCGTGTTCATAACGTTTTTCATATATCCATGTTACGTAAATATGTGGAAGACCTGTACCACATTATTGAGTTAGAACCGGACGAAATAGCAGAAGATTTAACGTATGAAGATGTTTCTGTTCAAATCTTGGATAAGAAGGAACATATTCTACGCTTCAAGGTTATACCTCAAGTCAAAGTTTTGTGGAGAAACCACGATGTTGAGGAAATGACCTGGGAGTTAGAATCTGAAATGAAATCAAGGTATCCTTACCTCTTCGATATACCAGGTATGTACCCTAATTTCGAGGGCAAAATTTCATAAGAAGGGGAGGTTGTAAGACCCCAACTTTTAGGAATAAAAATGAATTTTCTATAAATATCATTTTTGAATATTATGGAGTGAATTTGATATAATGTTATAGTTGTGGGTAATATTTATAAATTTTACAAAGTACGCAAGTTGTTATATAATATTCGATTGGTCGGGGAATATTCGTTTTAATAGGAAATATTTGTACGATGGCATAATCATTGGTGGACCCCACAAAGGAATTATTGTCGGATTGAGAAAACAATAAAAATATCCTTTTATTAAAATAACGGCAGAAGTTTTACCGTTAACTGTTGAAACACCCAGTGTTAAAAGTACAGTAATATGCGTGGTTGCATAGTAGCACACGGTATTGATTATTGATGTTTACGTGAGAAGTCACTCAGTTTTGTTCAATTATTGCTACAGTAATTGTGCATATTATCTCACGTTATTTGATTCAATTATTATCGATATTTTATATATTATTAAATCAATAATTGAGATAACAAAGTTATAAATATTATTATTTGCAATATTAACGATGTCTAGAAGTTCTGCCAAGGAGAGGTTTGGTCACCTAATTGCGAGCCAATAGGGAGAAATCCTTATTGGAAAGCCCCCTCTTTCCTGGGAACGACCTGGTCGATTAATATTGTGAATTACAATATTAATGATGAATAAGCTCGTGTTGATTAAAGATGAAATTGATAGTTCCATTGTGTGGAAATTATTAGTGTTAGTAGAAATCGATATTTATTTCAATAATAATTGATTTCTGGAGGTTATATTGACCAATTGAGTATTTGGGGCACTTTTCGTGTCAGAGTACTATTCACGAGTTACTATTCACGGGTTACTATTCACCCGATTACTATTAACTCTAGTATTATTCACTCGGGTATTTGGGGCACTTTTCGTGTTAGAGTACTATTCATGGGTTACTATTCACCCGATTACTATTCACTCTAGTATTGTTCACTCGGGTATTTAGGACACTTTTTTGTGTCAGGGTACTATTCACGGGGTACTATTCCTGAAGTACTATTTACCCAAAAAATATATTTCTTTTCGGTCCAAATCATTTTTGAGTACAATATTATTCCATGAGGAGATGTGCTAATTTTTCAGACCATTGGTTGAAATTATAATAGTAAATCAATATGGATCATTTGGTTTAAAGTTTTAATAGTAAATCAATATGGATCATTGGGTTTAAAGTTTTAATAGTAAATCAAGATATGAACCGTTGCTTTAAGTTATAATAGTAAATCAATATGGACCGTCTGCTTAAAAGTAAATCAATCTGACCGTTCATGAATTAGTTACTATTCACCCATTCTCCTATAAATAAAGCTCATTTCTTCATTATTTCTTACGAATTCACTAAAACTCAAGAGAGATAAACTATAGATAGAAAGAAGAAAAGTATTCTGCTACTTCACTGCTCCTATATCCAGTTTCTTCTAAGATAAGGGGTATTATTTCTTTTGTATTCATGAAGAGAACTTCAGTTATTCCATTCTTTATTGTTCTGCTGGAATAACTTTGTATCGCCGGACTACCCTATACTTGGTGAAATTCTTCTTTTATTCCATTTTTTATTATTATGTTGAATAACTCGCTCATGCTGAATCACCGCATACATGGTGAAATTCTTCATTATTCCATTCTTTATTATTCTGTTGAACATCCCGCTCATGCGTTTACGCATGACGACCGGTTCCGTTATTTATTATTCTTGCTGAATATCCTCGCCCGTGCATTTACGCATGACACAGTTCTCGTTATTCATTATTCTCGCTGGAATATCCTCGCTGGTGCGCTTACGCATTACCGGTTCCATTATTTATTATTATGTTGAATAACTCGTCTGCATGCGGTTATCATCGCATGCATGGTGATTTCTTCTGTTATTCCATTCTTTATTATTCTGTTGGAATAACCTATCTATGTGGATTATCACATGCATGATGAATGATCCTTTGTATTAATTCCTTATTAAATTGTGGAAATGATCTGTCAAAGTGGATTACCGCATGGCGGACGAAAATCCATTTGCAGTTTCATATATCCTCTTATACTCAGTTGATTAAAGCTTTGACTTCTATACTCCATGAAATTAGTGGAATATTCTTGATATTTGCGCTTCATCCAGTATCTTTTCATGGAAATATTCTTCTGAGCATTCTTGAATTTTACTCCACAAAGAAGTATCATGTTGACAATTTGGACATTATTGGTTCCTGAATAAATTAATTCTTGAACTTGTTTTATTGAATTCTTATATCATTGTCATCATCCTCATGTTTATATTATGTTGAAAGTCATCTCGTGGCTCAGTAGTGCATAAATGGACTTGGTATGATTATGACATGTGGATTATTCAAGATAATTATTACCGTAATGTTACAAATGATGTGGTATAAGTCCTCATCACCGTAGTGCATTGATTGACGCTTGTTGGCATGATCATGACCATTGATGAATACACGAATATCCTCGCCCGTAGTGCATGGATAATTTGTGGTTGTGAAATTAATGAATATCCTTGGTCGTAAAGTGTGGATTATGTGGATTATTTATTGCTTCGAGTCTCAAATATAAAAAATGATGAAAAACTTTTAAATCATAGAAGATAGTAGATTTTATTCTCTACTGACTCTTCTAATGGATTGCTTGTTTTACATTGCAGCTTAAACTTGATGTTTGTTATATTGTATCGCTTTAACACTTTTGAAGGCTAAGGATAATTTATTCTGCATTATCTTAGTCATAATATTTCTTACTGGGCTAGTTGAGCTCACCCTTTTGCTTTCATTGTTCTCTTCAGGAAATGAGAACATAGTAGGGACTAGTCGGGGAATGGAGTGACGGTCCAGAGGATAGCATTAGTAGTCCTCAATATTCTATAAAATAGTGTGTTAATAAATGTATTGAGGACTTATTTTGAGTTTGAATACCGCCTGAAGACAATATTTGTATTAAAACTCACAAATTTCATGTCAGATATTTAAGGTTGTATTTGTATTCTGTACCATGTTTTTGGCGACTCAAAATAGGTGATGTATACTTATTTTGGGGGCGTCACATTTGCGCTTCATCCAGTATCTTTTCATGGAAATATTCTTCTGAGCATTCTTGAATTTTACTCCACAAAGAAGTATCATGTTTACAATTTGGACGTTATTGGTTCCTGGATAAATTAATTCTTGAACTTGTTTTATTGAATTCTTATATCATTGTCATCATCCTCATGTTTATATTATGTTGAAAGTCATCTGTGGCCTGTAGTGCATAGATGGACTTGGTATGATTATGACCAGGGATTAATCGGTATAGTCATGACCGTAATGTTACAAATGATGTGGTAAAAGTCCTCATTGGCCTGTAGTGCATTGATGGACAGTTGTTGGCATGATCATGACCATTGATGAATACACAAATATCCTTGGCTCGTAGTGCATGGATAATTTGTGGTTGTGATACTAATGAATATCCTTGGTCGTAGTGCAGAGATGATGTGGATTATTTATTAAGCTGAGTCTCAGCGATAAAATTGATGAAAAACCTTTTAAATCATAGAAGATAGTAGATTTTATTGTCTACCTGACTCTTCTAATGGATTGCTTGTTCCGCTGCAGTTAAACTTGATGTTTATTATATTGTATCAGTTTAACACTGTTGAAGGCTAACGATAATTTATTATGCATTATCTTAGTCATAATATTTCTTACTAGGCTAGTTGAGCTCACCCTTTTGCTTTCATTGTTCTCTTCAAGAAATGAGAACGTAGCGGGGACTAGTCGGGGAACAGAGTGATGGTCTAGATGATAGCATTAGTAGTCCTCACTATTCTATGAAATAGTGTGATAATAAATGTATTGAGGACTTATTTTGAGTTTGAATACTGTCTGGAAGACAATATTTGTATTAAAACTCACAGCTCATGTTGTATATTTAAGATTGTATTTGTATTCTATACCATGTATTTGGCGACTCAGAATAGGTGATGTATACCTATTTTGGGGGCGTCACAATCGGTTAGAGGCATCCAAAGTTGTACTAAACAAACTATACCTCTGGCCGAAATTGATCTACTCTCATTAAGAGGCTATAAGATCCAAACAAACATTACCTAACTCCTTGTTTGTAAGGCACTAAACTAAATCTGGAAGACCTTTCAGAGCTATTAAGGATGTGCACCTGTTAGAGCATTTACAATAGTTTTTTTTATCTTTATCCCTACTTTGTAGTGTCATTGAGTTATTATACAGGATAGAGATTCAATTTTTTTACTATATACCCAACATGTTTCTTATATGGATTCCTTAAATAATAAAATTTGAAATTTAAAAGTTAAAATTTAAAGTTCCAACAGTCAAAGCATGTTTTAACCGTTGCAACTATTTAACTTTTGTATTGGCTTCATGCGTTAGAGCTTATGATAGATGTAATATACTACAACCTCTTGTTTTTAATTATAAAATCGCTATTAATTTATTAATCTTTTTTTAAGTAAGTATGTGATATTTTTAAATTTAAAATTAATATAAATTTAATCAATACATATTGTAACTTATTTAGAAAAAAATACTATTACTTATAAAATTTATTATTTTTACAATTTTTAGCAAAATTATTAAGTTTGAGAATGCATCAATTTGACTTATAAAAATTAATAATAATCTTATAATTTATAAAAGAGAGTATAATTTTATCAAGACTAAAAGACACTTTGAACCACAAACTTTACACCAATGTTATCGTTTGCACCCCAAACTGAAAAAGGTATCTAAGTACACCCCAAACTTCAGTTATACATAACAAAAGGCACACTTTTTTTTTCAGTTAATCGGTCAAAAGTGACCGTCTAAGGCACATATGTGGATCTGAAGGGTTGTTTAAGTCTTTTCTATATCTTCTTCATCAGCTAATTCCTCCCCTGTTTCTTCACCCTCTCTTCGCCACCAGTCAATTGCTCTCAATCCCCAATTTCCCCCCACAAAAATCCCACTGAACTAAACCAATTTCATCCACAATCATCCCATCTAAATCAAACACACCTAAAAAATAGCTCCTATCCACCCACTTGAGATCATCCATGTTTCTTTAAACCAATTCATCCATATCATCATACCCTTGATTAATTTCACCTTTTTTCTTTTTTGAAAATAAAATCCATCCACCAAAAGGGTTACAAAGAGAGATCGCGATCGTGAGAAAGAAGAAAGATACTCATCAATGGCACCACCGCTAGCTGTCGGAAAAGCCAAGATGTGGAAAGAAGATCAGCCGGACGTCGGCGGTATGGACGAGCTTTTGGCCGTTTTGGGTTACAAAGTTCGGTCATCTAACATGGCCGACGTGGCACAGAAACTAGAGCATCTTGAGATGGCTATGGGTACCAATACTGAAGATAGGATTTCTCAACTTTCAGATACAGTTCATTATAATCCTGTTGATATTTCTAGGTGGGTACAAAGTATGCTGTCGGAGCTTGGCACCGCTATTACCCCTTCTGACCAGAATGCTTTGGCGCCGCCAAATGAATCTTCCTCAACTATTATTAATTTCACAAATGGGAAATAGAGTAATCAGATCTATGCCGACGATTCAGAGTATGATTTGAGAGAAAATTGTGCTATATATGTGTAAGAGAATAGAGCTGATAGTACCAGAAATTATGGGAATAAACGAATGAAATCATCGACCGTATGTGAAATGATGAAAGCAGGTGCGATATTTGATAATCACCTTTCGATTCTAAACCCCTAAAACCATCTTTGCAAAATTATGGCAGTCAACATAGATCCTGAGGTTTTTTGCAACTCTTACTGTTGTGGCAGGCGGGGTTGTAAGAAGTCCAAAAGCAATGGCCAACTTTTCACTATGATAAGATAACCTAAATTAATTTTCTTCTGCACTCTGATTGTGCAACTCAGATGTTATTTCAGCAACATAACTAGCAATCTTCAATTGCTTTTCAATCTCATCAAGCATATCGTATATTTCATTTCTTCTTAGATGTGAAATATCATCTGCAACGAACGAATGTAGATCTCCTTGCAGCTCAGTTGTACTAGAAGAAGGGGTTGTTTTAATTCCTTTTTCCTTCATCAATTTCCTCACTTCTATCACCTTTTCCCACCACCAATTTGAAGAATATATATTCAAAAGTAGAACATAGTCCCATGCTTCTTGAGCCTTAAGTTGAATCAAATGCTCAATTACACGCTCTCCAAGTTCTACTTGACCATGAATTTTGCAAGCCCCCAGTAGAGTCATCCACATAGCTGCATCTGGCTTGATTCCCATAGAATATGTAATATTGTAGGCCTCATCAAGCAAACCTGCTCGACCCATTAGATCAACTACACATCCATAGTGATGAATGTTGGGCATTATTCTAAACTCTTTGCTCATGCAATTAAAAAACATCCGACCTTCATCAAGTAGGCCAGAGTGACTACAAGAAGATAGTACCCCAGTAAAGGTTTGATCATCATGGGTAACACCCATCTTCTTCATTTCCCAAAATGCTTCAATAGCTTCTTTTCCAAACCAATGACTAGCTAAACCCGAAATCATAGCACTCCAAGAAACCATATCTTTATTATTTGTACCCTTAAATACTTCATAAGTCCTGTCTAAACATCCACACCTAAAATACATTGCTGTAAGAGAATTACAAAGATTGCGAGCATTTCTATAGCCCTGTTGTCTAATATAATTACGAACTTGTTCACCAAATTGAAGCACACCCAAATTTGCACAAGCTTGAAGAAAAAACAAGCAAGTAACATCATCCGGTTTAGACTCAAACACTGAATTCTCCATCATATCAAATAAACCCAAGCCGCCGTGTCTCTTTTAGGCATTTCATCAAAAACCTTGCAAGTTTCATCACACTTGTGAAAATATAAATAGAAATCCATTAAAGTAGTGAGCAAAATCCTATCAGATTGATGCCTATCTCTCAAAATCAGGGAGACCATTGATACTATTTGACTCACAATTCTCGATGGTGCTATATATGTGTAGGAGAATCATGTTGCCCTCTAATTGTAGAAGCTTCCCACTTTAAAACACATCCAACAGTGCCTTGTTAACATCACAACCACTTTAAAATAAATCCACCTACTTTATATATTGGTCCTACTACAATGAAGCTCTTGCAGTAAGTGAATAAAATACTGCAGATCAAAATAAGGGCAGCGAAGTAGAGTAGTTGTAAATAGTTTTTATTTATGTCTATAAAAAAAAAGTGAAAATTGAAAAATCGTAAAACTATTAGTTAGTTTGTTGTGTTCTTGTTGCATTTAGTCCATCCTGCATGATTCCAGCTGTTAGATAGTTACAGTCTATTTTGGCCAATGATGAGATTGGAATTGAGAAGACAAGTATAATACTAATTATTAGAGCTTTAATGTGATTTCTTGTTATGAATTGAATCTTTTTCTGTTTGAAACTTGTATAATTAAGGTTAGCACGTTAGAAACAACTATGTTGACTGATTAAGTTTAAATTAATACATAATGGAATTCTTAAGGATAATACTAGTTTGAATGAAGGGAACTCATGAAGAGGCAGAGATAGCTAAATTTAGACAAAAACTTAAGTTTGGGGGAGAAATTCGGGATATATGAGCTTTTAAAAAAAATAAAAATGAATAAACACCGTGGCTAGTCTTGTTTTGGGGCCTTTGCTACTTGAATAAGTAAGCCCGAGGGGATTGTCTTTACACATAACGCCTTAAGGTCTTTATGGTCTGGGAGTCATTGGTCGAAAGCTTGCTAAGGGGTAGCACTGTTAGCCTAATGGAATGAGACATTGCACAGTCATGCTAAAAAAAAAAGAGAAGACAAAAAAAATAAAACGGGAAAAGGGCAAAAAGCCCTAGTAATGAAAAGTAAAGCATAAGTATCCCGGATTGGACTCTTGAATTTTGTGGATGTTTGACTTTAGTTGGATCTAGTTTGTTCAAGAATTTTTTGAGTTTACATTGTGTTAGAAGAATGCATATTTTGATTTGATGTTTAAAGTAAATGCTCATGATTATATGTAAAGTCTTTCAAGGAATATATGTACAAGGACTTAGTGATAGATCAAAATTGTTAGGTTGATCTTAGCCATTAATGTTCATCAACGATTGTATAGATAAAGAGATCAAAGATGTTAGGTTGATCTATGACTGGAAAGAAATAGATAGGCCTTGTAAAGAATCGTAGTCTATCAAGCTGATCAACAGAATTCAGAAACTAAGGCAGGATCGTAGAGCTTAGAAGATCGAAGTGTATCTGCCTTGAAGGGCCTCTCCAGTAATCTTAGAGTGGTCTAGACGTTTGCCGAAGCTAACTTAGAGATCGTAGTGTGCTTTCGGAAACGTAGAGTCTGCAAAATGAGCAAGTGAAGATCGTAGTGTGCAAATCCTTGAGAGAAATCGTAGTGTTCTCTTCAGACCAAGCACCAATGTGACAAGACACCACGATATGGATCGTAGAGTATCATCTGCCTCATGTTAGAAGTGGAATAGGTTTGAATCATTGAAGTCCTCTCTAGTCCCAACGGTACAAATGATATCCTTAGTATTTAACAAAAGAAACGTATTCAAGAAGCTAAGGAAAGGACCATAGGACAGGAAAAACACCTTTTCAGGTGTTAAGTGAGAAAACAGGCTTCTGTGTCAGTGGGCCAGAATTCAATTCAGAAGTTGTTCATAAAAGTCTCCATCAAAGTTCAGAAATGTCAAACGCATTTAATTCTTCAACCAAAAGGCTTCAACGGATAGATTTCAAGAATCACATATATACAGAACATATGCAGATGAGAAAAAAAGAAAAAGCAAGCATTGAACAAAAACGCACAAGAACACTCAACGCTTAACTCTACGATCTGAGAAAAAGAGGAAGCTTGCTCAGCTACTCAGTTCTTTTGAACAAGTGCTTAACTGCAACTGAGTAGCATCAATCACGAACTCAACAACTACCAACCAACTGAGGTAAGAGTTCCAAGTCAGAAGGACTTGAAGAGTTCTAAGTGAACTGTGAAGAACCAAGTCTGCTGGACTTAAAGAGTCAAGAGTGAACTAAGAAGTGCCTAGACTGCTGGTCTAGAAGGAATCTGTGAGATTCAGAAAGTGTAACAGACATCCTTAGTGGATTTCCTACTTGAGGAGTAGAAGAGTGGATTAAGAGCTTTAAGTGCTCTGAAACACTTAAAACTGGTGTGTCTATTATATTCGTGCTATAACTGCCATAACTGCCTCACTCTCATTAATTCAAGATATCTAAAAGAAGGTTAAACAAATACTCATTCCGCTGTGCATTAATCACTAGAAAAACTAACTAGTTAAAAGAAAAGTTTTTAAATATCTATTCAACCGCCCCTTCTAGATAACTATTGTGCCTTCGGTAACTAACAATTGGTATCAAAGCAGGTTCTATAATATAGCGTATAAAGCTTGAGTAGATCCAATGGCACACTTACCAAGAGAATCAAAGACTGGAGGAGGCAGCAAGCCACCTATGTGCAACAAAGATAAATTTGCTAAATGGAAGGTTAGGATGCAAGCTTACATGGATTCAATAGATGAAGATCTATTTGAAACTTTTCAGAATGGGCCCTATGTTCCTACAAAGCTTGCACCAACTACAAACGAACCAAACACAATACAGATTAAGGTCAAAAGAGAATGGACAAAAAACGAGAAGAGAGCTATCCAACTAGACAAAAAGACCAAGAACATCTTATTCCAATCCTTAGAAGATGATCTGTTTGAAAACGTGGTTAAAAGCAAAATAGCAAAGGAGGTTTGGCAAGCATTACTCATTATGCATGAAGGAACAGAAGAAGTCAGAGAAAATAAACAATCTCTCTTGACTCAGCAATATGAGATGTTTGCTCACGTTCAAGGAGAGAACGCCACCGCCACCTACGAGAGAGATTTAATGTTCTCGCTTCAACTCTCTACGAGCCTATGGAAAGATTTATCCAAACAAAGATCTAATCATAAAGTTCATGAGAGCCTTACCAAGCAAGTGGGATGCCAAACCACCGCCATTAGAGAATCAAAGAATTTACATGAAATAAGCATCCAACAACAACAGATGGCAACCTTCTCACATACTGAACCGGAGCTAACTCAACGAAAGCGTAAACCTTATTCGAAGGAAGAAAGAAGGATAAAGGTGTTGCTCTCAAAGCAACTGAAAACACCTCCAAAGTCAACACTGAAGTTGATTCTGACTACGATGAAGATGATGATGAAGACTTTGCAATGCTGGTGAAAAGACTAAGAAGGTTCATGCGACAAGGCAAAACCAGCAAGCCAAAGAAAGTCAAGAATTCTACAATGACCATGAAAGCAAATGAATGACCTATGCTACAATTGCAAGAAACCTGGCCACTTCATTGCCAACTGCAACAAACCTCTCAGAGAAGAACTCAAGAAGAAATCACATTCAAAGAAGAAATACAAAGGCAATAAGAGGCCTTAGTAAAAAGACAAAGGCCTTGTATGTGACGCCCCAAAAATAGGTATACATCACCCATCTTGAGTTGCCAAATACATGGTATAAAATTCAAATATAACTTAATTATACAACAGTCATGTAAAATACGACAAAACATAATCTAAGAGTTTTAATAAGAATATTGTCATTTAGACAATATCCACACTTAATAGAGTCCTCATTATATTTATTGTCACACTATTTAACAAAATAGTGAGGACTACTAATGCTATTATCTGGACCGTCACTCCATTCCCCGACTAGTCCCGGCTACATTCTCATTTCCTAAAGAGAACAGTGAAAGAAAGAGTGAGCTCAACTAGCCCAGTAAGAAATATTATGACTAAGATATTGCAGAATAAATTATCCTTAGCCTTCAACAGTATAACAACTGGTAGAATACAATAGATAACAAGTTTTAGATCAACAACTGCAGCGAAAATAAGCAATCCATTAGAAGAGTCAAGTAGAGCATAAAATCTACTATCTTCTATGATTTAAAAAGTTTTTCATCAACTTTATCACTGAGACTCAGCTTAATAAATAAAGCACATCATCCCTGCACTACGACCAAGGATATTCATGTAATCATCAATGGTCATGATTATACCGAATAATCTCTGGTTATAATCATACCAACAACTGTCCATTAATGAACTATAGGCTAATGAGGACTTTCACCACATCATTCGTCACATTACGGTCATGATTATACTAAATAATCCCTGGTCATAATCATACCAAATCCATCTATGCACGTAAGCCAAAGATGACTTTCATCACAATATAAACATGAGGATGATGACAATAATATAAGCATTAATCAAACGAAAACAAGGATAAATATTAAAGACTTTAAATTTATCCAAATATTATCAATCACTTAATAAACTCATAATCTAATATTGTTAATATTATAACAATATTTTAATCACTTCTTAAACTTATAAACAATTTAATTTAATTGTTTACACTTTACCAAATAATGCATTAAATTATTCAAAAATGCCATACTCATAAGATTTCATCACCAATGATCAAATCACTCATCAAAAATCTTCATATACCTTATATAGAATTTCCAAGCCATAAACTCCTATTTACTAAATTTTTGACTTCACATAACATATTTAATTCATATGTTCCTAACTAAACCATTTTCATGAAAAATACCAAATTAGTCCCAAAAATTATTCTTTTCTGGGATTCAGTAGAATATAGTCCCATATTGAACATATATTTCTCTCGAAATTTTTAAAATTCATTTACTATTTTTCACATGGCCAAAACTGCCGAATATTTAGACATTTATCATAAATTGTACTTTTGTCCAAAAATTCTGAAATTTACAGGGTATACTCCTGTTATATACATGTACTCCCAATAAAAATTTCACCAATTTTGGAGTTAACCACAAGGAGTTATAAGGGGTTTACTTTTAAAATAGTCTTTTCCCATAAAATTCATCTCCTAATCTATACATCCAAAAATCGCCATTTTTGGACACAATCTATAAAACTCAACAAACTATCATTTCAATTTTTTCTAGAATTTTTGAGGGTCAGAAAAATTATAAAACTGCAAATGGATTTTTGCCCGCCATGCGGTAATCCACGTAGACAGATCATTTACACAATTTAATAAGGAATGAATACGAAGGATCATTCACTATGCATGTAGTAATCCACATAGACAGGTTATTCTAACAGAATAATAAAGAATGGAATAACAGAAGAATTCACCATGCATGCAGTACTTCGCTAGTGTGTAACTTACCTAAGCCAAAATTTTTACTTGATAAGTTGACAATTTGTGATATGTCAATTGACCTTTGTTTTGAAGATATATTCTAGAATGATATCTGAAATACATGAGATGAGTAATGGAAAAATCATGATACAAAGGATATAACCGAGAAGGTACAATCCGAAAAGAAAGCAAGGTATAACAATATCTCTCTTCATGAATACGAAAGAAATAATACCCCTTACCTTAGAAAGAAACTAGATACTGGAGTAGAGAGGTAGCAGACTTCTCTTCTTCTTTCTCTCTATAATTTCTCTCTATAATAATTGCTCTATAGATTTAGTGAATTGGTGAGAAATGAAGGAAGAATGAGCTTCTATTTATAGGAAAATATAGTTTTGATAATTGTACATTTTGGGCTCTCAAATATTACAAAGATAATACCTTCCTCTTTTTCTTCATTTTTAATTTAGTCCTACAAGTATTATCAAACTTGCACCACCTCCGCTAATAGTAAATCATGTGAATCAATAGTAAATCATGTGACTCAATAGTTCTAGACATGTGAAAATATGAATTACAGTATAGTACCTCCATCTATACCTTCATTTTTAACTTAGTCATGCAAGTATTATCAATCTTGCACCAACTCCCCTAATAGTAAATGAATGTAAATCAATAGTATACACATGTGAACAAATAGTTATAATCATGTGAATCAATAGCAATTAATTGTTCATTTATCTGATTAATTACCCGACTAGACAGTATAACTTCCAAACATCAATTAATATCAAAATAAATATCGATTTCCACTAACACTAATAATTCCAACACAATGGAACTATCAATTTCATCTTTACTATTTAACACGAACTTATTCATCATTAATATTATAACTCACAATATTTAACAACCAGGTCGTTCCCAGGAAAGAGGGGGCTTTCTGATAAGAATTTCTCCTTATTGGCGCGGAATTAGATGACCAAACCTCTCCTTGACAGAACTTCTAGACATTATAAATATTGTAATTTAATAATATGAATAACTTTGTCGTCTCAATTATTGATTTAATAATATATCATATTATGCAGATGATACCGTGACAATAATTGAATCAATAATATGAGAGATATGATGTAGCAATTACTGTAGCAATAATTGAGTATAACTGAGTGACTTCTTACGTAAACATCAATAATCAATACCGTGTGCTACTATGCAACCACGCGTTTTACTGTACTTTTACTACCGAGTAGTTCAACAGTTTTAACGGTAACACTTCCGCCGTTATTTTTATAAAATGATAATTCAGTCATTTTCTATGTGCGATAATACTTCATTGCTAGGGTCTACTAATTGTCTTGCCGCTTACGAATATTCCTTGTTAAAACGAATATTCTCCGACCAATCGAATATTATATAACAACTTGCTTACTTTGAAAAATTTATAAATGTTACCCACAGCTATAACATTATATCAAATCCACACCAAAGTATTCAAAAAAATATTTTGAGAAATTTAAATCTTTATTCATAAAATTTGGGGTCTCACATTGTAGCTGGAGGATCGTGAAGTGACTCAGACAATGACTCAACTCCAGAATCTGGAGACGATGAAGATCCTCAAATGGAAAATCTTTGTCTGATGGCATAAAATGTAAGGGACAAACAGAACTCCAATATACATGAAGTAAGTATCGATAAGGTATTTGACTTCAACTCTCCTGATGTAGATATTGAGGACCTAAGAACTGTACTGCATGGTATAACATCTTATCTGCATCAATACATAAAGTGGTTTAGAGTTCTGTCTAAGGATTATTCACTTCTTCAAAATGAGAAAGAAAAGGTTCAAGAAGAACTGGAAACAGCCCTTCTCAGTACTGATTCTCTCTCCAAGTTTGAAGTTGAGAATAAAATCTTGAGACAAACAAATGAGCTCAATGCAAAAAGAGAGTCAAGTCTAACCTCTAAGATTGAGGATCTAGAAAAGACAATCTCTACATGTAATAAATCCTCTTCATCCATGGACTCCTTAATCTCTAACCAGAGAAGTGTCTCTGATAGAACAGGGTTAGGCTTTGGGGAATCTACCTCAGAGCCATGTGTGGAAAAAGCAAAGAAAATTAGCACTAGTAATGCCTCAGGTTTTAGTAGAGGTATTATATTTGTGAAATCCTCACAGAATGATGAGCTGTCAAACCCAGCTCAGCTGATTCAATTCATATTCCCAGGAGTAAGGGATCTCATGCCGGTCTGGGTTTTAGAAAAGAGAAGAGTAACCTAGCTACTACTCACCAACCTCGAAGGATCGTAGAGTCCAAAAAGATCAACTCTACGAACCAACCGGGAAGGTACAGTAGAAGTAAGATATACTCCTCACAAATCATGAAACACGAGGACACATGGAAGAAGGAATATCAGCTTAACAGGAGGATGGCCAATAACCCACAAAAGTCCAAATGGAGGAAGAACTTTCACACATACACAAACATGCATCATATCAAATGTTTTGTGTGCTACAGAGTTGGCCACAAGGATGCAAAATGTCATTATAATTCCATGCATGTGAGACCCAAAATCAAGCAGATTTGGGTCCCCAAGGGCACTAACAATGTAGGACCCATGCAAGTATGGATACCAAAATGAAGGTTTAATGTTACTTACTACGGAAAAGAGCTCCACAATCACAACTCCGTATCTCGGACAAAGGATGCTCAAGGCACATGACAGGAACAAAGCCCTTCCGTCTAACTACATAGAGAAGGAGGGTCCCTCTATCTTTGGAGACAACGCCTCTGGCAAGACAAGAGGCTATGGCTCACTGAAAATGGTGCAAGATCTTTCAAAGAAAGTGGCCTATGTGGAAGGACTACAACACAATCTTCTAAGCATTAGCCAACTTTGCGACAAGGGTCATCAAGTAACATTCCTCAACAATCAATGTTAAGTCCGAGACCTGAAGACATCCGCTGTAAAGCTAACCGGAATAAGAGAAGGAAATGTCTACACAGTAAACCTTGGACAACTAAGCTCAGATGAGACTATATGCTTTCTGGCTAAAGCATCTGAAGAAATGAGCTAGCTATGGCATCGAAGATTATCTCATCTCAACTTCAAAAGCATGTCCAAATTAGCTTCAAAAAATCTAGTTGCAGGCTTACCGAAGTTTAACTTCGTCAAAGAAAGGCTGTGCAATGACTGTCAACTTGGAAAGCAGATCAGAAGCTCATTCAAGAGCAAAAATATCAACTCAATTGACAAGCCTCTGCAGTTGCTATATATAGATCTTTTTGGGCCAATTCCAACAATGAGCCTTGGAGGAAAAAGATACTCACTGGTCATAGTCGACGACTACACCAGATTTACATGGGTGTTCTTTCTAACCTCAAAGGATGAAATAAGCTCCCAACTAATCAAGATGTTCAAACTGGTGATGAACGAAAAAGGGGAGAAAATCAAGGCGATAAGGAGTGATCATGGCAGAGAATTTGACTTCTCAGAAATGGACCAGTTCTCCACAGACAACGGCATTAGCCACAACTTCTCAGCCCCACAAACTCCCCAACAAAATGGAGTAAAGCAGAGAAAGAACATGACATTGATAGAAGTCGAAGAACTCTACTAGCAGCAAATTTCATCCGCCTCAATACTTCAAGCGTAAGTCATCAACACCGCATGCTACACTCGTAATGATCACTCATACACTCTACGATTAAGAAGACTCCTTATGAACTATGGAAAGGAAGAAAACCAAGTGTCGCCTACTTTCATGTGTTCTACATGCATGCTACATTCTCAACAATGGAAAGCAAGATTTGACAAAGTTTCAACCAAAGTCGATTTAAGGAATCTTTCTTGGATATGCCATGCATAAAGTAAGGCCTACATAGTGTTTAATAAGAAGACATTGAGTGTTGAAGTCTCGATTCACATCATCTTTGATGAGACAGACTTAGACAAAATAGTGCCTCAAGACACTACGACCAACAGTTCAGACACTATGAATGAGGTCGTTGAGCTCAACACTACGATCATAGTACCAGATAGTGAAATTTTTGAGCAAGGAAATGAGATCGTAGAGAGGCCTATGACAGACAACGAACCTCCACACCAAGAAGAAGAAATAGATCTTGAAGATCTAAGACAAGAAGGCATAAGAACAGATGTCCCAACAGGAAGCAGATGGGCAAGAGATCACACTCAAGATCTAATCATTGGAGATCCGAGTGCAAGAGTCAAAACAAGAGTTGCCACCCAAAATGAATGCTTTTATCTAAGCTTTCTGTCTCAAATGGAACCGAAGAAGATAGAGGATGTTATGGAAGACTCCAATTGGATAGAGGCCATACAAGAAGAACTTAATCAGTTCGAAATAAGTAAAGTATGGAGATTGGTACCAAGACCAAAGAATCATCCTGTTATTGGAACCAAGTGGGTCTTCAGAAACAAGATGGATGAAGATGGAGTGATAACCAGGAATAAGGAAAGACTAGTGGCCAAGGGCTACTCTTAGGAAGAAGGCATTGACTATGATGAAACATTTGCACCTGTTGCCAGACTAGAAGCCATCAGAATATTCCTTGCCTTTTCTGCTCACATGAAATTCAAGGTCATTCAAATGGATGTCAAAAGTTCATTCTTGAATGGTGAACTTCAAGAAGAAGTCTATGTAGAGAAACCTCCAGGTTTCATCAATCCATCTCTTTCTAATTATGTCTATAGATTAGACAAAGCCTTATATGGTCTTAAACAAGCACCTAGAGCATGGTATGAAACACTACCTAACTTTCTTATTAAAAATGGGTTCACTAGAGGTAGAGTAGATACCACATTATTTCTTAGAAAGCATAAATATAAAGTCCTATTAGTTCAAATATATGTTGATGACATTATTTTTGGATCTACTGATGAAAAGCTATGCAAGAGATTCTCCAAGCTTATGCAGAGCAAGTTTGAAATGAGCATGATGGGTGAGCTGAGTTTCTTTCTTCGACTACAAGTAAAGCAGACTGATGAAGGAATCTTCATAAACTAAGCCAAATACATTAAAGACTTACTTAAGAAGTATGGCATGGAATCAGCCTCTCCCATGAAAACTCCAATTGCTCCTGTAACCAAACTCGACAAAGATAAAAAAGGTAAAAGTATTAATATAACTCAATATAGAGGTATGATAGGCTCTCTTTATATCTAACTCGCCAAGAGACTGGATATAATGTTTGCAACATGCATTTGTGCTAGATTTCAAGCTAATCCTAAAGAATCTCATTTAACCATCAGAAAAGAGGATCTTCAGTGTATCTCAAGGGTACACTCACTGG
Organism: Panax quinquefolius; assembly: GCA_020205615.1. NCBI lineage: Eukaryota > Viridiplantae > Streptophyta > Magnoliopsida > Apiales > Araliaceae > Panax > Panax quinquefolius. The sequence goes on along the minus strand of CM035163.1, from coordinate 44,514,279 downwards.
GGCTTTGGTATCCCAAAGAGTCCTCATTTGAACCGACAGATACACAGATGTCGATTTTGCAGTCGTAAAATAGATAAAAAGAGTACAAGTGGTACCGTCAATTTCTAGGAAATGCATTTGTGTCCCGGTTTAGCAAAAAGTAAAATTCAAGATCTACTTCAACCGCAGGTTTATATATTTTTCGCTAGGCAAATTGTGTGCCAGATCCTATGGATGAAAAATCAGCTAGCAGATTATGGGTTTGAATTCAAATCCATACCTATTCACTGTGATAACACAAGTGCAATTGCAATAACTCATAATCCTGTCATGCACTCTAGGACTAAGTATATAGAAATAAGTTATCACTTCATTAGGGATCATGTGCAAAATGGAACTATATCTTTACAATATATCCCTATTGAAAACTAACTTGCTGATGTCTTTACAAAACCTCTAGATGAATCCAGATTTAACAAGTTAATAAGTGAGCTAGGCATGCTTAACTTACAACCATGAAAAATATGCTCTAGTTTGTGCTAACTATACAGATTTAAAGGGCTATGTTCGAAATCATAGAGATGATCAAAGGAAGTCCACGATCGTAGAGAGCTAAAGTGTCATAAAAGATTACGATCGCAATGCTGACTCAACGATCGCAGTGCTAACTCAACGATTGCGGTGCAAACTCAACGATAAGCAAGCTTCATCAAAAACCCAAAGGAGCACCCTACGATTATCAAGTACAAAACAAAGCAATCTCTCGATAAGTGCCTCGTGGACAAACCTAACCCTGATTCATTCGATGAGGTTGTCCCTTCCTGAGCTACCTTAAACCAAGAAGAATGCTAAGTCAAAAGTTCATCATAAGGACTCGGGTCAGAATCGACGATTGCTATTCAGACTCGACGATCACAGGTCAGACTTGACGATTGTAGCTCAGACACGACGACTGCTGAAAAGACTCAATGATGGTAGAACAGACTCGACGATTCCAAGGACCATCTCAACGATTGTAGTCCTCCTGAAGAATATATTAGCTCAGAAGGAGTTAAGGGCAATTTAGTACAATCCTTCTCAGTCAAATTCGTAGAGCCAAGCAAAATTTGACACCTATCCCACTAAGCAAAATGGAGAGAGGGAAGTTACTTGTACCATTTAAAGGCGCCTTTTTAAAATCAGAAGTTCAAAAGCTTATCTCTCTCCTTATCTCTGCAAGAAGAAACCCTAAACTATCAAGAAAGCTCAATTAACCATACACTCTGCAAAGAAATCAATGGCAACCTACAACGTCATCTCTGGCTACAGACTCTGCTTTGACGAATTCAAAACAGCTGAACCCAAATTTCACAAGACTCTGTCGTTATTAAAGAAGGCGGGTCTTGAAGAAGCTCTGGGTATAGACACATTGATCTACCCCAAGCTAGTGAAAAAATTCTACAGGAATGGTATGTTTGAAAATGATGCCATCACTACGAAAGTCAGGGAAGTGGAAATCAGACTAAAGGCTGAGGACATTAACCTAGCCCTAGGTTTCAAATCTGAAGGGTATTCATTCATAGATGGTATAGACTTCCACAAGGGACTTAAAAGGATGCATCACAAGAAATTCCCCTCTGTAAAAGGATACAAGAAGAAGGAGTTTCCTCAGAGGTATGAATTTTTAGCTGATATTGTTGGAAAATGTATATGTTGCAAGAGTTCTGGTCATGATTCTATAAATGAAGTGCAACTCAAGCTCATGACTGCCATATGTTATGGAATACAACTTAATTATGGAGCTCTATTGCTTAAATGGATTGGAAAGTGGATCACCAACTAAAAGAAGTCAAAGAGCTCTCAAAAGATGCTCTACGGTCGATTTATAAGTATCATTCTATAGTCTGCTCTGGGTGACAAAATTGGGGACGAAGAAGGAGAAGCCATCAATCCAAATAGACGAATGACCCAACAACTATTTGTGAACTGGAAAAGGAATCCAACAGAAAATGTGCGTATGATGTCTGAATCCAGTTGTAGAACTGCTGATGGGAAGGAGTCAGGGATTCCAGGAAATATGTCAGTTGTTAGGGAAACTGAAGAAGAAGAAGAAGGAACCAACAAGGAGGAACCCACTACCCTAATCAGAAAAAGCAAGGGCAAGAGAAAGTTAAAGGCAAGAATAGAAGAAGAACCCCAGGGATCAACAACTGATGAACCTGTAGAGTCCTCTAACATTGAGACTCTAAGGATCCTAAGAAGGAAGCAACAAAAGACTGAGGCAGAAGAAGACAGAGCTACCATATCACAGCTGCTCAAGAAGAGTAAAATCAGCCACAAATCCAAGAGGCCATATGTCTCTTCGATCGTAGAGAATCTCTATCGATCGTAGAGACCAGATCAACACGTAAGTCTATTGCATATGATGTTCTGGCTAATCAATAAGACAAAGCTGAAGCTTAAGAAAGTCCTAAGGCTGTGGCTCAGCCTAGAAAACCAAGACAAAAATTGGTTAAGAAGTACATCCTTGTCAATGAAGGAGTACTTAAGAAGGAAGACAAAGAGTCGGGCACGCGAACAGAACTATCCAAAGAAAGCCAAAAGGATGAGCTCAAGTTAAGGGAAGACACCAAGTTCTAATCATATAGAATACACCAAATTTGGGGATGCCATGCTCTCAAGAAAATGCTCCAAATGAGGGGGAGCTACTAATCGTATAAAAGGATGATCATATCGAGGGGAGGCTCATGATATCCCCATGACGTAAGAAGAGGTTCCTGCAGAAAAAAGAGGAGAACCAAAGACAAGAACATCATGAGGCCATTGATATAATGGAATCCTCAAACAAAAAAGAGAGAAGAGGATGAAGGTGACGAGGTCGAGATCATAGTCAGGGCATTGATGGGTACAGAAAGCTAACTATGAGCAACTATTTTCCTATCTACCCATGATGCCTTTCCATCAAGCTCAAATTCAAACTCCCGAAATCACATGTTTTGAGCTTCAAAGAATAACCACCATCTCCGTGTTAGCTCATGGATTCCCGTAGTTTCAACTTTGCTAAGAAGTTACTCACAAATAACTCCTCTTTAAAGAATGAACACGAGGTACTGTTTATCCCAACCCTCTTCAGAGTTAATCACTTTCCATCACCCTCCTTCCGTTAATTTTATGAATTCCCACGATGGTTGGAAGTGATCCTACATCCACTAAATCAATTTCCAAATAGAAAATCCAAAATTCTATAACCGATGAACCAAATATGAATAACCTTATACTGCTCCCACCTCCCAACACCTCTATGATTACATACTCAAACCCCAATATAGAGTCCCAAGTTCAAATCGTAGAGCCACCTACTATGCACACCCAAACACAGGCCCCTCCATTCGATATTCCCTCCTCATCCAACAACGAATACTTCAACCTTGATCTTGCCCTCTACTCATTGCAAGATTAATTCAAGAGCACACCACCTCCTTCACCAATTCCCCATCTCAATGAACTTCTTTCTGAGATGTCCACCAAAGCTGATTTGTCAGCAATGTCTAAGAAAGTGATCAAGGAACTCGATGAGAGTCTTAAAGAACACACTGAGCTCCTTCACATAAGATTAACAACAATGATTAGTGCTGCAAATAGTCTGCCAAGCACCCTCAGCTCTGAGCTCTCTAAAACACTTAAAGAGATCATCAAAGAAATGCTTTAAAGCATAAAAGACAGGGATGACATCCACTTTTACGCAGCCTAAAAGACATATGGATGTCAGTTTGATCTTACAAAAGACTCAAGAATCTCGTAAATGAACTATTGATAAAAAGCATCACAAGTCTCCAAACTGCAGTAAAGGAATTTCAAGACTTCTCCATGGGCCAAATGCAGCAGACTGAAAATGTCCTGAACATCCTTCAACGACGTGAAACTCGATCTGATGCTTTGATCCAAGAAAATTGTGAGGACATTGCTCAAACTCAAAGTCAACTCAACGTGGTTGTCCAAGGAGTGACTCGCCTCTCAAGAAGATTCAACCCTCGATGTTGACATAAAGGGGAGAATAAAGTGAAAGGAGATCAGAAGGCAAGGGCAAAGGCAGAGGTCAATCCCAAACTCAATCCTCAAGGAATCCTCCAAATAAGGCAAATCCACCAAATAGAATCCACGATCCACCCATCAAACCCAACGATCTAATCAAATAGAAAGTATTAATGGCTCAACCATTGAGGAGTCTAGGGACAACTACTAGCTCTCATGAGGTGACAACAACAAGCCTAAGAATGCCTATTGGAGATCCCCAGATTCATGAATAGGCATGATCACAATCCAAGACTAAGCCCAAGTGAGTCGGAAGATCTAGCCAGAGAGACGAAGCAAGCAAGGTAAAAAGGAGAACCGAGGAATATGCAAATCCTCCGAGAAGCAAAAGGCTAAAGAAATAGAGATAAGTTGAATTTTAATTTTATTGATGTAGTTAAACTTAAATGTAATATCTATCTTCATACATCAATAAATTCATGCTTATTCTTTAGAAATTTTAATTGCTTCACCAAAATATTAAGTCATATTTATTTTGCTACAAATCGCATATATAAATTTGATAATCATGACAACAAATTTCCTTGGTTATGTCAACATCAAATAGGGGAGATTGTTGGAAGAATGCATATTTTGATTTGATGTTTAAAGTAAATGCTCATTATTATATGTAAAGTCCTTCAAGGAATATATGTACAAGGACTTAGTGATAGATCAAAATTGTTAGGTTGATCTTAGCCTTTAATGTTCATCAACGAGTGTATAGATAAAGATAAAGAGATCAAAGATGTTAGGTTGATCTATGACTTGAAAGAAATAGATAGGCCTTGTAAAGAATCGCAATCTAGCTAATCAATCAATGCGTAAGCTAAGGTAGGATCGTATAGCTTAGAAGATCGTAGTGTATCTCGCCTTGAAGGGCCTCTCCAAAAATCGTAGAGTGGTCCAAACATTTTTCAAGCTAACTCGTAGATCGTAGTGTGCTTTCGAAAATGTAGAGTCTGCGCAAAACGATCATCGTGAAGATCGTAGTGTGCAAATCCTTGAGAGAAATCGTAGTGTTCTCTTCTGCACCAAGCACCAATGTGACAAGACACCGTGATATGGATCAGAGAGTATCATCTCGCCTTATGTCGAAGCATCGAGCCCTACTTTTGTTTAAAGATAAATTCCAACAAAAGTGGAATGGGTTTGAATCGTTGAAGTATTCTCCAATCCCAATCAGACAAAATGATATCCTTAGTATTCAACAAAATAAACGTATTCAAGAAGCTAAGGAAAGGACCATAGATTGAGAGAAAACACCTTTTCGTGTGTTAGGTGAGAAAGCAAGTCATTGTGTTAAAGGGCCGTAATATAATTCGTAAGGTGTGCGTAAAAAAGTCTCCATCAAAGTTCGTAAATATTAAACGATTTAATTCTTCAAACCAAAAGGCTTCAACGGATAGATTTCAAGAATCACATATATACGTAACATATGCGATGAGAAAAAAAAAAAAAAGTATTGAACAAAAATGCACAAGAACACTCAACGCTTAACTCTACGATCTGAGAAAAAGAGGAAGCTTGCTCAGCTACTCAGTTCTTTCGAACAAGTGCTTAACTGCAACTGAGTAGCATCAATCACGAACTCAATAACTACCAACCAACTGAAGTAAGAGTTCCAAGTTAGAAGGACTTAAAGAGTTCTAAGTGAACTATGAAGAACCAAGTCTGCTAGACTTGAAAAGTTCAAGAGTGAACTAAGAAGTGCCTAAACTGCTGGTCTAGAAGGAATCTATAGATTCAGAAAGTGTAACAGACATCCTTAGTAGATTTTCTACTCGAGGAGTAGAAGAGTGGATTAGGAGCTTTAAGTGCTCTGAACCACTTAAAATTGTTGTGACTATTATATTCGTGCTATAACTGCTATAACTACCATAACTGCCTCACTCTCATTAATTCAAGATATCTAAAAGAAGGTTAAACAAATACTCATTCCGTTGTGCATTAATCACTATCAAAACTAAGTAGTTAAAAAGAAAAGTTTTTAAATATCTATTCAACCCCCCTTCTAGATAACAATTGTGCCTTCGGGAACTAACACACTGTATGATGCATTTAAAGAGATCTACTATGTGTTGTATTTAGCATTATATCAGTTAGCATGGATGTTGAGCACACACGCACTATACCTGTAATAACGGTTTAAGATTTGATGATTGATTGAGAAATTATTGATTTATTTCGATATGATGTATTATCATGTTTATTTGATTTCTCTAAGGCCGGGTGAATAGACTTGTTTCGCTATTCTTCTTTGGATTCGTAGGCATGTAGATTAGTTACATTCCATTGCATTGCATTATGTTTTGTGTTGCTTGGGGACAAGCAAAGGTTTAAGTTTGGGGGTATTTGATAAGTAGATTTTATACCTACTTATCCCAGATCTCACATACTTGAATTAGTTTCAAACTCATGTTTTTTAGTTACTTTTCATGCATTTTGTGTTCATTTTGTAGATTATATGTGATGCCCCCAAATTCTCAGACCTCCACTTGGTCACTCGAATTTGGTTCATCACGTTCTCATGGTAAAACCATAACTAAAATCACACAATCACAACAGAAAATCTAATTTAGAGTAATATACAATGATTTATTATAATTATTCTCCCAAGTCTCGCAATTTACAGTACTTAAATAGATTACATAATAATATCAAATAAAGACTTATTACATAATCCTACTTAAGCTTAACATTGTTTGAAAACAGTCTTAATACAACATAATAGTCTTAAACATAAAGGGACAAGCTAGTCGGTAGCCTTGCCCTTGCCCTTTTCCTTCCCACAGACATTTCCCTGTTCTGCCTTAACTGAAAGGTTTTAAATAAGCAAGGATGAACACAAATTGCCCAACAAGTAATATATAACAAGGGTAAAGAGTTTTATAACACGGGTTTAAAATATTGAAGTATCATCTCTAAGATAGTTCAGAGTTTCAGAATAATATCATGAATAATGAATATCAATAATTCTCGGAATAAGAATGATAATTTAATATAAATCAACAAAGGTAATATCGCTTGATTTTTTTGAGTGTCCTTTTTCGTTACTTGTTCTTTAGTGTTCTCATGTTAATATGAGATTTGTTTAAAAACAAGTGAAAAAAGGTCCGCTATGTATGTCAGTCGACTATTGGACTTTAAGAGTCACCAGCAGGGTGTATTTAATCGGTTTGCACTAACGAATCGAAAAGGTTTGCACATCAACCCGAAGGATTTGACAATCGCTAGACGTCTCTGTGAAACCGAGATTTATTTTGGGTCCGGGGGCTTGATTATGCGAGGGAAGGTGTTAGGCACCTCAGACATCCGTGTTACTACTACGACCCGCCACTTCTCAAAGAAATTATTATATGAATGTGTGTGTGGATCAATTTGTAATTATTTGAAAGTAGTCACGAGGCCTCGTCAGCACCTATATACAAGGGTTTGAATTTTATTTAGAAAAATTTAGTTTTAACCATGATATAGCAATGAAGTTTTGTTAAATAGGATTTTTCAAACCCTATGCTAAATAGGAATTGAGACCTTTTCATACTTCCGTTTTATTACTAAATGTTCGACTTGTTTGCTTTTATTTTTGAGATGTGAAGCATTCTCGAGAAAAATAATATCTGAAATCTTTGAACTCCTCACTTCATGACAACCATCCAAGGAAATTCAGACACTATAAAATAATGTACAAGCTGCTTACAGCTGAAAAATGTCCATCATGGGAACCGAATCTAGATTCAAGAGATCAAACTGTGATCACATGATTCCTAGGCTCACATGATACCGCAATTTGTATGGAAAGCGATAAGAAATGCTATATATATATATATATAAAAAGTCAGTAAATATGTATATATATATGATGATCAACCGCCACGAAGTAAACTCCAAAGTGACGAAATGTAAATAAAGTCAGAAAAGCGATCAATCGCCATGAAGTAAACTCAGAGCAGACTCAATGTAAATAAAGTCGTAAAAGGCCACGTAGTAAACTCCATGCCCGATGTAAATGTAAATATATATATATATATATATGTACAAATATATATATAAAAGCAAGAACCCACATCGGATGTGAATCAAGGCTCATCGGATATGTTCGACAACAATTATATATATATATATATATATATAAAGCGAGTAAACGACCGGATGTAAAATCCAGCTCATCAAATATGTCCGACAACAATTATATATATAAGTATATATATATATATATATATATATATATATATATATATATAAAACAATTAAATGCACCATGTAAAATCTGTGCTCATCGTATGAGTCTCGACCATTAGCTTATATATATATATATATATATATATATATATATATATAAAAGCAATTAAATGCTCCGCATCAAGTTCAGGTTCAATCGAGGCATAACTCGATAATGTTAGTCCATATATATGAAATATATACAAATATTAGTATATATATATATAGACAAAAAATGAAAACCACGAACCAAAGTCCGCAAACGCACAAATACGACTCTCAATGTGTATAAAGAAAGTATATATGAGAAGAAGGCTTTATAAAATATAAGAAGGCTTACAGTGGTCAACAAAAGTAGACTTCTATGACTTTAATTGGATAAACACTCTTCGCCTCACCGTGATAAAAGATAGCTAAATGTGAGCTAACTAGTGTTTAAAGAAGAAGAAACACTCAAAAGATGTGTATGCAGAGTAAAATGGATGTGGCTTTTTCGCTTTTTACTTTCTCCCTTCTCAAATGGTCACCCCGACCTTGATATATAGAGATCGATTGTCGCAGTACACTCGGCATACCAAGATTAGCTTGTACCTGCGCTACCGGTCGTAGGATCCGAGCTCAGCAGTCCCCGTCGTCTCGTAAGACGTGCACTCATGCACCGTAATGTCCGCCAAACTTGCAAAACTTCAATCCGAGCATCCCAAACGGTATATCCGACCTTCTTCTAACCGCTTGTGTCGAGAGTTACGGAATGACATGGATTAGAGGTTGTACGAAGTCAGGAAGAGGGGTCTATGCCCATGGTCTTCAAGCTTCAAATTCTATCCAAAGTACCGTCACACGTAATAGTCACTCGGGATTGTCACTCCTTGATTCTTGTGGGACATCGTTGGATGTATGTATGAAGTGTTGAGATGACGTGCCATTGTCGAAGGAACAAGATGATGCTTGACTCCTCGCCGGGGTTATGCCCATTTGAGTTGAAAGTAGACGTTGCTCAGGGTTACAGCTGAGATTGGACTACTTGTTGGTATGCCGTGATATCATATTGTTGGGATGGTAAGATGACGTTGTGACTCCTCACCGGGGTTATCGCCGGTTTAAGCGGAAAGTAGACGTTTCTCATGGTTACATCTGAGATTGGATTGCTGCTTGTTTGTATGCCTCACTGTCATCTGTAGGTGTTCCTGTCTGCCCATTGTTAGTCCCGGGTCTGAGGTGTTTGTGCCTTGACAGGATATCTGATCCTGAAGCTGATCGCATGTGATTGAAATAAGCATTTCCGGGGTTATCGCCGGAACTGCAATGGCATCCCTTGGGGCTATCACCAAGGATGGGGTTGCTACTCCCAGTGTTGTCTCTGGGACTGGAACTGATCGTCACGGTGTTATTGCCGAGACAAAACTGTCCTCTCCGTTGTTGTTGTCGGTCATTTGATCTGCATATCTCGGGGTTATCTCCGAGATTGGAAATGACATTCCCGGTTTGTATTTCGGTGTTGACATGACGTTCCCGGTTTGTGTTCCGGGTTGGAACTGAACTTCCGGTAGTATCCGGATTGGTTATAAACTATCTTTTAGGGTTATCTCCAAAAGACGAATCTACCCTCTTGCAATGTTAGTAATAGGAGTGCAGAAAATTTCGAGTGTCTACAGATGCCCCTCTTTATCATATTCATGCAATTCAAGGCATGGATAGGATAAAGAATACTTGACACTTGAAATGCAAGCAAGGTAAAAATGATGCTATATGTAGCAACATGATGCAAATGCATGTAGAATGCATGAATGATTGTTAGGTAATCCTGTTGGGATGACAATCAGTGATGGCTTGGACATGCGATCCAAGTCTTCAAGGATGTTAACGTTGGGACTACCACCAAAGTCTTGAATCCTAGACACTGGCTTATATTCCATAGAGGTACCTCTTGTGTGTAAGAGATCTGTGGGGATAAAGCTTTGTCTGTTTGAGGATGTGTATAACATGTTCCCTCATACTGTTGGAGTTACTACCAATAGTGTTGTTGCTGTCAGGGTTGCCTGACCTTTGTTGATGTGTGTATCATTGGATAGATCCCTGCTGGGTGCATTGTCAAGGCTACTTGACCTTCATTGATGTATGTGTCAATGGTAACATTGCGTTGTAACCCCCGCTGGGGATACATAGATGCTTGAAGGATGTGCGTTGGCTTTCGTTGGGATATGCGATATGTTTGATAACTTCGGCATTGTAACTTTCACGGGGAGGCTTGATATTTCGTGGTTTTATTTGTAACCCCCCCACAAGGGGATTGTTTAGGGTTGTGACCCTGTAAATGACGGCATCGGACCTTTGTGGGGTATTGCCGAGCATGGTTTGTGAAAGATGAACTCATTGGTATAGTATACCCTGCATTCAGGCGAATACCATTGAGGCGACGGGAGTTTAACTCTAACCGACGAGAAATCAGGATTTCAGGCTATTCCGCTCAATCGCGTAGCATTTTTATTCCTGATTTGGCCTTTTTAGCTTGTGAGACCTCCTTTGCAACTCTAACTGGAGTGAGCCGGAGGTGTGGGAGCCATGTAGGGGGGCGGTAGGTGTACCTATAGGAGCCGCAGGTTAGCTTGCGGCCAACCGTGCCTATGTATAGGTGGCTGGTTGCTTTCTTAAGTCATTTTCGTCATGTGAAAGGAAATCTGAGAGCTCTTCTTCAGATCTGCCGAGTTCGAGAAACTTTCTCGTGATATTCGTCACCGCATAATGCCGCGTTTTCATCATCCCGGTTACACATGCATGTATTTTTTTTCAATTTCAGTCCGTTGGAAAATGACTTATCGCATGAAATGCATTTAGACACATAGTAGTGAATATGCATGCTGATATGACTTGATAAAAAATATTCAACATAGTAAATGTTAGTATTAAACCATGCTGAACATAATGATATGAAAAATTTAACTTTTGAAACAGTCAAATTGGTACCTTTTACTATCATTTCTTATCCTATTAGAGGACAAATGAGTAAAGGTAGAATAGTAAAATAATCCTGGTAATTAGAGTATGCTTACGGATTTTTACTATGATGTGATGGATGCATACAGGATGTATATGACTGTGTATAGGTGTGCTACTGAATGACCACCTAGTCATGCCTATGTGCATGTGGATAGTCCCATTTACAAAGGGGCTATGGCAAAATTTTCCCAAAATGTAGGCATTGGGTAGTTATGCATTTTTAACTCTACTATAGATGTATGTTAAAATAATGCATGTATGCATGTAATCATAGAATGCATTTTGGAAAAGACTCCAGGTAAGAAATTACTACACCCTTTCTGAGGTGATTTGGAGACTTGCTGTCCAGATATTATGGATCCAGATCAGCCGAGTAGTTCCCGCAGGACCACTTCTGGTGTACGGAGGCGGGCTTTTGAAGAACCTCAATGCCGCTTACGTGAGAGAAATGCCTCATCATTCAAGCGAGTGATACGTCCTATTCGGGTTGAGGTACCGAATGTCGAGGACGAGGAGGAGGATGTACTGTTTGAGGTTCCCGCTTCTGCTGTACGTGTTCCCCATAGGGAATTGCCAGGTATTCAAGTGGCGAACCCAGATCTTCTGGGTGACTTGAGTAGGCATCCTTCAGTATACTTGCACGCAAACGAGGTATGAAGTTAGATCTTTAATCTTCCTTATTTCCTATTGATGAGGAGTCAAGGAGTCTGATGTTGATCTTCATTTGATGTAGGTTCCCGGCTTCACACAAACCTCGAGGAACTGGTTTAGCATCCACTCTATGTATCGGCCCTTGCATGATGACTATAGAGCAATCGTCCATGGTTGGGGATTCAGGAGGTTCTCTTCATTCTACCCCGTCACTGTCCCTGGGGTTACCTCAGGGCATTGTTTGAGTGGTGGTTTCACCAGACTCAGTCACTCCATTTGTTGGACTGTGAGGTGATGATGACGCTGATGGATTGGCGATTTAGCACAGGTATGGAGTTTGGAGGGGAGCCGGTGCCTTACACGGTGGATATCACCCCTACGGCCGTCAGATCCTTGTTGGGAGTTCCATGAGGCGCCAAGGAAGGACCGTCAGATGTGTCCTCTCGAGCGTAGATGCTATGAGCGGGTCGTTGAGTGAGCCAATACTCGATGATGTGAGAGTTAGGGATCACATTCTTTGGCGATTATTCCTGATGATCAATAGGGGCTGCTTCATAGTAGATAATTCCTCTACAGTGTCCTTCGCTTTGATCAGAGCCACTCGACACGTGGACCATATAGGAGAGTATGATTAGGGTTCCTACACCTTTGCCTACTTCCTCAGGGGAATGCACATGCGATCGCAGGGCTTGATCGAGGCGTGGTTAGGATTCTACCCATTTCTGCTAGTGAGTGTTTTTCTTATCTTTTCCCATGTATAGGTTAAGAGTGTCGACCGACAAAGATATGTTTGCCTTTGGTTGGCGCTTTGGGCCTATAAGAGGCTTCCCTGTTTATACCGTGAGCGCATAGGTTTGTAACACCTATCCACGAGGATGGAGATGGCATCATTCTATACCAAGGAGGTCCCCGTTGTTTGAGGGTTTCACTCATTGTCGCCATACCGAGCTATTGACAATTGATGTCATCATATGGATTCCCTACTCGGAGAGCATTTGGGGAGTTTGTTTTGAGGATGGGTACCCGACTGGAGTAGAGTACATTATTTCCACCCACAGGATTCCTCTATTCACAGATGGAGGATGGGAGCTCTATTTAGGAGAGCGTGCTATTAGAAGCACTACAAGAGAGATCCGTATGCCGATCTTGCCTCCTGCTAGGCGTTATTGGCTTGTTTTGCAGTCACCCATCGTTGACATCCCATTGTTGGGGATCGACCATTTTACATTGTCGAGGGCCCCTATTCTCGTGAGATGTTCCAAAGATTGGTGGATCCCTCGCACCATTGGAGCTCGTACCGCACTGGCACACGCTTTTTAGGGATATGGTTCCGTGATCCGTGATGATGATGGATTGGCTAGCCTATGTCGAGATCCGACTCATGTGACATAGATTGATAGATCGACTCAAAGAATCGACCGGCCACATCTTTTCATTCGGCATTTGGGCGTAGATCCCGCAGAGGTAGATACTTTTGATCCTTCCAGCTCTGCACCGGTCCCTCGTGTGACCCATATGGTTTTGCTTGGCCAGTAGATCCTCCTCAGATCGGCCGATATCCCCAGTAGATAGAGATCCAAAGCGACTCAGGGAGGAGTTACATCAGTGGATGTGGATCGATGATGTGTACATCGACACTATTGACTTTTTCTGATGTATTTCTCGCTATCTCTTTTAATAGGCCTCTGTTAGCTGCTAGGTAGCTTCGCCCCATTCTCGCTATATCTTTTGATAGGCCTCTGTTAGTTGTTGGGTAGCTTCGTCCCATTTCCCTGTATTTTATCTGTATAGAGATGTATTGGATGATGATATACTTAGGAATGTATGTACAGTTTTTCATTCCATTTATCATATTGCCATCTATTGTATCATGCATGTTGTTATGTTATGCATATGTATGTATGTCAAAAAATATTCAGCATTGACCCCTGGATGGTCTTATGACACTACCGCATGTATGTCTTCTTCGATAGTTAGCCATATTGATCATACCCCACCATTTGTGGTGGTAGCTGGTATGCGCTCATGGTATGATAGTATATCACCATCAGACATGGTGATCGTAGATGATTTGCTGCAACATACTATGACCCTGTTGATGTTTCAGGTTCCTCCAGGATTTGTAGAGGGCATGCTAGAGCACTGGGTTTCGGACAGACAGGTATTCCTATTTAGGACCCGTGAGTTGACTCCTGCTTTGGAGGAGTATGCACGATTAACGATGTTGCCTCTGGACAGACCTTGCGTGCATATGGTGATGGGAGACATGAGTAGACAGTTCATGACTCTCACAGGTTTGAGGCGCAGAGTGGTGCAGGATGAGATTACATCTAGCCATGTTATATCCCAAATGCTTTCTGCTTGATGTGTTTGGCTCTAAGACGCCTATGCACTCGCATTCCGGGGATTTCACCATACTGGAGGATCATTAGCGTTCAGCCAAAGTAGATGTACTACTTCTATGCGTATTGTCATACGTCTACATGCCGCGGTACATGGATGAGCTGGATATCGGCGTCATTATGGAAGTGAGAGCTCTCAGGGAGGGTCATACCATTATTCCGATGATCATTGCAGAGACCTTGAGGTTAACTACATACTGGTGCACTTATCTGGCAGGAGTGTTCACAGGTAGTTTGGTCATGCTGTATGTGTGGTTTATGTCACACTTGAGACCAATTGGCACATTTAGACTGTTAGGTTTGTAATATTCATAACGCAATCAAATTGCATAAAAAATGCGGAAGCGTGAAAAAATCAGAGTTTAAAAATTTACAAACCATATACCCGGATCATCCTTTATGCATAATTATTAATTAAACGAAAAGATAAAGAATAAATCATACCCTTGAAGATCGAGCTTCCTCAGGTACAAGTTCACCTCCAAATCCTTTCGCGTTCAATCTTGAATCCACCGGGTTTGGTTCCTTCCTTTGATCAACGTTAGCCACCCAAATGTTTGGCCTCTAGAGGTGATCCACCAAGGAAGAATAAAATTCAAGAAGATGGGTGTTTGGCTAAACCCTAGTTTTCTATCTCTATGAAAAGGGTGTACTCCCAACAACTTGAATTATTACGATGTTGAAAAAAAGTCAACAACCCATACCACCCATAATAAGACTCCTCTTATTTATAGATGTGGGCAACCCACCTTAACAATTAAGGAATTGAGTTTTAATTAATTAATTCTTTTAATTAATTAAGCTCCCTAATCTTATTAGGGATAATTAATTAAACTCCTTTAATTAATTTTCCTTCCTAATCCAATTAGGAATAAATGAGAGTACTTATATTAAATTAATTCCTAAACTCTTTTAGAAATTAAAATAATAATAATTGTAATAATATTAATAAGACTCTCTTATTAATTTATATTTAATATTTCTAAAATATTAAATAATAATATTAAGCTATTTAATTTATTCTATCACCATAGATTAAATTAAATATAGTTAATTTATTATTACGATTATGCCGTTAACTTCTTAAATAATTATTCTTCCTTTTATGGTGTGACCCTTTAGGTTCTCCATATTAAACCTATTGTGAATAAATCAATTAGAACAATTCTAATCTTATTTAAATAAATAAATTAAACAATTAATTTATTTAAATAAATAACATTTATTCTACAATAGGGATAAGCCTCCCCTAGCGATCAACGACTTTCCGTATAATATAGATTTCAACATTAATCATAAAAGAACCTTTGAGTAAATAGTTACCGTATAATTCAATCCTTCCACCATACAATGTCCCAATTAAATATAAGACATGGAATTATCGTCAAGTCTTATTTTATTTAATTATATGTATTTCGATCCTTAAATGCACAACTCCAAATAATGCAAATTAGAAACTCCTTTCTAATTTCATTCTCGCTTAACAAGGACTACTGGGTTGTCATTTATCGAATCACATAGACATTTCTTCTTTATTAGAAGTGGTAGATTCTTTATTGATCATACATTATCTCCATGTACAACTTATTATACCCAAGCATACCCTTTGATATACCCTAAGGGTCTTAAGGAATAAGTCAAAGTATAACTCATCATACACAAGATACTATGATGATCTCAAGTCCAAGGATTACTTGTACTACTATCACTACAGAATTCCTATCGACAAGCAAATAAAACTCCATTAGGTATTCCTTAGCGAGCCACGCTCAAAGGTACTTATTCTCTAATAAGCACCTACATACTTGCTTTAGTGTCTCCACACAAATGATCATGAGATCAATCATCCTCATCCAATGAAAGCAAGTTGAACGATGTATGTATCTATCCTGATTCACTAATCCCCAATTTAGTAATCCAACGATTGGGAACTATTTTAGTTTTAAGCTTTCTAAGAATTTAGATCTCATTAGAATGATCATCATCATTATTCTAAAAGCATTGCTTAAAACTATGGGTTTATCACATATTATAAAACAAAGATCATGTAGATAATTAAAAGCCTTTAATAAATTAATACTTTTTATTAATAAATGAATAAGATTGTTACAAAGTATATGCTTTATCATCAAACATGATCGGCTTGTGTGCATACTACTTTCAATCTCCCACTTGCACTAAAGCCAATCGTCATGGTCTCTTATACTCTTCTTCTAAGTGACGATTATCCCGCCGTTGGATAAGCTTTAGTTAATGGATATGTAATGTTGTTCTTGAGAGTCCACTATCTCTATAGTGATTTCCCATCTTTCAATGATTCTAATAATCAAATGAAAGTGCCACAACACATGTTTAGATCCAAGATGAGACTTGGGAACTATTCCTAGTTCAGAATGAACTTTTAATCCAAACAATCAACTTGCGACTTCATTTATAGCTATATACTTTGTCTTTATTACTAAACCAAAGAACTCTTTCATTTTTGGGAACCTTTCCAATTCATCGCACCACCGCTCAAGGTAACACTTTACCTTAAAGTAAATTTTCTCGTCGTCTTGTCTCTGTCTCCAAAAACTTGAGTCTGCTAAGCCCTCTAGTTTTAATTTAGACCCACCATGTTTGCTCACATCCTTAGTGCTTGGTTAAGAACTTTAAGATGTTTTTCACCGACTCATAGTGAACTTCTCGATTACGACCGATCAACATCGTGTCTCGATATTTCATTGCATACATGATCGCTATTCATGCCGACCTCTCTTTTCGTGAGTCTGTGGGGACTATTAAGAGAGATACACTCCATAGCTCATCGACATGAGACATCTCATGGAGTTTGCCATGCTAAACGACTTTTAGCATCAAATGAATATATCGCCCTTGGGTTAAGTCGAGCATCCTCTTAAATCTATCTATATAGATTTATATCCCCAATTAAGATACTCTTCCAAATCATTCATGGAGGAATGTTTAGACAACTTTATCTTTACCGATTGTAGCATTGGTATGTCATTCCTTATCCGTAGTATATCATCATATAATACTAGAAATTTCACGGCGCTCCCACTGTCCCTTTTGTACACACTAGAAGTCTTACCTCATCGAATGTAACTCGGATCATCATCTTCTATGATCGCACTTCATCATCATCATCATCCATGATGAATCCATACCTCCTAGGTGTCTTCAGTACTATTCCAGATTTACGATTCGGTTGTGGTACAATAGGTCTATCTATAGGTTCCTCTTATTTGACTTATAGTGTTTTGTGGTTCTTGAACTCTTCAAGATCTATTATTCTCCCACCAAATTTCTTTCAATGATAAACACCTTTATCTTAGAAGCGCTGTTTCGTAACAAACACCTTTTGCTAAGTAGAATTATAGAACATATACCCTAAACTTACTTTAGGATGTCCCACAAATCAGACATGTCAAATTTTGTCCCAAGCTTATCCTTTTGAAACCTTTTCACATAAGTTGACAACCCCTTATCTTAACATACTTAAGATTATGAATCCTCCCCGCCCATAACTTTTATGGAGTCTTGGGGGCCGGATTTTGAGGTTACCATTTTCAGTAGATATGCAAACCATTTCTAGGACATTATCCCGTAAGGATATTGAAATGTCCAGAAAATCATTATGGACCGTACCATGTCCAATAAGGTACGATTTTTCATTTCGTATACATCAATCAATTATCATGTGTCATCGAGGCGCCCATTATGAAAAACCATTTAAGATGATCTAGAAACTTATTTCACAAGTATTTATTCCTTGATCTAATCAAAGAATCTTAATACTTTGCCAATTTGTTTCACTTCTGAATTCTTTGAACCTTTCAAATAATTCACACTTGTATTTTAGCAAATACACACATTCAACTCTTTGAATGATCATATCCTTTTCTTATACTAATTTGTTCAATATACAAAATTATTTTTCATGTAAGTCAAGTATACAAAATTTATTAAGTAATATTCCAGTTCTATACAAAACATTATTATTATAAATAGAACAACAATTGTTCTTAAATACAATACCAAAAATTTCATTGTCAACAATAAAATGGAAATAATGTTTTCAACGAGAACTAGAATACAATAACAACTTATCGACTTAATAGATTTGCTTCAGTAAGCGATGCTTAAACTATAAGTTCCTATGGCTAATGCAAAAGAACCTTTGCTTCATTTTCCACACATAGGATTACTTATATTTGTTTAGCTTTCTACTTCTTGGTCCCTTCATAAATCTACATTTATGATAACCAAAGTCGGTATCCAATACCCAAGTAGAACCTCGACTTAAAGAAAAATTTATTTCAATCATGAACAAATTTGTATTTGTAACCGAAAACTTCACTAAGCTTCTTTGGTTAACCTTTGCAAGATGCTTC